>CM024612.1:39386996-39747022 GCA_014182575.1 Eucalyptus decipiens | reverse complement strand
AAGATAGGATAGCTCTGGCCAAGAAGGGTGGCTTTATTTATCTTAATCTACCAAGTGGCGATTTGTCTTTAAGGTCTTGGACGTGCGTAGTATTTGCTTTCGTGTAGTAAGAAACTAAAATAAAATAAAAGAGAGAAAGGATTTCTAGGATGCTAATGGCGTGAACACGTTGTGCTGCTTAGGGGTGAGCATCGGTCCAGGATCAACCCTGGACCGACCTTAGACCAGCCCAATTTTGCGGTCCCGGTCAGTTTTCAGGAGATTGGATTGGCCCTGGGTCTTAAGAATCTGACCCGACGGAGTTGGTCCTCGATCCCGGAAGTTTAAGATCGATCCAACCCAAATTAGCCTTGAATTATATAACTATATATATATAGAAAACCTTAAAATAAAATGTGTCAACAATATTAAACAACTATTTAGTAAGTAGTTCAAGTAATTTTAAATTATTCTTTAATAACTTAGATTTTTAATGTCTTTTACGGCGTCAACAGTCATAATTTACGAATGAAAAATATTTTTATGAGAAATCCACACTACGTTCAAAATGGCATAGACAACTCATTATAGTATCTTCCTCTAGTATTCATTTTCTTCTATTTTATTTTATGTAGTCATCAATTTGCCAAAATCAAGAGAGACAATTTCTTTCGTCGCCACTCAAACTCGCCTCAATGCTGGGGTCACTCGTGCCGCTCACGTTTAATGCCGCTTGGCTTGCCCCTGCTCCACCTGGCTCTTCTGTCCTGCAAGACTATTTCCAATTAAACGATAGCTGGGGTGTGCATAACATCATTCTTATGATCCCCTGCATGATCAAGAGAAGAAGGGCGGTGACGGGGCCGGAGGCATTTCTTCTGCAGGAGAGGCAGTGGCTCGCAACTTCTTCCCGTCACGCCTAATCAGAACACGAAGGAAGTCGGCAGCCCTTGTCAAGAAATCGTTCCTGCCCAACTGAAGAGAAAATCCGTGGCCTCACTTATGAATGTCGAATCCTTAATTGAGGAGACGAAGAAGTACAACAGAACGCCAAAAGGAACAGAGAGAACGTGGCCGTAATGACAGCGAAGAGGGCGTCCAGTAGAGAGAGAGGCCATCGTCGGGAGGGAATGTCACCATTGTCGGAGAGAGCATGGCCATCGTTGGGAGAGAGCGGGCCGTTGTCAGAGACTAAGCGTTATTTGGGAGAGTTGTTGAGTTAAGAAATAGGGATAGAGTAAGAAGAGAGAGGAGAGAGAAAGAAGCGCTGAGTTGAGAAGCAGAAAATGGAGAGAAGAGAGAGCAGACTTGGTGATGTCAAGGATAAGTGTCGACGTGTGAATGGTGTGAATTGTTCAGAGTAAAATTGATGTAGCACTATTAGGGTATGCAATATTGTCTCATCCTATATATATATATAAGCCAAGGGTTGATGCAAAAAC
This sequence comes from Eucalyptus decipiens, assembly GCA_014182575.1. NCBI lineage: Eukaryota > Viridiplantae > Streptophyta > Magnoliopsida > Myrtales > Myrtaceae > Eucalyptus > Eucalyptus decipiens. The sequence goes on along the minus strand of CM024612.1, from coordinate 39,745,601 downwards.
CCACGCTAACTAGAAATTGGAAACAAAGTCTAAAATTGGGACTTTCCTTTTTGTTGATTTCTAGAATGAAAATAAATAGTCTATATTTTCTCACGATGTCCATTTTGTTGGTCCGAAGGGCCATCGGCTGGCCTGATGAGACTATTGATAAAATGTCGATCTAGTCCAAGCTCGAACTTTGAATGGCTCAATTTGGTCCCCGGTCTATTAAGAAAATGTCCGTCCCAATCACCGAACTTTGATCGGCTCAAGTTAGAACTACTATGATGAAATGTCTGATTTAGTCCTTCATTACTATTTTTCTTTTTCTTTTTTTCCCTTTTTCCCTTTTTTCCTTTTTTTCCTTTTTTTCCCTTTTTTTCCTTTTTTTTTCGCTTTCCCTCCGTGGTGGAGGCCGGGTCCGGCGAGGGAGCCCTCGCCGCGTCCCGCAAGTGGGCGAGGGCTCTCCCTCGCGTGACAGCCGCGGAGGGCCCCTCGCGGACTCTGCGAGGAGAGCCCCGCCCGCTGCCGGGAGGGGATCGCCTGGCGAGGGCCCCGCCGCGTCGTCGGCGAGGGGCCCGCCGATCGCGCGAGGAGCCCCTCGCCCTGCGCCCGCAGCCCCTCGCGGATCCGGCGAGGGGCCGTCCCGCGCCGGCGTGGGAGAGCCCCAGCGCAGGACGCCGCGAGGACGGAGCCCTCGCCCGATCTGCGGGAGAGCCCTCGCCGTCGGGCGGGCTCCCTCACAGCATCGCGGGGACTCGCGCTGCGAGGGGACGCCAGAGGGGCCCATGCCGAGCCAGCCTCACGCCCACGGCACTCCGGGGAAAGCGAAAGAAAAAAAAAGGAAAAAGAAAAAAAAAGGAAAAAAGAAAAAAAAAAAAGGAAAAAAAAGGAAAAAAAGGGAAAAAAAAAAAGGAAAAAAAAAGGAAAAAAGGGAAAAAAAGAGAAAAATAGTAAATGTTTAGATGGGACATTTTATTTGTCAGTACGAGTGACTAACTGAGGCGAGATCGAAAGTTTAGGGACTAGATCGGACATTTTATTAATAGTTTGGGACCAAATCAGTTTATTCGAAAATTGGAAACAAAGTCTAAAATTGGGACTTTCCTTTTGTTGATTTCTATATTATTTTCTTCTCCCCAATCCGGTGCAGAATTTACCGAAAGATAAGCCACACTTAGCAAATTTAAGTGGGATTTGGTCAACAAGTCCAATCTTGGACTTTTGTCTTTACCCTTTACTGCTTCCCTCGTGCCGTGACTTTCACAAGAAATAGGAAACGATATTCTTTTATTCTTTCTACTTTCCTTTTCTTGTCTTTATTAACTTTCAAAATTCATATTTTCGCTTTGTACTTAAACTCAAGACATATTTTAACAGTTAGCTACCTTAGCTGCTGCTGAACATATCTCTTGCTGCCTCTTGCTGCCTTTTGCTGCCATCGGCTTTGTGCCGATGCTCGTGTGGTGCACAAAGGATGATAGCAATTGATCGAGCCAGCCAAATTCAGTATGAGAGGGAGGATAAGCGAATCTCTGGTGCTCGTAGCTAGGAAGCTCAAAATCAACATCGATATTCAGACATATGATTGATTGATCCCCTTGCAAACATCACCACAGCGACTAAAGAAAACTTTAATTTTCATATCAAATCGTTTCTTGAATTTTCAAAACGATACTACCAAAACTTTTCATTGCATGTATTAATCCCAGGCGGCATACTTTACTCGCTTCATGGGGCTTCATTAATTTTCAACTCGCTTTAAAAATCAGTGAAATTTATAACAGGGGTCGCTGAGGGCATTCGAGGTGCGGCTATCCGTTGTCTTCTAGGCTATTTGAGTCAAAAGTAAATGGGCTTTCAAATCAAGCTCGAAAATGACCTACTTACTTCACTTTAGAAGGCAAATATCAATCTGGTAGGCTTTAACATTCCAGGGCCCACGTTACGGGCCCCGCACTTTCTTCCTCGGTCGATTTGTCTTCTCTCATGGACAATAATACTGAGATTGGATTCCACAAACAATAAGCGAGCGTTTGAACAAGCAATTCATTTTCAACAAGGAATTATAATATGCTAATCTTAGTATGTCGCGATCCTCTTTCCAATGACGCAATTGAGGTAAAGACAAGTTCAGAGGTGATGTTGAGTTGGTCCTAAATCGGTTCAAGTTCTCTCCAACTCTTCATTCACACGATTTTGGGAAACTACGACCAAAATAGACAGATCTTAGAAGTCCAACCTCAACAAGAGTTGCCACTAGCCTATCAAAGGCTGGCTATAAAACCAACTGAAGTACAGAAATATACTTCACTTCGTATGGAATCAAAGAATTCGGGGTTAGGAAAGTGCTCTTTCGGTACCTTAACTTGATTGGTATGTTACCTAAATGATTTAGCAATCTTTGACCATTTTCTTATCCTATATCACTAAATGATGTCCATGCATGAGTGCATGGTAAAGGGAAAGTAGACAAATACAATCGATGTGATAAAAGTGAAGTGCAAGAAAGTAAACTCGATAAAGCACCAAATATCGAATAAATATGGCATTGTTATTAAGCCTTAGAACATGTATCCCATGAGCTAAGTACAAATTAAGTCCAATTTTTCTCGAAGATCAATCTACCTAAACTCAAGTTATATCAAAGGTAACCACTAAAACCCCCAAACTAAAGGCATGCTGCCTAAATGAAACTAGGCTAATTCTAATACTAAAATCTGTCAACCTAATCAATGCCTATTTCTAGGCTATTTTCTTTATTTTTATTTTCCGATTTTTTAAATATTTGTTGAACTCCGTCAATGGGGACTCTAGACGGGGCCCTTGGACCCGGTCCACACGGTGACCTTGCGGGCCTGAGCTACGAACACAATTGGGCTTATTCTCGAGCCTTTTTAGAACGGACCTAAGAAGCCCAATTTGTTTAAATTGGATTAGACCCAAAATCACTTCTATTAACCCCGGCCCAGATCCAAGTACTCTAACCAAACCCAAACTCTCTAAGGCCTAAGCTAGGCCCAACCTAATCGAACTAAGCCCAAACCACCTTAAAAAAAAACAGCCCATGCCCACTAAAACCCATCTCAAGCCCATTTCATTACCTTTCAGCCATTTATTAAATTTTCTTATCACCACACTCATATATCTCTTTTTGCTTCCATAGTCTTCTTCACATTCATATCACGACCTAAGTTCAAGCTAGTCTCAAGCCAAACATTCATAGTACGTGAATCGAACTCGTATGGATCCGTTTCTATTTCAACACAAAAGCTACACTTCAATAGAGGTGTTAAATGGGTTGTTAATGGGTCAAGTCTCATTTCTCAAAACACCAATAATAGGTTTTGAAAATAAAGAGGCTGAGATACGGGTCTTAAATGGGTTTGAGAACGGACCCATTTAAGATCCATTTATCGATCTATTAAAAATGAACCCATTTATAGAGAGATCTCTCTCCTTTACTTAAAAAAATAATTTTTATAAAAACTAAAACTATAATTTTTATTTTATTTTTTCTTTCTTCTTCCTCCTGTTGCCGACATGGCAATGGTCGGCGACCAGCCAAGCAAGCCTCAAGCTTGCCGGCGTCGGCGAGGCTTGAGCCTCGCTAGATCCGGCAAGGGGTGAGCTCGAGCTCGCTCGATGTCGGGGCGAGCCTCGAGCTCGCCGGTTTGGCGGGTGGAGGTCTCGTTAATAGTCGATGAGGCTTGAGCCTCGCCGAGCGAGACTCGAGCTCACCAGCGTCGGGCGAGCTCGAGGCTCGCTTGTGGCCCGCCGGCCGTCGTTGTGGCCGTGATCGGCCAAAAGAAGAAGAAGAACAAAAGGAAAAAAGAAAAAAAAAAAGAAAATTACAAATTATATTTAAAAATAAAAATAATTTTAATTTTAAATTTAAAAAAATAAAAAATAATTAAAATTTGATTTTTTTAAATAATTATTTTAAAATTTATAACAATTGTTCATGAAATTTGTGTTGTATAAAACTATTTTAGTAATACCATTTTTTTTTAAAACATATATAAGAAATAAGCTTTTTTTTTAGTTTAGTTAAATGGATTGGGTATGTGTTAAGTATGTGTTGGGTCGGGTATAAGTCTGAAAATTTACATTGGCGTAAATGGGTCATAAATTGGGTCGGACTATTAATGACTGACCCAAACTCGACCGATCCACCCATTTAACACCTCTACACTTTAGGTTACTTCTTGCCCAAAATAGTGTATTTTTAAACAGACATTACCTTATTGATAAGAAAAGCTTGTTCACGAATATTGGTTGAATTTGCATAAGGAGGATTTGGAAAACGTCGCAAGTAAGGACAAGCACCAGTAGTGGATCTTTTACAAAGAACAAATCACCCAGAGTCCTCTCGGTCGAATTACGAGTGGAACAGGGGAGATTTGGGGCCGTAAGGTGATAGAGAACGAGCGGCTTCGGATGATGTTCACGGCAATTGTAACAGCTCCAACTAGACTCGAATCGGCGAGGTGGATTGAAACACATGGATTTGGTGTGGCTTGGGCGTGAGCATTTGGCTTTTCCCACTCAGACCAAATTGGAGCCTTTAAGTACCTCTTTTCGTCTCTTATTTTTATACAAAAATATCTGCTTGATATGTCTAAGAAAATTCTGGGCCAACATAAATAATGTTTTGATTTATATTGATTCGACTATTTGAGTGTATAGGTAGAATGTTTTGGAGGGATATCCTAAGTTATGCCAAAAGTCTTATTTACGCCCAGTCTTCGAGTCCACTCCTTTATCGCTCAAGAATAGTTCACCATTAGTACAACATATTTGCCTATTTCATTTTCTTTTTCTTTTTTTATATAATAAGGAACATTCATACCATCATACTTGACTAATTTTCACCATGACAAATGGAGAAAACGAGCTCAGTTTCAGTTATTTCAAATAACAGATGGAGTTTGACAAAAAAAATAATAATAATGACAGATGGAGAAATTGAGCTCAGTCCCATATATTCCACGTCACTTACGGACAGTTCAATCTTCAGAGTATAAATCTCATCTTTACATTTTGGTTTGTAATTATTGGATATTTAAACCATACAATGCACAAGCTACTAATCACCTTTCTTATGCAAATAAATAAATAAATAAATATATATATTTCTCGAGCTGTACAAAGAGAAAGCTTTGTATACGTTTCTAGGGGAGGTTCTAGTTTATCTACGTCTATCCCATTGAGCCGTTTATCGAATCGTTGCAATTGATGTCCGATCCCGAAGAGAAGGAAGAGATCTTCGAAAGCGGGTTTTTATGATCCGATAAATAATCAAACATATTTAAATATTCTTGCAATTCTATTTTTTTCTTGAAAAGGTGCTCAACCTACAAGAACTGTTTATGATATTTTAAAGAAAGCGGGGTTTCTTTTTAGAGAATTTCATCTTAATTTAAAGGAAAGTCAATTAATGAAATACAAAAAGAAGAGGGTGTGGGTGATTCGTATATAGCTTTGTATAAGTATAAGTTTTTTTTCTACTACTTTCCTCACTCCCCTCCTCTTCTTTTGCTCTATTTATACTTTTTTCTTTTTATTGTATTCTTTTCTAATTATTCATATTGACAACAGTGTATTGAACAAATATAATTCGATCGTGTAGAAATGGATTTATTTATCTTCCTTTACATAGTATTTCGACGTAAGCTCTTCCATGATTGAAGAAATGATGGTGTTACATTTGAGGAGTTGCACTAGTAATAGTTTGTTTTTTGGTCTCCAAACGTGATTTTTGAACTTGGATTTCCGACACATGACATAACCATACATGCAGACATTGAAAAACTTGGTGGTGATTAAAGAGATCATTTGTGTATATTGTCCGAACAACAAACCAAAATTTAGGCTGTTCGCTTACTTTTTGTCGGCTAAACCTAATATATAAAAGGGTTGTGTGATTAAAAAACTCCAAAAATCGATAATTCATTCTCACTTTTAGAGCCAAATATTTATCTGTTGGAGTAAAGGAGAAGAATTACATGTAAACCAAACGCATCTCATTCATTGATCATGTACTTCCATGGTGCGAGCCACACGATTAATAGTTAAGAAGATATCGGTTCAAATGATCTATACATCATGTGATAACTTCTCCACAAGATTAATAGTTAAGAAGATACCAGTTCAAATGATCTATACATCATGTGATAACTTCTCCAACGCAAACAAGATATTGATCTTTCATATAACCCATCAAGTGATAGATCTAATGGGCCAATACATACCAGCTAGTAGCTACGATGAAACTATAGGTCCATCATGACCCTGGCCCGTTAGGAAGTCGTATAGAGAAAGTGCAAGGCTGAATTTTCTTCTACAGGCCATTTTTTCCTTCATTTGCGCTTTGAGGTATGTGATTGATGAGTTACAAATATGGATCAACGACAATTCATTTATTCACAATTCACTAATTAGAAGACTGGGTAAAGAATTAGGGATGGGGGAAAACATAACCAATTTATATATCATCGAGTAAGTCAGTTGAGAACCTCTCTATTGAGATTTAACATATATTGAAGGAAGAAAGACCTCTCTCTTTTCACTCCTCTCTCTCTTCTCTCTCTCGACATTGACTATCACTTATTAACCCTCCACTTCCGCCCTAGACGAGCATTGCCATGAACTCCTCTAGCCACCTCTCTTGTTGATGCTAACTCTTACCTCAATGGATGCGTGCTTGTGCAAGCGTATGCGTGTCACATCTAAGTGTGATGCATCACTCGTCACCATTGTTGGAGGAAGATATCCTCGATGGTGCCTTGAGCTCTGCACAGGAGATATGTCAAGGGAACGAGAGCTCTAGCCTTGTTCCCATAGCTCATTAAAGCCGCATTTGGTAACGATTCTGTTCAAAAATTACTCATAGAAATAGAAATAGAAGAAACTATTTCTGTTTCGGGGAACAATTTTTGAACAGGAGAACACATTTAGTAACAGCACAAAATTTATGTTCTTGAAATATAAAAAGAACAGAAACACATTTGGTAAATTTGTATAATTTTTTAATTTTTTTCTTTTTTTTCTTTCTTCCTTTTGGTTGGTGGCCTCGCCTAGCCACGGCGAGGCTTGCCGGCCCCGCGAGGCTCGGCCTCGCCTCAGCTCGCCCAAAGGCGAGGCCAAGCCTTGCCGGCCGGTGTGAGGTCGGCCTCGCCTTGGCTGGGCGAGCTCGACTTCACCGAGGGCCAATGATACTCCAACGAGGTCGTCAGCTCTTGACGGTCGGTTGCCGGCCATGGCCGAGGCCGGCGACTGGCCAAAGAAAAAAGAAGAAGAAAAAGGAGAAAAAGAAAAAAGAAAAAAGAAGAAGTGTTTCTCGGAATTATTTTTGGGAATAAGAAAAACAAGTTTTTCTACTTTTGTTTCTGTACCAAATCTGTTCCCGGGAATAAAAGTGTAGAACAAACGCATTTCTATTCTTTTTTTGTTCCCTAGAACAAAAGAATAGAAATTTTTGTCTGGGAACAAAAACACAATTAAACAAACAACGCCTAAGCTTGTGCGATGACTCAAGGGGTTTCCATGATGCATTGCTAGAAGCTTTGCAGTTTTCCATTGTTTCTTAGGCTTTTTGAGTCAAAAGTAGATGTGCTTCCAAATCAAGCTTGAAAAAGGCCAACGTAACTTCTTTACTTTACAAGGCAAATATCAATCCGATACACTTAACCTTATTGAGTTGAGATTTCTGGCCCCCACTTTCTTCTCGGTAGATTTTCTCCTCCCTTCACGTATCGTCGAGGAGAAATACTAATATCGGTTTACAAAGTAATTTTGCAAAGAGAAATATTTATGTAATTGTCCTTAATCCACTATAAGAATAATAACTTGTTTCGAGCTATAAGAAAGTAAATAACAAATAATTAGATTTTATTGTGGGATTTATTCATTCAAGAATTTGTGACTGTAACATACTGTTATTCTCACAATAGCTTAGCAATTCTTATGCTAACAAAGCCTTACCTAGCATCATTCCACGTGGAAGAGGTGGGGATGCACAAGAGAATCAAATTGGTTTAGTCCATCTTGATTTGAGCATATGAATAGAATGCTTTTGAGAGATGTCCGTAACAATATGAAACGTCTTCCTTATGCCCAAGTCTTCATGGACAGGACTAATCCAAGCCATTAGATAAGTGTGCCTTTACTAGATTTATAACATGTTCCAATGGCTCTTATGATGTGATCGATATAAACATGGATCCATGGAAGAATATTCCTTCCAAAATCTATAGGGCTGTCGAGAGGTAAGCTACAATTCAAAGACCTCACTAATTCATCGCTCTTCAAATATTTCGATACCATCACAACATATTTGCCTACTGTCGAAATGCATTTGTTTGCTTCTGTTTTCCTTTTTCTTCTTCCTTTTTCTGAAACATCAAGTATCCATATCTTCCTACTCGAGCAATCATCATGAACATACGCAAACAGCCCATCCACACGTATTAGATAACGCTCGGGTCGCTCACACGATTACTCCAACCGGCGTCCATGGCTGTATCGATACATGTAGACATTCTTGGGAATATGTTCTCAATGCTGTCCCCGACCACCTTAAATGCATGTCCTCCCCTTTCAAAGAATCCAATGCTTTTGGCAGTAAGACTTCTATCTAGTCGATTGTCACGGTCACAAGCATGCATGATAATTGCAACGCGAGGACACCGGCAATGATGATGATGATAAAAATAGAAAATTCCTTCAAAATAAAAAGAAAATCTTATTCTTATCAAAAAAAATTAAATCAATATATAGAATTAATATCATGAAAATCTATAATCGATATATATATATTTTTTTTTTTTTTGATCCAAGGAACCCGTAGTTCTGACAAATTCCGACAAAGCGAAATCACAGGGAGCATCGCGACCCACCACCACGATCTTTTCAGGGTAATCCCTAACGATGCTTTTGGAATTTAAACTCCTCTTTCGTGAGGAGTTGTTACAAATTTATTTCAAATTAATTTTTAACAAGAAAAAACCTAAATTGATACAATTTTGATAAATTTACCTTAAGCTAATCACAATCATGACAACTTTACTTGTTATTAATTTTTTTAATTGCATTAATATTACAAAAAATCACAAACTGATACACTTACCAAAATCAGTACACTTATTAACTCTCACAAGTCATTCAATTCAGTAATTAGATGGTAAAATTTTTAAAAAAAACTAATAAGAAATAAATTTATCACAAATATATTAATTTCAAATTTTTTTTGGTAAAAAATTAATTATTTAAAATTTTTCATGGTATTAATTTAAGCTCATAACTTCTTCTTCGCATGAGTCGGCATAATTGCCACATAAAAAGAGGGAAATTAAGTCATATCAAACTGCCTTTGGTTATTGGTCCTCATAATTGATGACTATATGACATATAAAAAAGATACTGATATGGTATACTTAGATTTTATTACATGATTAATAAAAAATATAGTATTTTTACCGACACGACTTGATATGATTATAAAATTTTATTATGTCACCGAATTGCCAACCCAAGTCACATTTTTATCACAGCTTGGAATTTATTTGGATATTAAAAGCTTGAGCTGACATTTTGTCTCTACTGCACTCTTTTTCCAAATGAATTTAAATGAGGGACAGCTGAAACTGTAGCCGTCAAGCTCTACCGGTCATGAAGGATTGTCGGCGAGTGGGGATAACTAGTCCATTTCAATGAATTGCCAAATTATGATTTTTTTCAATAATCTATGAATATCTGAAATTTTTAATCTATTTATTCCCACAAGAAATGACGATTCCTCCCGTGATTCCTTTCTTTATTAGACTTTATTAATTAATTATTATCTCCGGTAAGAAATCAACTTTAGTTATTATATTAAATCATTACGTGGTCCAATATAGGTAATTGCACAAACAATGGGTTAACATATTAAAGCATATAATTGAAGATCATATAATTTAATAAATTAATCATGAATAATAAATTGATAATTATTTCATCAATTCAAACTTTTTCTTATGATTGCACGTTGTTGCTCATTGGCTTTTGGGATTATAACAAATACGTATCGTGATAAGTTTAAAATACTGTCCTAACTTTAGTAAAACAATTATCAGCATTATTATATCTTATGAAAATAATCATACCAAAATTTATAACATTAAATAACAATATTATAGAATTTTTATCACATTCCACAAGTTTGCAACCAAAGAGCCATCATTTCATTCCATTCCATAACTTATCAAATAAAGACAGCGGGCTCGTTGCAAACCATTTTTTATCATAATAAGTTGTTTTATTCTATACTATTTCACCGTGTCAAGTATAATAATTAGATGTTTCAATTGATTTTTACTTTCAACATCTACAAATCTTATTTACCTTTTCTTTATGCTTCAAAACTGTTAGCTTATGTAATTTGATTTATTCTCTTCTGTCTATTACCGATCTTAGAGTCCCCTTTCTAAGTGTTCTCCTCTTCTCCTTCTTCTGCTCTGCGTTAATATGTTATCTCAACAAAACTCACCGGGAGAAGGATGAGTTTTCCCAAATAATAATCATAACGCTTCCGTACTAAGGTGAGTTTTCCCAGATAATAATCATAACGCTTCCTTACTAATTCTGTCAATCGAAAAGCCGAAGACAAAAGGCCGTGTCAGTCATTATGAAAGCATCTCCATAAAGACTAGATGCCAACTTGTCCTTATCTCTCGAGTAATGTCAAAACAGACATGGAAAGCTCCTCTTGCCTTAGGAATTATGATAGAGTTAAATTATCAGGTACGAAAAAGTAGGATTCCCACCATCTTTAAGTCTTTGTCCCGTCCCTTTTTCTTTTTTTTGGCCAATTCCACGTCCTTATTCCCCAAAACATGTGAAGGTGTGTCCGTTTTGCGTGATTTATTACGTGCCTTTCTTTGTCACTACATGAAGGACCTACAGAGACAAGGAGGTTTGTCCCATCTGAGCGGCGCAAGTCTTCCTTGATTTCCAAATAGGTAGATCAGAAATTTCTTATACCAAAACGATCCTCATCGACTCACAAGTGCGGCCGATGATGTAATAGATAGTCATAGAAAAAGAGTTACTCGATTACGGTAAAAGAAAATGCTCATGTCGTAATTGTAGTTTCCTCGTCAAATACTTCAGATGAATTGTTTTTGTATAAATATATTTGCCCCTAATAAACTCATTTGCATTGGGCAGGAATAGTAAAATCTTGTTGGTCATTTCAGCTCCCACGTTTCTTGCCTAATTCAAAAGAATCTAATATTACTGATTGTCGAGGAACTTATAAAAAAAAGTCCTAAAGTCCTAAAGTCTAATTCAGTTTAAACTTTTCAATTATACCAATCAAGCATAAACCTTTATTATAATCTAACACATTTTGACCAAAAATTATTAACATAAATGTCAATTATCTTACGCACAATCAACGTTGAGGTTGACATTTTAATGATATTTTAATAATTTTTGTGTTTTTTATTTTTATTTTTTCTTTTCTACTTTTTTTTTTTTTTTGGATTAAGGGTTGGTAAGAGTTGCCAGCTAACCATTGTCGGTCACAGGTGAGGGCCGCAATGCCCTTGCCCAATCTAGGTGTCATGGCCTTGCTAGAAGTCATGGGCGATGCCTTCGTTGTGGCCAACAAGGGCATTGAGTGAGGGCCACCATGCCCTCACTAGCCACAACAAGGGTTGACAAGGGCCGCAATGCCCGCCTTGTGCCAGCGATAGCCGATAATTCTCACGGCCTTTGTTCAAAAAAAAAGAAATTCAAAGAAATTATAAAAAACATTATTTAAAAATGTCATTTGTCGATCTTGACTACGCCACATAAACAGCCGAAAATAACATTGAATTTATTACTAAAATTAAATAAATAGACTTAATTGGCAATATGTGAAAAGTGTTTAGCATTCATTTGGTATGATCAAAATGTTTATGATTGAATTGAAGTTTAGAACACCTTCTTTTTTTTCTTTTTTCTTTTTTGTAATTGTCCGAATGATAGTCGGCTGTGTGAATATAATCTACATGAGGATATTAGGCGAGGGTAGTGAGAATAGAACCAAAGTCTGGGAAATTTGGCTAATAGCTCCTTAGGCAAACACGTGAGGCTTGTGACCTTCGTATTTGGATGCAAGCGCCGAGGGGTATTGCGTGTGGCATTCTCTTGCGGCTCTTAGCCGTCAGATTTGCGTGACGCGTCCACATGGTCCAAGAAAATGGGTAGGTCCCTCAACTCAATCGCAGGGTTGCGATGGGCCACCAAGTCCCTTGTCAAGGCTGGCCGTTGCTCGCGTGCGCGCATGTGAGAGAGAGAGAGAGAGAGGAGGAGGTTGAGGTGGCGACGGCCGACGGGTATATCGGCGGAGCGGTGCGAGACAGCGGAAATGATGGCTAGTCTTGGTTTGAGAAGTTGGATGTGCGCGTCCTGTGAAGTTTAGGGTTTTGGGAATTTTACCTAAAGGATGGTGTTTCAATCCTTCTAGTGATATACGTATGAAACTTGCATTGTTGAATATATATATATATATATATATATATATATATATATATATATATATATATATATATATATATATATATATATGCTTTTAGTATTGGAATAGAAATCAGGTATACTATTTTCCATTTTCTTATTAATAAGGTTCAAAAGAAAGTTCGTAAAGTAGGAAAAGAAGATAAATATTAATAAGAAGGCTTTTTTTATTATTAATAATAGCCAAGGAAATTATCAAAAAAAAATTAATGTATTAAACTTGTACCAATTAAGTCATAAACTTCTCAATCGTGCAAATTCAATCATAAACATTTCAATAAAGTGCAAATTGAGTCCAAAACATTTTGATAATTAACCATCCTACGTCGCACAACCACGTCGCATTGATAACCGTGACGACAATTTTTACATTTTTTTTTTTAAATTTGAGCTTTCAGTTTCTTTTCTTTTCTTTCTACCTTCACTTGGTCATCAAGTCTTGGCAAGGGCCAATGATTGGCCACGGGCGAGGTCGACCTCACCAACTTTTGGCAAGGCTAGTGAGGTCAGCCCTCGTTGGCCCTCTCCTACCGGCGATTAACAGAGGAAGAGAGAAAAGACAAAGAAAGAAAAGAAAAGAAGAAAGGAAAAATAATAAATAAATAAATCATTAAAAATCAATTTTGTAAAAATTATACATACCACGTAGGATAATTGGCACCAACGTCAGCAATTTCCGACCAAAATCGACTAAAATGTCTAAATTGGCAAAATGTTTTTGACTAATTGGCACTATTTAAAGGTATAAGATTGAATTAATATAAGTGCAATAAGTTTATGACTTTAGTGATAATATTTCCAATAATAGCCTAAGTTGGATCCATAATTCATACTTTACGTTGGAGGGTTTTTAATTTGTAATATGCATTATAAGTTATTAGGATGACAATAAATGCATTACTCAAAAGGATTACATAACAATAGCAATTTACATAGTCTCTAGTATATATAGCTTTGGAATTGCAAGATCTAGTCTTGGATTAGTGATCAGTTTTGATATCTTTTTTGGGAAGTATAAATAGAGAAGAGAGGGTAGGATTGTTACATTCAAAGACAAAAAATATGGGAATTTTACATAAGTAATTCAACCAAAAAGTTTAAGCATGAGAGCCAGGAAGGGATTATGGAAGTCTTGAAACAAATTGAAAAGTTTTTTTTTTTGGTCGGAAAAAGACTATATTACTCATTAAGTAGGGAAAAGAGTACAACCCGCAAGCAGGGCTTCATTACAAATCAGATCTAACATCGGAGGAGCAGGTGACGAGGCCCAAGTTAGGAAGGGAACCTCGACCGTGGCTTTCGCAGCCCAACGGCTAGGGCATTTGCCGATCTTCTGCAGGTGATTCACCTTCAGTTCGAAAAAGAGGGCAAAATGTCTTCGCATTCGGCGAAAGGGCACGGCATTCCCACGGTGGGAGATGCTCGTGATTGATTACTTCAACCAAAATCAGGCGGTCGATTCAATGATCGTGTGTCGAGTGATGCTTCCCTTGTTGTAGAAGATCTTTTAGAGTATATAAGAAAGCTTGAATCTCATTTGCAAGTGCGGAAGATGCTGGAACGCTTTTGGTGAAGCCTCCGAGCAAGCTGCCCGTGTGATCCCGAGTGATGCCGGAGACGCACCCGCATTTTCTGCAATAGGAAAGGCACCATCTATATTAACCTTCATCATGCCCTGCACCGGTGGGAGCCAGGTAGTGTTAGGGTTCGGCGATTTTTTTCCTGTCTTCTGTTGCTGCTGCGATTGGTGTTTCTGAACTGTAATGTGCAAGTGAGTGAGAGCTAGAGCTGATTCAACAATCTGATCCGGTGCATGAAGTGATGGCGGAAGATGACATGGTTTCGGCCTTCCGGTTTGCCATAAAAGAGCCGCTATGGTCTTAAAATCCGGTACTTTACCTTTTTGTTGTGATATATCTGCAAGCCAAGCATCTATGCGATGAGTTGCAAAAGTTGTTACTTTGATTTGTACATTAGGATGGTTCCAAATCTGTTTGTGTCCAAGGGCAATGCAGAAATAAGTGTTCGTTGTTTCGGGGGAACGGGTAGAACAGAGGTATACAAATGGATCATTGGTGATTCGGCGACGGAACATATTGTACTTTGTAGGAACCGCATTGTGGCCGATAGACCGGAAAAGATGCGGATTTTAGGGGCCGTCTTGGTTTTCCAAATTTGCTTCCATAGGTGACTCGGGGGTAATATAAGATGAGGATGGGCGAGAAGCGAGCCGTGTAGCCTCCGATTTCGTATGAAATGATACGCACTCTTCATTGTGTATTGTCCATCTACGCTTCTGTCCATACAAGTTTGTCTTCGGTAGATGCTGGCCATAATCTAATTGCCGTATTTCTTTCACTATATGCTCATCAAATGTATGTTTGAGGAGTTGGGTGTTCCATTCATTTTGTGTTGTATTTATGTAGTCTGCAACTGTGCTCGGTTCGTCTCTGTTAGGAGGTCCACATAAGGTTCCCATAGGTAGCCATTTGTCTTGTCGAACATTGATTCTCTGGCCATTGCCAACTGACCAACACAACTTAGGAAGAATTGAATCTCGGCCCATTAGAAGACTTCGCCAGCCCTAAGAGGGTCGGGATCCCTGTTCTGCATGCCAAAAATCTATAGATGGAAAATATAAGGCTTTGAATAGTTTGCACCACAAAGGTAAAGGATTTTGAAAAAGTCTCAGGCCTCGCTTTCCCAGAAGGGCTTTATTAAAGGATAATAAGTCTCGAAAACCAACCCCGTACTTTCCTCTCTTTTAGAATATCCCAGCACTTCCAGTGAATTCCAGACTTAGTGCTAGTGTGTTGCCACCAAAACTTGGCAATCTTTTGTTCAACAGACTTGCAGATAGAAACAGGAATCTTAAATATTGACATCGCATACTGCGGTAGAGCTTGAATCACAGCTTTTAACAGAACCTCCTTTCCTCCTTTAGAAATCAACTATTCTTTCCACCCAGCCAATTTAGCATTCACCCTTGTATGAATCCAAGCAAACATATCTCTCTTTGAGGACCCCCAATCTGAGGGAATACCTAGATACTTTCCAGTTTTATCAAGGATTGGCACTCTTAGTACTCCGGCCATATTTAACTTGAGGGACATAGGACAGGTTTTGCTAGCAAACAGCCCGATTTATTTCTATTTATCTCCTGTCCTGTTGCAATACAATACTGGTTTAAAATGCTTGCCAAATTTTGACATTCCAGCGTTTTACCATCTAGAAAAAATATCGCATCATCGGCAAAGAATAGATGGGATAAGACAGGACAGCACCTGTTAAATTTCAGTCCTCGTAGATGACCCATATTGATGGCTTTTTGGATAAGAGTGGATAACATATTAGCCACAAGTATGAATAGGTAGGGTGAAAGAGGATCTCCCTGCCTAATTCCCCTGGTTGGTGTAAAGTAAGGTAGATCTTCGCCATTGATTTTGACACTGAGTGAGGTAGTTTTAACACATTGCATCAGCCAAACCACCCATCGATCATGAAACCCAATCTGGCGCATATAGTCCTCCAAGAAGTCCCACTCAACCCTATCATAAGCTTTCTGCATATCCAGTTTTAGGAGCGCCTGAAATTTCTTCTTTCTCTGTCGAATTCGAAATTGATGTAAGACCTCTTGAACTATTAGAATGTTGTCCTGTATCTGTCTGCCTGACACAAATGCACTCTGTTATGTGGCAATCAAATCTGGTAGACAGCATTTTAATCGATTCGCTAGGACTTTGGAAATAATTTTGTATAGAAAATTACATAAACTGATGGGGCGAAATTGATCTAACCTCTCTGGATTCGGTACTTTGGGAATCAGACATATAGAAGTTCTATTTATATCAGTAGGCAACACACCAGTAGTGAAAAAATTCTGCACTGTAGTAAAAACATCATCCTGGATAATGTCCCAATGACTATGGTAAAAGAGGCCATTAAAACCGTCAGGTCCTGGAGCTTTTGTTGCTCCCAACTAGAAAGTAGCTAGCTGTACTTCCTCTCTTGTTACTTCAGCAATTAAATGATTGTTCATTTCATTCGTCATTATCTTTGGGCATTGCATTAAAGTAGGTCTATAGTCTCTATGACCAACAGTAGAGTAAAGATTCTGAAAAAAATAGTTGGTCATGTGCCTCACATGTTCTGGGTCCCGAATCCAATCCTCGTTTACATCTTTAAGCATGCTGATTCTGTTTCTCTTCCATCTTTGAATCGTAATAGCGTGAAAAAATTTAGTGTTTCGATCCCCCCCTCAACCAGTTGATGCGAGATCGCATTGCCCAATAGTGTTCTTCCCGTATCCATATTTTCGAATCTGCTCCTTCAAGTGATTTAACCCGATTGTTATTATAATTGCAAGCAGGTTGATTAATGTGATACTGGAGCTGCTGCTTTAAGAGATCTATTTGATGATGAGCAGCAGTAAACTTCATTCTGCTCCAATTAGCCAAAGCTGTAGTTGTCATCTGTAATTTTTTGGAAATGCTAAAGGGATGATTTAAGGCTGATGACCATACATTGGAGACCACCCTGTGACATTCATCATCTTGAAGCCAAAAGGATTCGAAGGTGATCCTCCTTTTCCTCCTTTTTGATTTGACTTATGTATTTAAGAGTAGTGGACAATGATCCAAGCCTATAGCAGGTAAAGCGTAAACTTCAGCTTCCGGATAGGTTAATCGCCATTCCATTGTGCACACAGCTCTATCTATTCGCTCCTTTACAGCTTCCTCACCACTTCTATTGTTCACCCAAGTGTAGGCACAGCCCTTGGTCTCAAGATCCATCAAAGCATAGTGGTCTAATAAATCTCTAAAGGATTGCAACCGATATTGCTGAGGTAAGCGTTTTCCAACTTTCTCCCAGTGATTCAAAATTTCATTAAAGTCATCGATGCACACCCAAGGTAGGGTATGTAGATGGCTGAGTTGACGCAAAGTTGTCCATAGATGTTGCCTCGTTGAAACACCGGCTGAGCATGCGTAAAAGTAATACCCATAGTTGTCCTTTTCAAAACATCTGAACAGATAGTATCAATATGATGATGGTCATGAGAGTGGATAGTAAGATTAACCTGATCATTCCAAAAGATAGCCAAACCTCCAGCCAAACCTAGGGGATTGACCACAAAAAGGTTTTCGTAATGAAGATTGCGCTGTAAGCGCTTGATAACTGGTTCCTGGTTTTTGGTTTCCATCAAAAAAATAATATCGGGCCGATCATGGACCACTAGGTCCTTTAAAGCTTGAATTGTCGTGGGGTTGCCCGGCCACGACAATTCCAACTTATAATTTTCATTGTTCTGGCTGTGGCTGTTTTGGGCAAGCCACCACAGCCCTTGTGTCTACCCCTTCAGCTGCAAAAATCGGGGTATCCATTAGGAGTGAATCGTCAAGAGGTACTTGAACATAGGAGGGAGTCCCATAAGGGTTGTAACGCTTTGTTTTTTTAAGGGGACTGGCCTTAACCACCATTCTCGGGTTTTTGAGCTTCTTGCTGTTCACCACAGGTTCTTGCAATATTGGTTCGCAATAGAAGAAATTTAATTGAAAAGTTTACTTTCATGTGATTTGTTGATAATCAAAAACAAAAAATCTTTAAAATACTATTTGAAATTCAGAAGAATTATGTTGAGGGGGGCATTGAATAGCTGGAAAAAGCTTGAGCCTATTTTTGGAATATGGAAATGGATTAGTTTCGAGTGAATGGATACTTTGAGATAGAACAAGAAAAGTTGAATATGATAATTCAACTTATAAGAACAATTAGAAAATTATAAAAACAAAGCCTTTTGTTTTGAACAATAAAGAGTGATTAATCAAGTCTAATAATGGATTTTCCAACAAGTCTTACAAGAACTCCAGGAACTTTGAATAGTTCTTGGAATAATGAGTTACATTAGTGTAATATCAGTGCTAATATTGGCATGTTTGGGGCAATGAAAGAAACAACTCGTTAGTCCTTCTACTGTAGTCATTATTTTTCTTTCCTGCAAAAAAGAATTAAGAAATACTCATGGTATTGTAATGCCTTCATATTAGTGAAGAAAAATAGGATATATAGGGTATTTTGCCAAATTGTGGATCTTTGATTGAGTATGCTATATATTTAAAGTTAGAAACCTTAAGTTCTTTCATGGAAAGACGAATTTGATTGAATCTATATGATTTTGAAAAGTTCTTCCTCAAGAGAAAATGGCAAATAAATAAAATAGATGTTACTACCATACCTAGATTTTCATCTCTTTCAATTATACAATTAAAGCGGGATCAACATTGATATCACCAGGAGACTAGCATTGGGAAAATTATTTAAAAAGTCATAAACCTGTTATACTTTTGCCAATTCAGTCCTAAATCATCTCATGAACATGACTTTTGAATCTCTCTACCAAATGAGTAGTGTCTCTCGACCTCCTTGGTAGCTATGGCCTCTTCTTCAGCCTTAGACCCTAATCCAACCCCAACCAAAACCTTTAATCCCCACCATGAGTTGACTTCCCATTTGTTGGTTCTTCTCTTCATCACACCCGGCCCTCTTCCTAGATTGTGGATACTCCATTAAACCCTACATTCCATATCTTGGCACCCATCTTTCCATCCATGGCTAACATCTCCCTTTTACCCATCCTCTTCGCAAATACCCACGATCCCCACTCTCACCCAACTCTCATCTTGAGTCTTCACTACCAAGCCTATTAAACCAAATCCCATCTCCCTCTCCAATTTTGTGAATGTTTGCTCATTCCAAGTATATATCCCATCTATATTCTCAGCCCTTCCATAATTAGTTGTGTCTATTAGGGGTGAGCGGTTCCTAGTTCCTTATAGGTTTCGCTTGGAATCTAGAACCTACCCTCGGGTACAGTTCCTCATTTTTTGGAACCTAAAACCTACTTGTCGAACTAAGAACTCGGAACCTATCCCCGTCATAGGTTTGGAGTTGGTTCCAAGTTCCAACAGTTTTTTTTTTTTTTTTTTTTTCATTTTTTTCATTTTTAGTTTAAAAAAATGCTTCTATTGGAACTTATCGAATGATTAATTAGCCAAGCTATATTCCCTTTATTTGTGGCATCGATTACAAGTTCTTCACTAATCTTGAAGAGCTGCATAATGTCTTATCATGTTTAGAAGACAAATTGATAGATAATGCAGATCATGATTTCAATGCTAATCAATGAACTTGATGAGCCAAAGAGACAAAGCTTTGGGAGGGAAAATCATGAAGAAACACACTTCCTAAATCCACAGGGCGGTATGCATCCTCAACAAGCGACGAGTACATGGATAAATTAAAATGTGAAAATAGTGATGGAGATCTTGGACACATTTCGCTTTAGAAGAGCACAAACATGATGGGTAATACTTTACTTGTGTAACAGAGCACACCATGTCATACATTTATTATTGACACGGAACTATCCAAGTGAACACTTCTCAAATATATTATAATCTTACGAATTGTACAAATGCAAAAATTCCATCAAGTAGGCCGGAGCTCGCCTGTAAGTCAAACTTGAATTTTCTTAAAACTAAAATGAAATAGCAAACGCAAGGAATTTAAGAGTCTTACGTAATGTCTTTTCCCTCTCTCATGGTAAGTTGCCTCTCTAAGATCCGCCATGTTGCGTCTCACTTGCTCACTGCGGTATTCAACAACCTATAAACGAACAAGTCTAGTGTCAATCTCCTGTCACTTTTAAATAGGCATATGGCACCGGTACTTTCATATGATTTCTCGATAGAGCTTAAAAAGAGCACACCATAGTAGAGGAGACAGGTCTTAAGGAATAGCAAAACATAAATAAGATGTACCCAATCTTCTAAGGCCTCCACAGAAACTCCACTCTTTATGATAATGAAAAAACGAAAAACATTGAGAATATAAATCACTATACTTGTCTCTTTTTATCATGTCCTCCATTTCCAAGAATAAATGAAAAGCATAATGACAAATACGGCATTTCCGTCCAACTAAAGCATAACATGCAAATAATGAGGTACTTTTCACAAGAAAGTACCATTTCTCCTTCCTGAATATTTCTTTGAGCAAAGAGTCCCCATCCATGTATACCAGATTTATCGAAACATATTCAATGCTTTTCTGTCCTTTGAAACAGTAATTTAATATTAGCCATTATGAAAGACACATCAAGCAAAATGCGAAATTGGAGGAGCAAACGTACTTGTAAGAGGTGAAGCCGTTCCTTTAATGAAGTAAAAATTGTAGAATCATTTTGTTTCTGCAAAAGAATAGAAGAAATCTATAAAACATTACTATGACCATCAATCAGAAAGTAGAGAAAAAGGTCTCCAACTAGAAGGGGTTGTTATAGTAGAAAAATTACTTCCAAATTTCGCATGTTAATCACTTCTTGAAGAGAATGATGTGTTGGCCCCGTTGGATGATGAGACATTGCTTCTTCATTTCTCTCGAGAAGTGAATGAGCACACATCACAACTCAAATAGACCATGTAATTACTAGCAAACAATTGAAATGATGATGATCATGACAAAGAAAATTTAGAGCTGCGTGGATACAATACCATTTTGTTAGATCTTGTAAAGACCTGACATCTTGCAGATGAGAGTGGTTCAATTTCATCATTCTTGACGGTTAAGGACTCGGGAAGTTCTTTCCTAGATGATATCAGCCTTGAACCTTTGAAGTTCCCTTGCTGGTTTTGTACCAAGTTTCTAGCAGAGAACACCTTTAAGGGGGTATGAACAACCACAACCAAATCTGGGTTTGGGACCCTGGGTAGAAGCCAGAGCATGTAACCTTAATGTTCAAAATGTACACAATGAACCAAAAAGGAGCAAAGAATGTGCCTTCTTGACCGACAACCACACACGAATGAAATTTCTAGATGGTCAAGGAGCTCAACAATTTTTAAATAATGCACGGTTGAGTGCACTTTAGCCACCTTAATATCAACTAAGTACTATTAAGACATGAAGCAGGAAGTAAGAATGTTCAAATATGAGAAACCAAATTAGACCAACGGTGTTCAGAATCTAAACTTCAGATTAATCGACAGAGTTCACCCAGCCATCACGATTCATCTAATACAAAGAGAGATTATGTAACCGAACAGCCGTAGAAAAAAAGGTTCAAACAAATGCAAATCATCTTTCCAATTTCATCTTGGGAACTTTAAATGCATGAACTCTAAGAAAGAAGAATCAATGCGAGCGATCATCCTACACAACAGCATTCAACTTGCCGAATGGAGCCAATGCAAGAACCGGAATGAAACCGCATACACACAAACACCCGCCACAAGGCCGCGTTATAATGAGCACGAGCACTGCCCTAGCCAATGGGGGGAAAGACTAAGGGCATTCGACTAGCTGAATCGAAAGGAAAGATAGAGAGAGAACACTCACAACAAGAGGTCAGCGGTGGCGTCGAGCAAAGGTCAGTGGTGGCGTTGAGGGCAAGCGGCGGTGGCATCGAGGGCTAGCAACGGTGGTGTCGAGGTCCAGCGGAGAGTTGCAGTAGCGTTGCTCGGGGAAAGCTCGGAGCTGGGCGAGGGTGCTGTAGGTCGTGGGCTTTGGGGCACGGCGAAAGCAGAGTAGTAGCGTCGTGGGATCACAACGGTGGGGGTGAGCAGCGACATTGGGCAGCAGCAAAGCGGAAGCGGAGCAGAGCGACGTTAGGTTGTCGCGGGTCAACGCGGGTTGCGGGTGAGGTGCGGCGGGGCTTGGGCTCTCACCAGAGGGCTTTTGGTGTCGGCGCAAGCAAGCTGTGGGGTCACTCGGAGATGCGGTGGCTAGCAGAAGTGCAGAGCAAGGATGTAGCGAGGGAATCTCAGGTGGCATCGAGTAGAGGCGGAGAACAGGTGAAGAGAGAACTGTGAAATTGTGAATCTAAAAGTGTCATATGTGAAAGTAAAAGTCAATTTGGGGTTTTTTTGAGCCCTAACTGGACCGGTTTTGGTTTCGGTTTAGGTTCCTCGTACCGATCCCTTTAGAACCGGGAACCGCGCTCACCCCTAGTGTCTATCACAGTTTATCTCAAGAGCTCCCTTCAATCATCCAAAAGATGCAACACAAAACTTCAGCTTGTATGAAATGCTCCAATACCGTTTTTGAGGAGGTAGACAGCCGGGGTTTTTATTAGCTAAGTGTCCTTCTTTTCTAGGTAGTCTTTTGAGTTCAATCCTAGTAGATTAGACATCATTCTTTTAATCCCTTTTGGCCCTGCATCATTGAAATTTAGAAATGGATAATAAGTACAATGATGACAGAAGACTAGCGGCACTTTGTAAAAATCTTGGCAATTTATGTTCTGAAGATGATGTTGTGGATTCAAAGAAGGCATTTTGAAGAAAAATTGAAAGAATGCAAGCTAACTTTGTTTGGGAGTCTTTATTCTAAACCAAATGTGAACTTTCAAGCTATCCTAAACGCAATGAAAAGGGCATGAAAGAATGAAAATGTTACTAGCATCCTATTAGAGCCAAGATTTTTCTCCTTTTTTTTCAACTCAGAAGCTGAAAAACATAAAGTTTTGGATTTCAAGCTGTGGTCATTTTTCAACAATCTATTAGTCTCACAGCAATGTGACCCAAATATTCAAGAAGTCTATTATGAGTCCACTTATTGTTTGTTTTGGGTGCATTTTTGTGGCCTCCCCTTTGGAAGAGTAACTAATGAAGTAGTGAAAGAATTAACATCTAAACTTAGAGATGTACTAGAAGTGAAAGTCGAAGCCAAGGGGAACAACAATTATAAGGTAGGCAAAGCAAGAATAAATCTGAACCTAGCTACCCCACTTAAGACCGATGTAATTATCAACTTGGGTAATAAAAGGCTTTGGGTAGAATTTAAATATGAAAAACTTCTGCATTACTGTTATTCTTATGGAAGAATTAGGCACTATGCCACCTTTTGCAAAGAGATACTGTATGAAGAATCTAGGCTTGAGGAGAACTTTTTGGGCAAATTTGGGCAATGGCTAGGAGTAGAAGTGCGGGAACTTAGTTTGTATAGGAAAATTTTCTATGTCAAACAATCTATTATTCAAGAAGAAGATAACATGGTGCCAAAGACCCTTATTTCTTCTAAACTTGAGGAAACTAAGAAGCTAAAGGAGAAAAATAAGAAGACAATTATGTCCATATGTGGATAGTAGCATGAGGATGAAGAATCTTAGCAAAATGGCGACCATTCTACCTCTTCCTTAGCTTTAATGATTATAGAAAAACAAAGAAACACAAAAGAGAGGAAGCAGTTGCCTAGATGATGAATTTACTTTGGTGCGCTACAAGGAATAGCCGAAGGATTCGGAAACTAGCATGCTGGAAATTCCAAAACTGAACAAGGGCTAGTAAGGTGCAAATCTAGAGGCACCAAGCTTCCCTCGTCCAAGAAAAGGAAGAGCTCAATCTTCAAAGGTATCATTATTTGATAAAACTCAGCTTGTGGAGACCCTTATTGCAGTGTTGAAGAAGTCAACTCAGTGGGCTTTGGTGGCTAATCCTAATAAGCCACCAGGTTACTCATGAAGTTCTTAAGTTGAAATTATTAGGAGTTGGGCAAACCCTTGACAATTCAAGCTTTGAGAGTTCTAATGACTTAGGAAAGGCCTAGTGTTGTCTTTTTAATAGAAATTAAAAATCAAGAGCGAGTGGTGCAACGTTTAAGAAGGTGGCTAAAATTTCAAAATAGTTTCTTGGCAAATCTAGAGGGAATTGTAGGGGGCTTGGCCATTTTCTAGGATGATCAAGTGACATTATTGATTGAGCCGTATTCAAATACTTTCATTAATATTCAATGCCAAGTTCAAGAGAGTAGACAGCTCATGAGAACTACATTTATGCACCCCCCCAATGAGTTCAAAGAAAGAGTGTTATTATGGGAGGATATTCATAGAGTGAGTATTACAAATCATCTACCCTGGATATGCATCGGCGATTTTAATGAAATATTGTATCATTGGGAGAAAGTGGGTAGAAGGATGGCACAACAGTACCAAATTATAGCTTTTAGAGAGTTTTTGCATTCTTGCTCCTTAATGTATTTAGAATGTAAGAAATGTGTATTTACTTGAGCAAATAATAGAGGAGGAGATGCATTTGTTAAGAAAAGAATAGATAGAGCTTTATGTACAATGGAGTGGAGAGTTGTCTATCCAAATGCTGAATACCTAGCCTTACCAACCATTGGTTCCAAACATAGTCCACTTATTCCGTCATTATCCCTAGAGATTGAACATAGGAAAAGAAAGTTTAGATATGAAGCTTTCTACTCGTAGGATGATGAATAAGCACATTTAGTGAACAGAGTATGGTCTTTAACAAATTCCCAAAGGATGAACATTGTAGAAAAACTATGTTAAATGGCACAACAAAATTATTGAATGGAGCAAAAATAGATTATCTAATGCACAAAAGAGAATATCTTGGCTAAGAAATGAACTTCAAGCATTGATAAATAGTCCCAAAGTGTATACTGATAGTGAGAAAATATAGAAGATAAACCAAGAAATCAACTTCTATGGCGGTAAGAGGAGATGTATTGGGGAATGCGATCTAAAATTAGCTGGCTTAAATGGGGTGATAGAAACACAAAATTTTTCCATGCAACAACCATACAAAGAAGAACTTGAAAAAAAAAATTACCTTGCTAAACAATATGGAAAGGGATTGGATGAGGGATGAAAGAATCTTAAGAAGATGACAAGGAATTATTTGAGAAACCTTTACAAGTCAATAGGGTATAGAAATTTTCAGCCTATCTTCGACCAATTTTCATGCACGATCAATGCAATTATGAAGCAAAAGCTAATAGAACCTATCATTTTGAAGGAAATCACTGTTGCAACACATCAATTAGAGCTACCAAGGCTCCGGGCCAAATGGATTAAATAGATTATTCTTTTAACATCATTGGCAGGATATACATCAGGATATTTTCAGGGAGTTGCAAAAATTCCTTGACATTGGATACTTAAACCCTAATATGAACAGGACCTTAATCACTCTCATCCCCAAAACTCCTAACCTAGAAAAGCTAGAACAATTTCACCCTATAAGCCTATGTAACTTTATTTACAAGATCATCTCTAAGATACTAATGAACAAGCTAAAGCCATTACTACCAAATCTAATTGTAGCAGAACAAAGCACATTTGTGGGTGTTAGACAAATTCAAGATAATATCTCAATTGTGCAAGAGGTTCTTCATAGATTGAGAACCCAAGAGAGGAAAAGAAAGTTTCAAAGTTGTTTTAAAGTTAGACATGCAAAAGACTTATGATCAAATAGAGTGGAATTTCCTCCGGAGTGCTTGATCAAGATGGATTTCTATGAAAAGTGTTTGCATTGAGTGATGCAATGTGTTTCAATGGTATCTTTTAGTATCAAATTCAATGAGGAACCTATGCCACTCTCCAAGCCAACACAAGGTATTCCGCCAAGGCGACTTGTTATCTCTTTATCTCTTTATTCTAGTGGCAAATGTACTCTCTCACTTGATGAAGCAAGTAGTTGCAATAGGTACAATTCGAGGAATTAAACTGAATAGTAGTTACCCTACTCTCTCACATTTATTATTTGCGAATGATTCTATTTTTTTTCCCAGATGATATTATAGTGGAATGTCAAAATCTTGTGGCTATCCTACACCAATACTATTTTGCATCAGTATAGGCTATAAATCTAAACAAATCTGGAATATATTTTAGTAAAGGTTATCCAAAAAGTTTGAGGAATATGATTTTGGAGTTGAGAGTTTCGAAAATTGATAAAATTGGAAAATATTTAGGAATTCCCTTGGAGTGGGGTGCCTTGAAGAAAGAAATGTTTTACTTGGATCCTTGCTAGAGTTAATATGAAATTAGAAAGTTGGATGAAAAACTTCTTGTCAAAAGTTGGGAAGGAAATATTGACAAAGACAGTGGTGCAAGCTCTTCCTGTATGCATTGTCCATCTTTAAAATCTCAGTTTCAATTTGTAAAGCCATCGAGAAGAAAATAGCCAACTTTTGGTGGAGGAATAGCATCAAAACAACCGGTTTACGCTGGAGAAAATGAGAAGTTTAAAGCTTAGGAAGGATTAAGGGGGGTTTGGCTTCAAAGATCTATTAGCATTTAACGAAGTTATGTTAGGGAAATAAGCATGACGAATTTCCTAGCACCCTGAGACTCTTTGGAGTCAAGTTACGAAGGGACTATTTTCCACAATGTGATTTTTGGCAAGCCAGAAAAGGCTCTCGTCCTTCCTTCACAGGGTTGGCAAAGCCTTATAGTAGGAAGAGATGGGCAGTTAGAATGGTAAGAAAATCTCTATTAGAGAAGAAAAATAGATGAAGAATGGAACTGTTGATGGTCCATCGACAAGGAACGGGCCACTTAAAGTGGTTGACTTAATAGATATGGAGGTGGCAAAATGGAATGAATCTTCATTAAAAAACATGTTTGATGATGGGAGAGTAATGGAAATTCTTGCTATCCTCATAGGCCTTCCAATTATAGAGGATAAATTGGTTTGGACAAACAATAAGTCAGGGTCATATATGGTGAAAAGTGGATACTTCAGCAATAGAGATACAACAACCAGCTTGCACACAACAACAACAACATCATTGTACCAAGCCAAACTAGAACTTTGAAAATATTTTTGCAATAAAGAATAACCCCCAAAGTCAAAATTTTCCTATGGAGCGCATGCCAAAATGCCCTGCCTACATTGGACAACTTATATAAGAGAAAGATAATTCCTGAACTCATATGCCCTATATACAAACAGGATGTGGAATCGATTAAGCACATCTTGCTGCTTTATCCTTGGACATCCCAGATTTGGCATGAGGATCCCCTGCAAATCAACATAACAAGAATGGGGTTAACTTGGTTTGATAAGTGGCTACTTAAATTTAAAGAAGACCCACAAAGTTCACCGAAATTCGACCTAATTGCGATGACCCTTTGATGCATCCGAAAGGATTGAAACCACTCCATCTTTAGGAAACAACCCTTGAACCCAAAATGAAAAGTGTATAGAGCCATGGCTTTACATGAAAATTTTGCGACTTGGAACGAGAAATCGAAAGGAAAGGTGAGATGCAAAGACCCAAGTCGAAATGGGGACCTTCGAACTCTGAACTCTAAAGATAAATATTGATGCCTCCTTTGCGGGTACCACCAAAGCATCCTCTTGCAGCCAACACGAACAGAGAAGCAATTTGCCTACATCCGTCGAGACTTCTTCGATGGATTGATTGATGGCTTCTCCAAATCGGTGAAAGCCAACTCGACAAAACAAGTAGAAGCCTCGGCACTCATCGAAACCCTATATTTCCTCTTGCCCAAATCTAACTCAAAGATGCAAGTACAATCGACTCGCAATGCATTTGTGAGAAATGTTCTCACTTTAGACTTGTTGAACTGGAAGTACAACCTCTGGTGGATCGGGGCAAGACCATGTTGAACGAATTTTTGGGCCTCACTTTGGCCTATTGTAGCAAAGAAACAAATAAAATAGCAGATTAGCTAGCCAAATCCCAACGAATGAGTAGTCTACCTAGTAATTGGGTCGCCAATCTCTCGCTTGCTCTTTTTGATTTATTATGTGTTGATGCTCTTGATGAGTATTCAATGAACTTGGTTAAGCAATTAATATCAATCATTTTTTTCAACCAAAAAAAAAAAAAAATTAGTCATCAACCTTTCAGTTTTGTCAATTGAGTCATAAACATTTTCATATTTTGTCAATTGAGTCAATCCGATCAATTTTGACTGGAAATTGCTAACATGAATGGTTGGCGCTGATATGGCACTTTTTAAAATAATATTTTAATGATATTTTAATAATTTCTTGATTTTTTCTTTAGGGTTTTGGAGAGGGCCGGCAAGGGTGGCTGGCAAACCCTTGTTGGCCCTAGGGAGGGCACTTGGGGGCCCTTGCTTGCCTTGGGCGAGGGCATCACCCTACCCTTGCCCCCGTCGGCCACCCTTGCCGGTCCTCTCTCTAAAACCCTTAAAAGAAAAAAGAAAAGTAGAAAAAAAAAAAAAAAAAAAAGCATAAAAATTCAAATAATTATTAAAATATCACTAAAATACCATTAAAAAGAGCCACGTTAATAATTTCAGGTCAAAATTGGCCGAATGAACTCAATTGGCAAAATGTGAAAATGGTTTATGATTCGATTGATAAAATTGAAAGGTTTATAACTAAATTGGCAAAAGTACAATAGGTTTAGGATTTTTTAGACAATTTTCCTGACTGGCATTAGAAGTGAGTATGATTCATTTGGTCCAATTCCAAGACTGGAATCAAAAACCAAACTGGATCACGTAGGCTTCCGAATAACCCGAAATAGGGAATCAAATGGGCCCAACTTGAAATTGGCTTAGAATTTTTTTTTTTTTTTGTTTTTTGGGTTGAAAAACTAGCCTATAATTTAATTGGTCAATTCCCTGGGTAGAATACGCAATCTAAATGTTTTTTGTAATTTTAATTTTGTTTGCCCCAACTGCGTGTGAGTTTTAGTTTGTGGGCCTTTTCATATGAGGTTTTAGACTTTAAGGGCGTGTTTGGTAACCGGCCAAATGGTATTTGATTCTATTATTTTGTTTTTGGGAATACATTTGGAATAGAAACCCGTTTGGTAAATTTTTTTCTCCCGGGAATAGATTTGAACTAGAATCGAGAAGTAAAAAAAGTTGATTATTTGTTTCTAGGAACAATTCTAGAATCAAGCCAACCAAAATTTTTTTTTTTCTTTTCTCTTCCTTTTTCTCTTCTTCTTCCACCGTCGCCGCCATCAGCTATTGCTACCACCATCCACCACCATCACTCGCCGACAATCGGTTAGGTGAGCTCCGGAGAGCTCGCGGGTGGCTCGCTAGGCTAGGGCGAGGTCCGGTGAGCTTGTTGAAAGCTCACCTAGCCACTGGCGAGGCTCGGCCTCTCCAGTGACTAGGTGAGCCTCGCCCAACCCTCCCTCGGCCACTGGCGAGCCCCACCTAGCCGAGCAAGGCTCGGCCGAGCCCTAGCTAAGCTGGGCGAGGCTCCGCCGACGAGGCGCGGCTTGACCTTAAAAAGAAGAAGGGAAAGAAAAGAAAAGAAGAAGAAAAAAAGAAGAAGGGAAAAAGTGATAAAATAATTTTAAAAATTAAAAGAAAATAGTTTGGAGTAGAAATTTTGAGGATGGTGCCAAAGGCAATTTTATTCTAAAAATAGAAATTTTGGACAATTACCAAACGCCTTAAAATGATTAGAAATTGTTCTCGAGAGCGGAATAAAAAATAATCATTTCTAATCAAAAATTGTTTTCGAACAAAATAGTTACAAAATGTACCCTAACCGTTAACCTTTTTGTTTATTTATGTTGAACAACCTTTTATTTGATAAAGCAACTTTTCAAAGAAAGTGTGTCCTCCATGTTTAGAGTTGGTTTAAAACAGATTCTACTCAAGAAAGTGGCCTATTTAGTTTGGTACACAAGTAAAACCGACAGATTCAAGGATCAAATCAGGAAGTGAACAAAACTTGTTGGTTCATAGATTTTGGCTCAATGAACCTATTCTCTTCTCCTATATATATAAAAAAAAAAAAAAAAATCTTCGAACAGGGCTGGCTAAGTTAGTTTTGGCTAATTTCTAGATCGAAACTGAATGTGACTCGCCCTAAGTTGGCATAATGATAAATTGTTGTGTATGTGTTATGTGCATGGCATGATCTAGACTCTTCATCATCGATACCAACAATTTCACATGCGAACTACTTACTCGAGTTTTGGCTTTGATCTTATCTAGTTCACAAAAGTGAACAGCATTTTATAGGCTCAATTTCACTTTATTAATTTAAAATGAGCATTTTCCTCGTAGAAAAAACGATAAAGAAAAAGCAAATGCGGTCCCGATCGTGGGCATTACTCTGATACCATGCATCTGCTTGCCTTCAGAAAATAGAACACGTCGGAATTGAAGGCGAGATTAGACTTGAAAGAGCCAAAAAAGGAGCAAAAGAGCAGAATAAACAATGCCAGCAAAACCATCCTCCAAGTGCGAGCCAATTGTCCATGTCGGAGACCCACCAAAAACATTGCTAGAAAAGCTGCTAATAATTGAATCAAAAACATGTACTAGGACGGTAGCTAGAGGTCCCCATTGAAATTCTGTTGCCGTTTGCCTTTTTCTTTTCTTTTCTTTTTCTTTTTCTTATCTCTAAGTTACAATACTCGAACTCTTACAAAAATTTCAATGCCCGCCCAACTATCGAGACACGCGTATCTCCACTACTGAAAGTTGCCCTAAGAATAATTACTAAGTGCTCTGATTCGAATGGGGATGTGAGGACTGAATAGGTATAATATTGCGCGATCCTTGTCCACAATACATAGCTTATCCCCAACAGCATAAGCGTGCACACATGCAAGGTGAGTCCATTCTTCATTTAAGTTAAAACGTTGGCACAGTCAGCTTCACGGGCATCTTTGACTCTTCCATAAATGATTGAAGTCGCAAAGAGAGAGAGAGAGAGAGAGAGAGAGAGAGAGAGAGAGAGAGGAGAGATTGCAGAATTCCATGTGCATGGGTCTCTTTGTGGTTTAGAGGAGCCTCCGCTGCAAAAATTTATGCCCAACGCAAACTTTTTGTCCTCCAGCCCAGTTAAAGCCCCACCAACGGATAAAAGAATAAACCCTTTTCTTTCTCACTTCTTCACTCTTCTCTAGATATCATCGCCATCGCCCGCACAAAAGAGAGATATAATTTCTCATCACTCCATTGGCCCCCAGAGAGAGCGCGCGCGCGCACTCAACGCCGACATATATTCCATATGGGTGTTGCTAGTTCCAGCTCCATGAGCAAGAAGGCCATCAGTTCAAGCAAGAGCAAGGAGTTGAAGGGCCTCTTCACGGAGAGAGTGAGGCTGCTCCAAGAGGAGATCAATGGGATAGTGCAGGAGAGAGAGAAGGAGGCCAAGTCCTACAAGAGGGAGGTCATGGTGTTTGCACTTAAAGAGGGTGAGTGGAGGAGGGAGAGGAAGAGGCTGAGAGAGGAGGTGAGGAGGCTGAGGAAGGTGGTAGAGGAGAAGGACGAGAGGATTAAAGGGATGATGGAAGGAGGAGGAGGAGGGGGAGAGATGGTGGTGGTGGGTGAGGAGTGGGGGTTGTGGGTCGAGCAGATGAGTGAGGAGAGGGCAAGGAGGGACGAGGCTGTGGAGAAGTGGAAGCAGCTCTACCTTACCATCAAGATGGAGCTTGACGATCTCATTCAGACCGCTCATTGCGGTCAGCTCTGTCTCTCTGTCTGTCTGTCTGTCTCTCTCTCTCTCTCTCTCTGTGTTGGCTGCTGTACAACTTGATTAGCTTTGGTCACGACTCACCCCCTCCGGTACTGCTTCGAAACGCGTGTGCTGACTTCAGGTGGCACAAAATCAATCTACCAATGTAACAACCCAAACACTGAGCGAGGAAGTTTTGATTGGAACTTTTCTCGATACTGACTCCAGGAGTCATGTTTTTACTCTTGATGATTACTGCAATGAGTGCTTATCCCTTTTGCCACTTGGAGTCAGCTCGCTTCATGAATGGTTTCTACTTTTGTGTCTGTTCATTTTGGTGTAAAAGAATGAACGCTCGCCTTTATTAAATTAGTGGGTGTGCCTTTTGGGGTAACATCCAACGCATTGTAGATAGCATATTTTGTTAAAAAAAATTTCTGGGTAGTGAAAATAATGCACAATATGGTACGTTTATCAAAGCCCTCTTTCATTAATTAGGTTTAAACAATTTGATGGCAGGGAACAAGAAGTTCAGAAATTTACGATCTTGTTCTTTCCTTTTCTTCCGTTTTATGTGATGAAACTATAATTCTTTTAATATTTAGCAGTGATCCAATAATTCTTATGATCTTAATTTTCCCCTGAAAACCAGAAGGAGCTTTTTCTTGAACAGAACTTCTCTCAAAAAGTTTCCTAGGCAAACGTGATTATCTCACCATAACATATGATTAACCACAGGAAATTTTGTGCAGGAGAGGGAAGACTGTGTTGGAGACCGGAGGAAGAAGAAGTGGTGGAAGAGCTGAAGAGGGAACTGAGAGCCAAGGAAGAAACCATTGAAGCTCTCAAGTCTCATCTGGCATCCTTGGAACAAGACAAGCACAAGAGCGAGAGAGAGGCAGACATCCTGAGGCAGAGCCTGAGAATCATGAGCAACAAAAATGGTGCTCACACCACCACTGGGAAACTTATTTGATGTTTTGGTGGTGATTAGGAGGAAGAAAAAATTTCTTGCAAGAACTAGAGGATAATGAAAAACGAGTGAATTTACTTTTTCTTTCTTTTTTTTTAGCATTGTGGAATCACAGATAAGAAGTTAACGCCACGGACCGACCGTAGATCTGGGATTGGGTCGTTGTGAATGTATAATTATGGCAAATTGATATGATGAGAGATTAACTGTTGAATTTGCTCTTTCTCTATGTCAAGACAATCCCTTTTTTCAGCAACTTTTCGCTAATTATAAAGTTTTTAGTTTTTTGATATAGCAAAGCTTCCTCAAACAGCAATAATGCTTTTTCTTTGCTAAACTTGCAATTTTCGTCCATTTTTAGACAATGTAAGAAATAGAACTCAATCAGGTATGTCCTACTTGATTTCTTAGTGCACCCTCTGGTCGTCCAGCACAATTACATGGACTAGCTTCAAACGACCTTAAGAACCCACTTTCCAACGTCGATGTAATGCATTTAAAGTTTTACTTGTTGAGTGTTTTCAATAAAACTTCAAATAAAGATCACAAAATATTAGGAAAAAAGAAAAACTATTTTAAATAATAGAATGATGTGACAACTAGGAAGCTAATGGTGTATATGATAAAATTTATAAAACAGAAATCAATTTCTACTTCGAACGAGTTACCGAGCAAAAAACAAGTTTGATAAAAACTCAAAATTTCTTTTTTGGAATAGAAATTTGTTTGATATTAGAATAAAATTTCTATTTCTAAGAGGGATGGGCGGTGTTTGACAGCAGGTAGACGCTAGCCGGCATCTCACGAGTGGCATCCGATAGTCGGCAACAGGCGTCTAACGTCCCACAGGCGGCAAATAGTGATGAGAGTAAACGGTGAAAAAGTTTTTATTTCTCTATTTTGTTTTAGAAATAAAAATATTAATTTTTAATTTTTAATTTCTACTCCAAATCTATTTTTAAAATAGAAATTTATTCTAGAAAAGAAAATTGAATTTGTGTTATTAAATGAATTTCTATTTCAAATTTATTTTGAAAAACAGGAAAAAATAGAATAACAAAAAAATTTCATGCGTACCCTAACTTTGTTCGGTTCAAATTTAGATGCTAAGAATGTTAGAGACAAACTGAAGAGCAGCGGAAGTCAAACCCCTAGAAACCTACCCTGACAGTTCTTCTGGGCCATAGCTACTGTTCTTCAACAGTGGTTGGACAAAACATTTTCAAGTTTTGAAATTATAACGATCCTGGGGAAGAAGAACCCAAATTCAAACCTACCCTTTCCCCCTTTTTCTTAGGTGCAATTGGTATTTTACCTAAACCGAGGAATCTTCTTTAACACTTCTTATTTGGTAAGTTAACAAACGGTTTTTCTGGCAAAGTCTTCTTTAAGTTTTTTCCTCTTTCCGTGTCCACTGGAAAGGGCGAAATTTCTTGATTAGATTCTTTGCCCCAATATATACAAACAGATGTTATGATCTTTCGTTTGAAATTTGTCTTATATTTTATTTAATTCAAGATATTAAATATATATTTCATGGAATCAAAGTTAGTGCTTCCTCGCCACTAGGCCATCAAGGACAAGTCGGGTCGGCTAAAAAATGATCTGACCTATTTAATCCATTTTGATTTCTATGCAATGCAAATTTAATGATATGTACCCTTTTTGATCAATATTTCAAGACATAATTAATATTAACTCAATCTAAAAAAACTCACACCCGCACCTTTAACTCACTTTAAACTCCATGTATATATGTTACTTGGGTAAAAATTTCACATCAAACTAAAAAAGAAAATTAAATAATAAAAAATTAGTAAATAAAATAAAACACGTGAAAACCTATAAATTGACATACTTATAAAGAACTTAGTGCTGCCAAGTGACTCAAGTTTTTTTTTTTTTTTTTTTTTTTTTTTTTTGGGACAGAAAGGAAATAGCTATTGACGAGAAACAATATTACAACCCGCTACTAAAGCGTCCGAAAGAAGAAGATCAAAGAGAGGAGGGGATGAAGGTCGGCCCAATTAGATAAAAGAGAGCCCCTACTATATGGGCTTTTGCGGCCCAGTTTGCTGCAAAATTAGCTTCTCGTTTGTAAAACCTAATTCGAAGATGAGAGAAGCCACAAAAGAGAGCAGCGGCTTCGGTAATTTAATTTTTTATAATTAACTCATTTTTTTTATAAATAGGTCATAAATGGGTCAAAAGTCCAAACCCAAGGCCACACACTCAACACCCATTTAAGCAAGTCATTTGTGATTTAGCCATTAACATCATAACTAAGAGTCAATTACTATTAGCATGTTTCAATAATGTCCTTAAAAGCAAATTCTTTACCGATTTTCTATTGTCATATAAGAGTACTTATTAATGTTATTTATAGCGATCATTCAAATATATAGGATGAACAAATTAATTTAATTTATTCTCATTCTTACAAGTGCATTTCAACAATTAAAGTTTGTGGGTCTTCATGATTTTAGAGCTCTAAAATTCAATCGTATATGTAGAGGATTTTCAACCCCATGTTTTGATTAGGTTTAAGTGCATCCCAAAAAGAATTAACATAAAGAAACTTATAAAACCACACAACTGTGGAATTCTCAATTTCTATCTGATCCCACAAGACTGCTGGGTATTACAAGACCTGGGTATTACAAGACACTAGACAATAAGAAAAATCATTTGATGATACTCCATCAAATGATATCTGCCTGCGAGTCCATTAGATGACGGGGTTGAGGACTGGCTTCCGCCCATACTCCCACCTGGCCCTCCCTGCCACCGGGGCATTGATGATCACAGTGCTGTCGTTCGGCAGCAGCACCATGTCGCCCATGACCTGACCTTGGGGCATCGTCTCCATGGCCCATCTTAGGTTCGGGTCAATTATCTTAGGTCACCACCGGGCATTGTCAGTTACATTGTTCACGTAATTGAACAATATCATAAGGTGTGACCATGGACTTGGGAAACTCCATTGCCACACCAATATGGTCTTAAAAAAGCTGATGGATCTACATATGCAGAAACAAAATAAAGAGACATGCAGCAAAGTATGTAGAAACGGTATGGTCTTCTTAAAAGACAGAATGCGATATGAGAAATTAGAGCAGATGTATCTTGCATAGATGAGACAGGATCAATTTCACGTGCAGCCCAATGTACCTTTATCACTGATATTAGCGAGGCGTGGAACTTCCATGTACCATGAGTGGTATAGAAGCAGAGAAACTTAAGCAATTTCTATAACCAGCAAGATTGCAAAGCGTCATTGAATTTTCAAATATTTATGCTAATGCACAAATAGACAACAACAAATCCACAACTTACCTTCAATTTCATCAGATATTGTAGTTTGATTATCATATCTCAAAATATCCATAACTCACCTGGTGAGCATCCAGAAGCACTCGGCCAAGATGTCAGATTGACACACGACCAAAAGATTCATAGGTTTCAGCAACTCTACATCCATCAGCTTCTAACTTCTCTAAAATTCTCTCAATGTTTTCCTTCCCTAGAGTACTTGAAGTCAAAACTTCCTCCCTGGTAAACAGAAAAGAAAAGAAACTGGAACAATATAACTGCCATACCTGAACAGTATGAATTGCTGTGGAACCTGAAAAGTGTTGCAACTTATTATATTAGAAAAAAAGCAGCAATCTACGTGACATCTTAGGCAAAAGGAGTGCTAACACCAGTCCTTCTCCTATCCTTCGGGGATAGCTTTTTCTCTGGAGCATGCAGAGCTTCTTCTTCGATTGTCTGGTTTCTTACACCCTAATTCCTTCTTTTACCTGGTATCTTTCCATGGATTTTCTCTTTTCCCAGCTGATCTTCGCAGTGCATGTCACCACTTTGCACTATCCTCAGCTCCAGTGTTGATTTGCTCTTCGTTTTCGCCTCTTTTAGTTTGCTCCTGTTCTTCTTCATCCTTTCTCTCCGTATTCGCAATGCTTTTCTTTCTTTGGTCACCCATCACTTTCTTTGCATGCGAGGTCCTCCTACTCCTTTCGTGTTATTTGGCTAATCTGTCAAGTTTTCTTCAGTACCCATGCCTTCCGCCTTCCTGCCTTTCTGTTTGATTGCTTGGTTTTACTTCTACTCTTCCTCTTGATGATATGGCAGCAGCTGATGAAGAACATTCGGCTCGTCTCGCCGCTTTATGTCAGAGCTTGGGACGGTTGTGTTCCCCTCATGATTTGGAAGTTTGGGATGACGAGCCTACTCCTGCGAAATTGAATGAATGCCGTTTGACTCTGATTGGCAAGGTATTTGCTGACTCTCCTATTAACTTTCAGGCGTTTCAGAGTATTATGAAAAAGGTGTGGCGTATAGAACAGGTTGATATATCTCAACGTGAAGATGGGTTATATGCAGCGAAATTTAAATTACTTACAGATAAACAGCGGGTTTTGGAGGGGGGACCCTGGGTTTTTTCTGGTCGTTTGGTTGTCTTTAAGTCTTGGATTCCTAACACACCGCTGCATTGCTATGATTTTTCCACCTGCACATTTTGGGTGCAAGTATTTGGCCTGCCCCTGGAATTGTGTTCAGAGCCGACTATTAGAAAGGCAGTTATGACAATTGGGAAAGTTTTAGAAGTTCGAGCTGATGGTCAAGACACATTTACCATGAGATCAGGGCGTGCTCGAGTTGAGATTGACTTTCGGCATCCCTTGCAGATAGGTCGTTTAATTAGAATCAATGATAAGACCTTTTGGCTCGACTTTAGATATGAACGTCTTGCCCATTATTGTTATCTCTGTGGCAAGCTGGCACATTATACTACCTCATGTCCAGAGAAATCTGTTACTGCTGATGTTTTAAATGGGGAGGATAAGTTGCCATATGGACAATGGTTGCGTGCCGAGCTCAAGGAACATAGCCCGTACTGGAAAATGTATTATGATACCAAAGTAATGGAGGATGTTGTGGAAGAAGTGATACCTGAAACTCCCCCCACAGTGGCTCTACCCTTTCCTTTGCTGCCGCCCATTCCCTCCTCTGGCATATCTCCACCCCTGCAACCTTGTGTCACTGAGATTTCCCCTGCAACAAAATTGGCTGAAGGCTTACATACTGCCTTGATTCCAGCATCAGCAAAGCAAAAAGGGGTTCAGATAAACACAATTTCTGTTCAACGGGATAAGAGTTTGAAAACTTCTCGCCACTTCTCAAAAGCTGGCCCTGTTAAAAAACAGAAGCGTTATAACCCATATGATATACCCAGAGTTGTACTTGATGACCTGGATGAATCTTTACTGCTAGAAACTCCAATAGAGCAAGCTCCTGGTGATGGAAGTTGGGCATGGGTGGCTGGCCCTCAACAGCCCCCTATTCACAAATGAAAATGATCAGTTGGAACTGTCAGGGGTTGGGCAATACCCTGACAGTTCGGCATTTAAAGGCCCTGGTTCTCAAGGAATGTCCTGATCTTGTTTTTTTGATGGAATCTAAGAATCGTGAAGATGTTCTATCTCGGTTGCAGCTTAAGCTGCGTTTTTCTCACCTTTCTGTTTATAATCCGATCGATTTAGCAGGGGGTTTAGCAGTTCTATGGAATGATTCGGTTTCTCTGTCTTTTGAGTATTCGACACCGAATTATTTTGACATGATATGTACAGAAGTAGCAGGAAGTATTACCTGGCGTCTCACGTGTCTTCATGCCCCTGCGGATGCTCGTCTGAGACACGATGTTTGGCAGGATCTCATCAACATCAGCTTTGCAAATACTCTTCCTTGGGCCTGCATTGGTGATTTTAATGAGATTCTTTTCCACTGGGAAAAGTATGGAGGTAGACCGGTAGATTTTACTAGATTGTCATCTTTTCAATCTGTTCTTAATGATTGTTCATTAATGCCAATTGAAGCAAAGGGTTGCGCGTTTACATGGACAAATAATCGTCAAGGAAATGAGTTAATAAAGGAGTGTCTTGATCGAGCACTATGCTCACTGGAATGGCGACTTCGTTTTCCTAAGGCTGAGGTTTATGCCTTACCTGCTGTTGGCTCAGACCACAGCCCTCTGATCTTAAACACTTCACCGGTGAGTGGCTCTCGACGATACTATTTTAAGTATGAGTCTTATTGGAATCAGGATGAGGAATGTAGGGATATTATTGCTACTTCTTGGAACTCTATCTGCAGCAACACAGTTTCCTTTAATAGGAGAATTCAAGCAGTTTCTTATGCTTTAATGAAATGGAGCCGTTAGAAATTCTCACATAACAGAATGAGGGCTGATGAGTTGCAGCTGCAGCTACAGCACCTTACAAATCAAACACAAATATTATATGACCAGACAGAAGTTAAAGCTTTGAAAGAAGAACTGCAGCGGGTATGGAGTCGAGAAGAACAATATTGGGCTATTCGTTCTAGACTAAACTGGTTGAAATGGGGCGACAAGAATACCAGGTTTTTTCATGCAACAACTGTTCAGCGACGTCAGCGTAACCGGATCACTATGCTTAAGAATCATGACAACTTATGGGAGCAGGATCCTACCCGATTAAAAGAAATGGTAACAACTTTCTTTTCTTCTTTATATACTTTCGTCGGCAGTCGTCATTATGCTCCCATCCTAGATCAATGTGATCCTTTGGTAAATCAGGATATGAACGCTCAGTTAATAGCTGCTCTTACCCTGGAAGAGGTAAAGCAGGCTACTTTTCAATTAGGAGCAGCCCGAGCCCCGGGACCTGATGGACTTAGTGGTTTATTTTATCAGACGCACTGGGATATTATTAAATCTGATCTATTTGAAGTTGTTCATGAGTTTTTTACTACTGGTATTATGCCTTCTTACTTAAACAGAACTCTGATAGCCCTCATTCCTAAAGTTCCTCACCCGGAAAGTCTTGATCAGTATCGTCCTATCAGTTTGTGCAATTTTGCCTATAAAGTCATTTCAAAAATTATTGCCAATCGGTTAAAGCCCATCCTTCCAGCTCTTATCTCAGAGGAACAGTCGGCTTTTGTGGGGGGTAGACAAATTCAGGATAATGTTCTATTAGTTCAAGAAGTCCTACACCAGCTTCGAATTAAGAAAGGAAGATCTACTTATCCGGCTGTGTTGAAAGTGGACATGAGGAAAGCGTATGACAGGGTTGAATGGGACTTTCTCCAAGATTATTTATTAAAACTGGGTTTTCATCCTATTTGGGTGAATTTGGCTATGCAATGCATTTCTACTCAATCATCCTGTGTTAAATTCAATGGAGAACATCTTACTTATTTCTACCCTTCTCGAGGTATCCGACAAGGGGATCCTCTTTCCCCTTACCTGTTTATTTTGTTGGCTAATCTTCTTTCTACACTTATTAAGAAAGCTGTGGACATTGATCATCTCAAAGGGATTAAACTTAACAGGTGGTGCCCTTCCTTAACTCACTTGTTTTTTGCGGATGATGCCATTTTCTTTCTTGATGGTACTGTTACCGAATGTCAAAATCTATCAAATCTACTTCAGCAGTATTGTCTGGCAACAGGGCAGGAAATTAATCAAAATAAATCCGGTATTTATTGTGCAAAAGATTGCCCACTTACTCTGCAGCAGAATTTGGCTTCAGTGCTTCGAGTTCCTATTCTAAACAAATGTGGGAAGTACTTAGGG
Source organism: Eucalyptus decipiens (assembly GCA_014182575.1). Taxonomy (NCBI): domain Eukaryota; kingdom Viridiplantae; phylum Streptophyta; class Magnoliopsida; order Myrtales; family Myrtaceae; genus Eucalyptus; species Eucalyptus decipiens. Next base: position 39,705,235 of record CM024612.1, on the reverse strand, counting down.
ATACCATCAGATTGGGGACGTTCGAAAAAAGAGATGTTTTCGTGGATCTTAAGCCGAGTTCATTCTAAGTTGGAGAGCTGGAAAGCTAGTTTGATCTCAAAGGGTGGGAAAGAAATCCTACTTAAAACTGTTATTCAAGCTATTCCTCAGTACGCAATGTCTACATTCAAATTGCCAGTCTCTATTTGCAGATCTATTGAAAGAAGTATAGCCAGATTTTGGTGGCAAAATGACCGAAACAAATCAGGAATTCATTGGAGAAGTTGGGATGTTCTGAAAAAACGGAAAGCAGATGGAGGTTTAGGGTTTCGAGATCTTATTCATTTTAATAGAGCTATGTTGGCTAAGCAGGCTTGGCGTTTACTTAATCAGCCTTTATCTCTTTGGAGTAAAGTTTTTAAAGGTTTATACTTCCATTCCAAGTCTTTTATGTATGCTAACAAAGGCTCTCGCCCATCTTGGGGCTGGCAGAGCCTACTTATTGGCCGGGATGCCATCCTACCCAACACACGTTGGTCTGTAGGTGATGGTACATCAATTAGGATACGTGGTGATCCTTGGCTCTCTATTGGAATATTAGCTGGCCCTTCAAACCGTGAAGAACCTACTTTAGTGGCTGATCTTATTGATCAATCCACCAACACCTGAAATGCCAACCTGCTACACAGGTATTTTGACACTCCGGTTATAGAGCAGATCACTTCTATCCCTCTCCGACCGTTATCTACCCTTGATCAGTTAATTTGGACTGCCACTGAAGATGGTCATTTCTCTGTTAAATCTGCTTATCAGTCTTTCGCAACATCAGCAACACAACATTCAGTCAGAATTACTTCCACATCTTATCAGAATCCCAGTTGGTTATGGAACAGAATATGGAAAATGCATTCCCCCCCAAAGGTCCGAGCTTTCCTATGGTCGATCTGTCAGAATGCCCTTGCTACAAGGGCCAATTTGTTTCAGAGACAGATTATAACTAACCCTTGCTGTCTCCTCTATGATCAAGACACTCCCGAAACCCTTGAACACTTATTTTTGCTATGTCCGTGGACAAAGCAGGTCTGGACGCACCCTAGCATTCATATTCAAATATCTCCTTTGCAACTTCACAGAATCGATGAATGGATAGTACAGCTAGTAAAATCTCGAGCTTTCGCACCTGGTTTGGAGACTTTGACCTCGGTTCTTTGGCAGATTTGGCGCGCCCGGAATGGCTTCATATTCAGGCAGGAACGCATTCGGCCGACTCGGGTGGCTGAGGCAGCACTTGCGGATTCCCATGTCACTCGTATGTTGGCTTCGACGCTGACTCCAAAGGGTCGCTCCTTACTGAACAGGGGATCTCTTTGGCGGCCTCCAGATCCAGGTTCCTTGAAGGTAAATGTAGACGGGTCGCATCAGCTTGACTCACGAGAAGCCACAATGGCCTGTATATGCAGAGATCATCATGGAAGACTTACCGAAGGATTTTCCAGGCGTTTTCCTGCATCTTCTGCCCTTCAAGCCGAGATCCAAGCGGTGTCCTTCTCCCTACAACATCTCCACTGCCAAGGCTTATCTGATGCTCCGATTGTCCTTGAATCTGACAGCCAAATTGTGGTTGACGTCCTCCAATGTCGCCGTAAGCCGCCATGGGAAGCTCGGTCCCTCTTTCTCGAAGCCGCCTCCTTACTTTCTACTTTCCCTAATCTTTCGCTAGGGCACTGCAGGAGGGAGGCAAATGTTGCTGCTGATTGGGCTGCTAAGGCCCACGATCGTATTTCCCCTGTTAAATGTTTGACTGTTTTTCCCCCTTTTCAGCTCGTAGATCTTATTTGCGCGGATGCTATTGCTGCCGGATGTAATCTTTTCTCTACTTTAATATAGTTTCCTTCGTTTCTGTCCAAAAAAAAAAAAAACAGACCAAAAGAAGGGCCTAAAAACGATAAAAGGTGGACAGAGAACTGCAGAGTATTAACCGAATATTCCATTCGCCCCAGTGTCTTGTGTGATCAAAAAATGAACAATAATAAAATCAGGACCATTGCATGAACGCAAGTTGGTAACTGCAATCTCCCCACCTTCAATTTCAGCCAAATCGATACCATTAACCTGACAAAGCACAAAACATATTTTATGGTGCAATAAGCCTACCATGGCGTCCCACTAAGAAATGATGGGTACTATTGTTCTACAAACCATGCAATCTGACCAGCTCATATCTTAAGCGTCAAAATAGCAAATCTTCTCATTTAGTTCATATATTTGTAGGCATAGCAAGAGCAAGAAATCCAAAATTGTTGTTAAATCTGAACGACATAGTTAAATAGCTGGATTGTGCCTTATCTATCCCAATCTTAGTGCATCTTCACTGTGGATGAAAAAGATAAAACCATCATGTGGCTGAAGGAGTTAATATTAGAGGCCACTGTACTAACAGTGCATTTCATACCTCAGAAAGGACCTGCCTAGTAGTCCTCCTCCTCAAATTGTATGAATGACCACACTATCGACAATCAAAATCATGAGAAAAGATCCAATTCAGGCATCCTATGCCATTCTTATAGAGAAGACGCGAACTTCCAAAACCCTGAAAACACTATTTTACCTAGTACTTGCTCTCTTAATCATTGCCCAACCTCGATATCGCCAGCAATGACGGCAAATCGCTAATAGTCATGAACTCACCCGTGGGGAGAACTTATTACATAGTTTTAAATCAAAGCCAAAAGTGATAATCTCAATGGCATTGACCAAACCCTTATCCCACATTGGTAGCGACTACTAACTGAATCCAACTTCGTTTCATGATTGGATGTTTGTGATACTTCATCAACTCAAGTGATAAGGTTCACATAGTTGGTTCAACATGTGAGGTGAACTCCAGCCAATTTTCCAAAAGAATAAAAGAGGAAGGTTGCATTGTTTGATATGTATTCAGGTTGTGGTGCAATGTCCATGAGCTTATGTCATGCGGCAAATCTCTTTGGAAATCTCCTTGGAGTTCACCCAAGACATATGCCATTAGACGGTGCACCCAACCTGAATACATATCTAACAATGTTAGATCCCTGTTTTTCTTCTTCTTTTTCCCCTTAAAAATTTCCTTGGAGTTCACTTCACATGTTGAACTAACCATGTCAACATCACCACTTGAAATGATTGATAAAGTGTAACAACATCCATCTAACAATCTACGATACAAAATCAGGCTTCACGCATCTAATGCGACGAATAATAAAACATATACAATGATAATTAAAGATTCACTATCATATTTTCGTCTCATTCATGAGAAAATAGGTACGGGAATATGGATATCCAAGAAAGAAAGGATATATATAGACAAGTTTTTTATGGTTGAGGAAGTCAATATAAAGCGTCGCAACAGAGGCCATGGGGTCGAATCGCTAACCTTTCTGCTTCCTAATTAATCTAAAAATAGACTCAAATCGCTTTGCTGACGTCACTAAAAAAAGATTCCATTTGAAAAAACTAATATAAAACATACATCGAGAGGCACTCGAGCAATATTTAACTTCTCAAAAAGGTATTCAAGTATGTTGTCATCACGTACTAAGAAGAAAACATGCTTCTCATAAGACAACTACTTGATATCCTATAACAAACAAAGAATATAACATACGATAACCATAAATCCAATAAGAACATAACAGAAGATCATTAACATACTTGGTAATATTGTGAGCTTGGTAATATCGTTGCACACAAGAGTAAAATGAGTCATCGGCTGCCTCGAACATCTCCAAGATCTTAGAAATATGTTTGTCCCTCCCCTTATCTCCAGCCTAAAATAAATAGGCAAAAAGTCATCAATACGGTTATTGTGGTTTGCAAATCCAAGATAGTTGTTTATGATGAGGTACTAAGTTATTGTCATGCAAGCTACCAATCCTAAGATATTTCCGCATGGTTAAAGTAATTGGCAACCAAAACTCTCTCAAATTGAACAAAAGATAAGGAATGGATATGCTATTTGCTGACGAAATATTTACATTCACAATCTGAAGTTTATACCCAAAAAAAAAAAATTACAATCTTGGAAAATAAAATTAGAGGTTTAAAAAATCTGCAGTAATATAATGCCATGGTGACTTTAGCTTAAGCATCTGATGGAGAAGATTGTGTGAAATTAGTCCAATTTAACTATTGACGGTGTGATGCACTTCAATAGTATCATTCACCTCAACAAAAGCTAGAAAACTTTGACTTTGCAATTGCCAAAATCTCCAACTATGAAAGATAATCCTCAGATTGTACCCTCGTCGAAAATCCGAGTGAAGGTGATGAGGAAGAAAAACAAAGTCAAAACCAACATAGATAGATCCTTTAGCTAGAAAGTACAACATCTTCCAAGCCAAAGGGTTGTGGAGGCCTTACAGATTAATTAGCCAATGTACAAAAATGGACAATTAAAGAAATCACCTCAATCATATGGACCAAGAAAATGAGACTTGTGTTATGACTTTGGAATTGACAGTTTTTTCCATTTATATTACTACTCATCTAACAAAATTCACGACACTTTAGACAAGTACCTTCCAAACACTTCAATTAGACGAAAACTAAATTATAGTGAAGCGACTAAGAAATCGACGTTGCATATACTTCACCAATATAACTTAAAACCAATTGTGTCCGTTATTTCCAACCGACCTGTTGGTAGAGAGCAAGATGCGCTAGTTATCCCTTCCCACCCCTTTACTTATCCTAAAATGCTAATTTTAGCCACTCATAAGTAGCAACCTCCAATGATGATCAACTCAAAATACTAATTTATCCAGTTGCTCCCAAAGGCAGGAAGTTATCTCCAAGTCGAACAATAATTACTTGCTAGGAACTTAAGGGGACGCATAAAAATTCAAAACCTTATGCAAGCCCTCATCCTAATTCGCTTGTGAGAATATCACCGAACAGTTTGTGACTTGTGATGGGTTAGAATTAGCATGTTAGGATAAGTCAATCAGATTGCATAAGAATCTACAATTGAACGGAGATTCGAGCCCGGCCTCTCCCTCAAGGTACTTCCACGTACGTAATAATATACTCGAATCACGATCCTGATCCGGCATTTAATGGGGTGCTCAGCATCGCAACTGAAAATTCCCAAATCAGCGAGGGAGACGAACAAGTCGAAACAAATCGATGGAAAGCTTGAAGCGGCCATGAGGAGGGAATCGAGGAGGGAATCACGAGATGTACCTTCGAGGGACGACTGCTCGCCCGACATTGGCAGCACTGATCATCAAAGAAACAGGAAACGAGAGAGTAATTCACTAAAATCATTTTATTTTTGTTTTTAAGAGTCCATTTTTATCTTATTTTAAATTGAACGGCGATATTTTCATCCGTTATATCACTAACCCCCCTCCCCCAAAAAAAATTTCAACAAAAAGAAAAAATAACCTCAAATCATTTATTGCAATTTCAACTGGTACCGCAAATTTATTTACTTTCTTTCTTTTATTAGTGTTTCTAGTTCTATGTAGCATCAAACTGTCATAATTAAATATTTTTCACATATTTTGTTTTTCCATGACGTGGTCATTATGTTTTCTTTTATATTGTTAGATTTTACTTCCTTAAAAATTAATTTTTTTGAAAATAAAAATTCAAGAAACCTAATTCTTTTTAATGCCATTGATTATCAAAGAAAAAATTGACTCTTTTTATGATAGACAATTTTTAATTCAATGACTTGTTTATAAACATTCATTTTTGTTGTGTATATCACCATCAAATCATTTATTATCAATTGTCTTTTATATATACATATATCTAATGAGATGATAGGATGAAACATTAAATAAAAAAAAAAAGGCCTTTAAATATTTTCCAAATTTTACAGTTATATTTTCTAACATAAAACTTAAAAAAAATGAAATCACAAAACAATCTTTTTCAAATGAAAATGAAGTCTGATTATTTTGGATTGATAAAAACTGAAGCATGCATGAAGTATTTATGATAAACATATCAAAATGCCTCATTATGCATGTCAATGTTTTTAGTGTACTCCTAAATAATCCTATAACGTCTTACATGATGTAAAAGTATCTCACCGGTAGCAAGTAAATAAAGAGACTCGATACATATTTTCTTGAAAAAATTTATTTTACACAAAACTTATTTCTACAAAATTAAAATCTAAAAAGAAAAAATAAAACATAGTACCTTGAATAAATATGAAATACTCGCAATAGATCAAAATGTGGAATATTTAATTATGACAACTAGATTCTAAATGGAAGTGAAAAAAAAATGGGACCACTACTTTAAATTGCAAGTGAATGATTGAGAACAATATTGTCAAATATGGTGAATTTAGTTATATAAGAGATGGAAATACCGCCGCTCAAATTTAAACTAATTCATTTATAATCACTTTCACAAATATAAGTTAAAGTATGGGTTTGCCGCACGACCGACAAAACCATTTATATTTTACCCCACCAAAAAAAAAAAAAAAAAAAAACCTACCAATATCCATAGGCCTCGGTTGACATTTTCTTTTTTTTTGGTCGGAATGATATTGACACTATTGACAACCTAAAAGTTTTGATATTTTATCTTTGGGTCGGGTCAGGCCGGGCCTTTCAAGTTTCTTAACTCTAAGCCCTATTAAAAAAATATGAACTCGTATGGGCCCCAAAACCCGAACCATCTCGGGCCTGGCACGAAACGGCCTACTCGGTTCAGTTCGACCGTTCGAGCTAAGGGCCGAAATAAGCGCCATCGGCTATTGCAATTCCTCCAGCTGCTACAGCCGCTTCCCAAGAATGGATATTTGCATGCATCATCTGGACCAAATAAAGTAACCGTTTCAGAGGGAACACATGGAGACAATTCGCAATCATCATGTGTAGAAGCCAACACCATCAGTTTACGTAAATGTCTTTAGTCTATCATGAGTTTTCATGTAAAAAGGATATACCTTTGTGTCCACCTTTGGTATTAAGGGCCTAGACTATAACATAACATTGTTAGTATGTTCTCATATTCTTCTTTTCGTCGTGTCATGGTCAGGGAGCATCGGATTGCCTCTTCCGTCAAGTAGAGCCAACTTTTGTGGGATCATCACTTTCACCACCCAACACAGTGCACCAACACTGGTGCGCGCTCGTGTGTCACACACATGCATGCGATGGCCAGAGCGGGGCCGGGGCACACAGACAATTATACACAAACACTGACATGTGGATGTGAATCAAGCAAAAGAAGTATCTTCGGTTCGTGTTTTGCTTTCTTCAGCCTTCCCTTATCCAATCTCTCAAGGATGATCGACTCCTGGCCAAGGTCGAAACCGAAAGACTATATACCTACACTAGCTGGCGCCGTCTGGATTACACAAGATAATGTTAATCGCACGACGCGCTGTATCCATACAAAACATACGCATGCACATGCACATTCCGTTCACCTCGCTCTTCCAGAGAAAATTAAAAGTTGGCAATTCACAAAAGCAAGAACATGGAAATAAATTTCCGATCCTAAGTTTTAGAATGTAGAAAGTTATTGCCACAGTTTTGATCATTTTATGAATAGGTAAGGTCCCCAATGTACAAATTTATTGAAGGGTCCTGATGCTATTCTTCTCGAAGTCTGTACTTGAAACATACACTAAAACAGAATAGCCCAGAACCACACATGATATAACGATCTCCGTGTGAGATTTACATGGAGATGCGTATTTTGGGGGCCAGTGATAGGGTGTGGTGGCTTAAGTAAGAGCATATGTGCATTTACCACGGCGTGCATGCTGTTAAGCATTTAGCTGTCTGTCTGTTGCTTCGTCACTTGTCTGCAGCCTTTCCGCAGTTTGGTAATTTGATCTGACGCTCTGATGAAAAAGAGGAAGTAATTTCATTTCCAAAAGGGCTAACAGATAACATAGCACATGGGAACAACTTCTTTTGGGGGTGTTTTCCCCTTTTCTCTTTGCTTTTTCAGGATGTATAATTAAAAATGAACAGAAGTTACAGGAGGCTCTAACTTAACGTACCTCGAGCAGAGTGATGTAATAGAAATCTTCCATATGTTGCATCAGCGCACTTCCATCTCTAATTGCACGATATATGTTTATTTCAGTTTCCAATATCTTTTCTATGAGTTCCTTTTCACCTTTCATCTGCAAAAGAAGTTTGAGACCTGTCACGTTGGACTTGTGCACCAGCAATGGGTTTAACTCACCAATTCATTTACAGTTACTATCTCAACATACGGTAGAAGTAAATAGACATGAGCTGTTCTGTCCAAGGTAGTTTAATGCAGACATCTAAATCGAGAATCAAAAAACTGACAAACCAGATAATAAGCAGACATATATATTGGCAAAATTCATTAGGACTGCTACAATTTTGCGTGCATGTCTGTGTGACTTCACCAAGCACATTTCAGCAGAACAACAGTAAGGTACTCTAAAATGAGATATATAAGAATGTTCTGATATTAAGCATATGGAAATATCGATTTGTCTATTTAAGGAACTTTCAGTCACCAAGGAAGAAAATTGAACTTACAAATTCACTAATTAAAACATCTGGCGTGGCTTCACCAACAAAGTCACCTTGGTAACCATCAGCCAAGGACTGCACATTTACCTGAACAACATCAACCAATTGTATAAGTAGTTGATCTGGGAAGATCTGTACAAGTAAAACTACTGCTTTCTCATATTAGCAACAGAAAAGTAATACGAGTCATGATCCAATTTCCTACTGATTCTTCCCTTGATAAGTCCACAAGTAACAGACTCGAACACTTGAAACCATCAGCTAGTTATTATTAATCCAGAGTATTTCACCATGCAACAGAGTTCTGAGTGGAATAACTGCACCAACATATTCCTCAAGGGAATGGGTTGAAGAGCTTAAATAGATGAAATTTGTTCACTCATTCTGGGTAAGAAGGTTAAAGCTATATAGATACCAAGGCATCCTTAACATCTCCTGCTGCTAGATAGACGGGCTGGGCCACGTGGCAATAACCCATCAGGCGTGGAACTGACGGTATGATATCCCTGTGATTCACAACTCTCCAGCTGTCCTTCACTTTCTGCAAAGCAACAGACAATTGCATCACACATACTACGTGCAGTACTAGAAAAATGCATCAAAAGATTTTCCACTAATAAGGGGGAGATCATGCTTAGGCCACCTAAAAGTCTGCTGACATGAATCAATAGAATTACAAGATGCCAAATTTTTAAAGAGATAGCAGCAATCATAGCAGAAGCTCAGTTGGAGGAGACATTGGAGTGTAACCAGAACATCTAGAAAATAAGTCACTTAAATGAACAAGAAAGCCCTCCTTAGTGAGTTACGTCACTAACATAAGTTACTGCAATAGGGAGTCAGTACGATCCTCTCAACTTGGAAAAATAGGTACCTTTCAGGAATAAACAAGAGTGTAGTAATCCACAGAGAATTCTTGAGAAGATTTATAATGATGAAAGGCAGAATAAAGAACAGAAGAACTTCATTTTATGACAATCGTTGCTGATGAAAATAAGTGTAATTGTACCAGCGTTTTGGCATGTGAAGAAGAAATCTTAAGAAAGTTGCTGTTAATACAGGATGGATGCCGAGGTTGTTCATCGAAGAGTAATACGTTTCATGAAACTTTTTGTCTTTATTTTTTTGTTGGCTTATACCAGGTTTCAAACCCGGCAAATGACCCTTGAGCCCATCCCACCCTTGCGAGAGGACTGAATGCATTTCGGCATGTTTCATGGCAGTCAATCCTAACAATATTGACAATAAAGGTAGAGCAGCAACTTCCATGCCACTATGCAAATATGCATGGGCACAAATATGCATGGTTCTGTTTATATTTGCACACAGAGAAAAGATTGCATAAAGGAATCAGGAAGCGGTAGCCATCACTTAGTTTTCTCAAGGATCTGAGTACAGATGACAGGGCTACGGGGCACATATTTCTCTCACCTCATTATAGAGTTCTGCAAATCTCCTGTTACCAACTCTAGGAGATCCGAAGTTGTACATAGTCACATAAATTGCTCCACGCCTAACATACACAAAATGCGTTAGTCACATGCCATAAGGAAAAAAAAGATTAAAAACTCTACTCCCATGATTTTAATTTAAATGTCCTAAGACACTTAAGAGTAATAAAAGAGGCCGCTCAAGTTGCTGCTTACAGATAAACTCACGATTGAAGAACTCTAGCTTCTCATGGTGTGACCTACTTTACACATATAGTATCTCATGTCGTCGGCACAATTCAGTTAAATAACATGATATGAACTATATTCAAACAGCTTAAGCTTTTGCAGTAAGTCGGTTGTGCACAAAACTATAACATGGTATAACAGCCAAAGATCTTGATTTCGATTCCTCACACCTAGTCTTTCACCCTTTCTAGTTTCCCTTCTTCAGATATCTTTGGTTTCAATAATCTTCGCCCATAAGCCATGTTTATTGAGTTTGCATGCTTCATGCTTTCCCCATCATAGCAGCAGTCTCCATGAGGAGTACTTAGCTATGGAATATCATATGCACCACCATTCCGTCAGTTGAAGTTATCGAAACAAATGGTTACACACATCACTATATAAGGCACCTCGAATCAAATTAGATGAATCTGTGGAATCTCACAAAGAAAATGCAATCTACTGAGACCAGAAAAGCATGAAAACTATTCCACCAAACTTTATCCATGCCATACCAAGAACACCAAGAAAATTGGGCAGGTCCTCACAAGTATCGCAGACAAAAATTCGCCCAGAGTCAACACACAAAAATCATTATTTATTAACAATAAAGATCTCGTGATTCAAAGACAGTGGATTTTTCCTTTCCGGATTATGTAATACAAAGTATTCAGGTTTTTATCAAGAAAATAACACAATGTTCTTTTCTTTAGTCCATCATGTGTTTACCTTTGAGCTACCTGCAAAAATGCTAGTGCTCACATGCTCACGTGCATGGAACAACCCCCCAAAAAAAAAAAAAAAAAAAAACACGCCTCATTCTGCAACTTTGTAAAGTCCAGAGCGGGAACAACTTCTTCTACAGCAAATGTCAACTAAACCCGATTACTTGGTGGGGGTTCCTTAGTTAATAGAGAGTCTTCGACGTCACGAGTGGTGCTTTTCCCTGTGTACTTCAATTAGGGCAAACTTACTTTACGTGATGTCACAATTCGATTAGAGCTAGCTCGACCAGCCCATCCTAACATTTCTTTTCTTCGCTGATTCATTCATTCACTTTTTTTGGGTGTTTTTAGAAAGCCAAAAGTATAAACCAGCTGGCACCTCCTCTTGTAAAAAATGTCTCGGACTCCTAAACTCTACCAAAAACTTCTCCACCACCATTTCAGCCCCTTTTATCAGCCTCAAATGCCTGCCACCCGCAGTGATACTATTGGTCCATTCAATTTAACAATAACTTTTAATCATTGAAGATCACAACATGTGTCAAATACTTAAAAGTATAACTGCAATCAAAATGCATGCCAGCATTTTGCAGCTGGACAAATATCTGAGGCAGAAAAGTAAATATAATAGTTATCTTTAGTATGGAAGATGTCACTCACTTTGCTAATTGACTGGATGAAAGCTCAAGAGCATGGAGAGTAGCTAGAGCACCACCTAAACTATGACCAGTAACATAGACATGCCACTTGTACTGTGGCTCACAACCATCGTCCCTGCAAGAAAACATTTCACCATCAAGTTATCACAAGACAATCAGCTCTTGGTGATAGCACAGCATGGTAGCCATTTAGTAATGGAGAAAAACTTGTTTGAATGCATGGCCTTGGTATATGACAAAATGAAAGAGACACTAGCAGTTAAGTTCACACTGAAGTAAGATATTGTCTGGAGGGCAAACAAACTGTTGAAGAATATCTGTCTACATTGAGACACATATGGTTAGTACACAAGTGTTGGGAATTCTAAATAAGGTAGTCAAGGATTTGGGTATTAAGTAGATTGTCTCCCTAGGCTTGGCAAGTGAAGCATCAATATACTTATAAACATAAAGTCAAGCAGGTATTTTGTGTTCTCTCCTTTCATATCTTCAGCAATCCCTAAATACTAAAAATGGAATCAGATCCACCAAGAGAGAGAAAACCAACAAATAATGTACTTCGTTGTTAACTCTCACTCGCTAACACAACTTCCTTATTGAGTTCTTTGTCATCTCTCATGGGTAGCGACCGTGAACAAATGCTACTCATATCCTCTCCCTTGGGGCCAGCACCTCCGTGCCCACCTGTCTCTGCACCTTCACATAGCTTCAAGGAGTCCCTCCTTTGTTGTCCACTTGCCTGTTTTCCGGCTCTCAATATCCTGACTATACCCCCCTCTGCCAGGATTCAACTCACGTCAGCCAGGTGAGTCCCAATCCACATGGATTTATTCTGGGCTCCTTGGTGTCACTCACAACTTGAGGACCGCTAATCCTCGAGGCTTTGTGACTCCAGACCCACAAAACTTACTGCAAAGAGCACAATGCAGCTCATGCAAGATACACCTCAACTCCATCACACAGCGATGCTCAAGGAGAATATCAACCAAGTTCATGGGGTCAACCCCTACAACTCTCCAAATTCTTTTGTGGGTTTTTAAGAGGAGCAAGCATGATTAGTTTATAATATTTTTCTAGGAACAGCACTTACACAAAACCAATTGCCATTTTGAGGAGTGATAAAATTCTTATTCTCACTGAATCATATGCACTTAAAAGCCACTGTGAACCTGGAAAACAAGCAACAAAAATTTTGTAAGCAAGGAGAAGCATGATGGATGGATTCAGCAAAATACGCATCTCATAATAATCAACAAAAGAAATCAAGATCTAGAATAGCAGTATACTTGAACTTCTTCCTTGAAATCTCCACCAATCCTTTCGGGGTTCAAACTGTAGGAGCACAACAAAATAAACATCAAGAAAAACAAAATTGACAAGTAGTATCAGTGTATTACATTAGCCCAACTTACATAAATATTACAGAGGATAAACATATCAAACAGCCAAAAGAATTGGTGAATTTGCATAGTTGACACAAGCAACAAGCATCAACAAAAAGAATTAGTGGATTTGAACAATTCAAACAAGCAACAAGCATGGACATCTTTTCACATAGAAAAGAAGACAACAAAAAGAGCACTGCTCAAAACCTATCTGCAAACACAGATGTCAATTGGCATATATCACTCACCAATTCCCAGGTATCATAGGATCATTAACGATAAGCCCTGCTCAATGTAACAGAATTGGTTTCAAGCCTAATCATACATTGTAAATTATTGCTTAGCACTGCAAATTACAAGGAGACAAAAGACTAACATCATATCAGACTTGGACAATCTTCAAGCTACAATTCGTTTTTCCTAGTGAGAAACTAAAGAAGGTTGCAAATTTTGCTTTTGTACTTGTTAAGGCTAAGATAGAGATGATGATCTGCTCCTACATGACCAACTAACAGGCAAAATAGTAAAATACTTGTAATGGCATATATGTTGAGAGAAGACTATCTAGTGAATTAATTGATTTTTCACATTACCCAGTAGGGGCCAGCATCAAATCAGTCCGCAAGTCCTTCCATCTTGACTGGGAATAACAGATAGAAAAAAAAAATTAATAAATAAATATCTACCTCATAACCACATAAATAAGGTTGCCAAGGGAAAGATAGTGAAGCTGATTACTTGTTCTGTTCCTCTAAATGCAACAACTAATCTTCTTCGTGCAGAATCACGCCAGATTGCTGCCTGCAGTAACCTTACTTCATTCATACATGATTCCATCCCCAATTAAAAATGCATGACAAAATGTAGATTAGGAAGCAGCTTCTCAATACAGGAAGACAATACCTGTGTATCAGTGGATGCGTTATCTAGGAAGCAAATTTTCTCAAATTCAGACTTAACGAAACTAGGATGACCAAGAGAAGTGGCAAGCAGAGCCCAGGCTTCCATAGCACTTTCTGCACTAGAGAAAAGAGTTTTCATCTCCTCCGACTTCTTTTCATCCAATGATGATACGTCTGATGAGACTGCAAGATTCTCACTCTTAGAATACACAGAATCATCACTTTTCATTTTATTATCATTCTTTTCCATAGAACGCGCTTCCTTATTTAGCCGAGAAACTGCCGCAGTCAAAACCATCAATGCCCCCAAAACAGAATCAGTTTGCTGCAACAAATCTTGTGTCACTTTTTTTATATCCGGAATTGAAGACTGAATTGCACTTCTTAGAAGTGGCCCGCTCTCTGCGGAATCATCAATATCTTGGCTACTTGGCGTTGCAAGCCCAGATTCAACGTAAGCTTTTTCTGCAACTTTCCGGGATTGTATGCCAATCTTATTTAGTACATCAAAACCATCCCATTTTGCATTCTCAGGGACAGGAAGACCAAGTTTCTGTACAACCTTCTGATTGATAACATCTGCAAAGTTCTTCCAGAAATGTTTGTCAAACTGTATGGATTCACCAACTAGCATTTTTTCTTCATTAGCATTCTCAAATCCAGTTGAATCAGGGGAAGACTCGACAACAATGTTCTCTTCATTCAGGCTCTGGTCATTCAGCGATGGAACATCTACAGATGAAGACTTCTCAGGTGCAGCAGTGGCATTGACCGATTCCCCTTCTGCTACATATTTACCACTATTTAAAAGCTTATCCTTCCAAGGATATGTCTCATTAAAGGATTTCAACTGCCCAAAAGCATATTCAACAAACTGCCGAGCCGGCACACTATCAGACCCAACAATTGATTTCAAAGTAGACTCAAACCCATTTTGCCTGAGGAACTCTGAAACAAATGGGAGCTTCCACCACTTCTTTCCCTCATCAATTTCATCAAAACTTTTATATCTAACCTGAAACAGCATCACCAGTGAGCTTGCTCATTTTTCCGGCATAACACGCAGAAAGACGATAACTGGTATCTTAGTAAAGCATGGAAAGAAATCCACAATAACAAAACCAAGGTTGGAATTCTCATAAATGGAATTCAGATACTCATCACCAATTTTGCCTGGTTCAGATAGGATTCCCTAATATTCCTACCAAAGTCCAATAGTGGAAATATTTTTCTCCTCCCAGCATTATTGTCTGATTTCTGAAAGATTGTTATTAAACTTGTTTATTAGTAGTTCTTATTCACACCTCATACATGTGAGACAATATACAAGCACTGCGTGTTTGTATCATATGCATCTCAGTAGATACTCGATTTTGACATACAAGATCAAATGGACAAACAACCCCCATGATTGATTCAATGTCTTTGAAACAGATAAGAGGTTTACTTTGTATTTCAATGTCGTCTTTTCCACCAATATAATAAAGCAAGTAAGTTTAGCCTATTGGAAAGGGCTGAGCTGGAGTGTGTGCAGACTTAGATGTCCAGGGTTCATAGCGTATTGGTGTAAACTGGTTCTTCAAGCATCTAAGATTTACCCAGCAACTGATTCATAATAACAAAAGAGAAACGATGTTACAACATCTTGGAGAAAGCTCTTATACAGTAATTGCCAGGTACTCAAATAAGCAAACATTAATAAAAAGCTCTTGCTAATGCTCAATGATTCACAGATAGATGCTGGAAGCTATAGGCCTAAATGAAAACTCTACCTTCTAATCGGAACTTCTCTTGAACAATTACAAATCATATATATTTCAAGAAGTCAAGAGTCTTCAAACAGAAATCCTAATCGTCCTTTTAAGAGAGCTTCCTACTATGTGATTGATATAAAAATGTTTCCACACTTACCTCTAACTGTATCTTCCCTCCACCACCCATTCCTTCTAATTCCACAACCATTTCATGTGAATCTCCTGGAAACAGACATGCTCATCAAAAAAAAGTAGAATTTCCATATGGTAGTCATTTCATCCATTGCCAAGGTCATAGAGTATCAAATAATGTTTCACAGGAGAAAAACCGATCTGATACATTGCCCATTTATTTGACTTCTGAACCAACCAACTAAACCACCACCAGCATTGCACAATAAAGTTCAAAATACAAATCGACAACAAATTCAATGATTCTCACCATCACACAGAAGCTCCAAACAGATTCCTGCATTACCCATTCGCTTGTGTGGAGTTACCAAGTTTGCATCCCAAGCTGCCACCTAGCATCCACACCACAGTGAACAACAAAAAGATCAACAATTATTCAGCTTCAGTTCATGCATTTAAGGATAGCTGTATCCATTTGCTGAGCGCCAAAATCAGCAAGGACTTGTACCCCAAAAAAAAAAAAAATGGTGGAGTTGCTTGCTTCATGTTATGTTAATGCAAGATATATGGCACAGTCAACTTGGGATTGTATCAAATAAGGCAACAAATGAGCAAATCTCCTTAGCATGTAAAAGAGGAGTCCAAAAATTGATGCAGCAGTTGGCCCCCTCAAAATGGCGTTCATTCATTTATTACAAAAGTAGCATCACATATTTTTAGTATAAGTCCTTCCTAAACATGCCAGCAATTCGGTCTCCAGTTAGTCCACAGATGCAAAGTGGAAAGGAAGTAATGGATATCACTCTGGTAGAGGCTTAACCTGGAGGTTTTTAGTCGAAGGGAGCTTAATGTTAAAAGTGAATTCCTCATTCCATGTTGGCTCTTTCTTCCTGTCAGCAAATTTGATTGACAAATAAAGTTGCAATAAGTCTGTGAATCCAGAGTAAACTTAATTTTTCCTCCATATGCATCATATGCTCTCATCTCCTGTATTCTGTATACAGCAGATAAACTAAATAACAATTAGCCAATGTGAAAAGAGCTAAAAAATTATTGCTTCAGAAGCTTCAGCACAATTGTTTTGCAGAAACTGATGGGGAATGCTAATAATATGTTTTATCATTTAGGTCATCATGCGAGAAGCACAAAAAGTAATTAGTAGCTGATATATATTGTATTTCTCATTTTAAAAAGTGAAAGTACCCTTTAACATTTTAAGGGAAGGAATTCCATAGCCTGCACCAACTTAATATAACCGCTCCTTGAGTACAGCTTTGTCAACTTGGAAAATTACATGGGCTGTGTGGGGTATTTTAGAGAGGAACTGCTAGCTACCTTTTGTAAAGGTAGAGATCTTTTTTGTTTTCATTCCCTGCATTTTTGGTTCATATGAAAGGAAAGAAACAAACCATAGGAATGTAACAGAAAAGAAAGAATTGCATTCTCTCTTTGAAGAATTTGATTTTAATGGAGAACAAAAAAAATCAATAAAATGAAAAGAGGTGAGTTACAAGGGCTTTCAGAAATGAGGAAAGTTCTACAGGTTCTGCAAAGACTTTCAGAAAATAGAGAATTTCTACAAGTGTGACGAAAGACAGATGCCTTAGCACTTTTTATGGGGTAGCAAGGGATAGATCCTTAGATGCTCATTATTTTTTATAAGTAGATCTTTTCTAAATTCCAGGCTGTGACCAGGAGGAACCCTCCCTGTTGCTCCTAAACATACTTGTTCAAAAATCTACTCCTACCATGTATTCCTAAACTAGAGGCAGAAGCAATATATCCTTTCTACGTGTGGTTGGAAAGGGGCCATATGCCTCAATACTTACAATTTCAGAGATACTTTCGATACCACGATATTAAAAGGAACTTGCCGTCATTCATTTTTCTATCTTAATATGAAATGCAATGCCACTACTTACTCAACTCATATTCATTGCTTACCCCCATTTGACCTTGCTTTTCACAACCTGACCATCCAATTGCATGACTACATACGGGTCACTTGTCCCCTACCACACATTCAGAAAAAAGAAATGGAGTGGCATTGTCAAAATCTGGAAGGAAAGATTAATTTCCGTTAGTCTAACCTAAAATTTATTTAAAGGAAGAAAGCAAAAATATTGCTTCAGAAGAAAAAAAACACTTCAGGCATTCATGAAAGACATCACAAAAGATACAGCGGGAAGTAGAAATGCAACAAATAGACAAGCATAAGTTCAAACGTTAAGCATAATGTCTTATCCCACAAGAAACTAGCATACCCACGGATCCATGGCAGGAAGCTTGATACCCTTTTTGAGCTTTACGAACAACTGACCATCGTATATTTCACGGACAAATGACCTACATATGTAAACTCAGTATTTCAAATCTTTGCTTTCCATCGACCAATCCACTTTAATCTATGGGGGAGCAAATACATAAACCCCTTGATATATATTACTGGCCAAAAGTGCACATAAACGTGCACAAAATACTTGTACATACAAAGTGCAGATGCCATGCAAATATCCGTAAGCAGTACAAGTATTCAATGGCAGAACCCCACTGAATCAAACCAAACCAACCAGACAAACAGAAAATTAGTTTTTACCCCTCCGATTATTCGGAAGAAATGATCACGTACTCTGAAAGATACACCGTCTTACAACCCGCAGCATCCACTTCTCGCCTTCCAATGTTTTGCTAATCCATACGCCCCAAAAGTACAAAGTACAAATTAGTCTTGAATAAAAGCATTATCACAATAGGGACTACCCTAAATTAAACTATGTCCCCACAACAACAACAAAATAATACAACCCGAAATCTAAAAACTTATCCCCTCTCATCCTATCTTTGTAGCTATCAAAGACCACAGCAAAGCCCCCTCGCTATACAGCTTTCAATCAGTTCCCTCGCCTTCGCCAACGGAACATTTTCACTTCTTAAATTCACGCAACTCCAGAAAGACTAATTCGAGAGTTCCAATTACAGGAGGAGTGGTGTAGGCTTCGAAGGCGAAACCGGCGAGGATGACGGCGAGGTTGAGGTCGAACGGCCGTCGCTCGTTGTCCTCCGAGACTTCGACCTTCGCGACTTCCGCGCTGCTGGCTTGGCAGCAGCGCTCGAACGAGCTCCTCCCCCCATCCCTGCCCCCGCGACTTTCCGGAAGCTCCGGCGCCCTAATTCTCCGGGCAAACGAGGCCGGAGGGCGCCGCGAGAGCCCGAGGACCCTCCTCAAGGCTCTACGCTTCGGAGAGAGCGGGGAGAAGCGACGGTGGAATTGGAGATTGAGCTGGTGCGCTTGGAGAGAAGCCATCGGCGCTTGCTTCGGAGCAAAAGCGAGCTTGCTCTGGTTCGGCAAGCGTTTTTTCAGACAGCCGGGAAGGCGAGTGGCAAATCCGCAATTTCGGAGGATATCGACGGTGGATCGTTGTGGTCGTACGGGTGTTTGGTGCGCGTCCACGTCAGCCGACGAGAATATCGGAGAAGCTCCGAGATGCCACGTGGCAGGCCGTCCTATTGCGCGGGAAGAATTATACGGTGGCCCCATCTGGATTCTTGACCGTTGTCGGTTATTCCGATTTCTTGACCATTGAGCATTGACAGTTCTGGAAATTCCAGAAACTTGGATGTCCGATGCTGTACTCGCGAATACAACTTTTATTCTTTCATCCAGTTCAAGAGAACAAGATTCAAAATATTATGTATCCCAAAGGAGTTGGGGACTTAATAAGTTGATTAGAATGGAGAAGCTTTCACAATTCAATTTTGTGAGTTGATTAACTTCTCGTGGACAATGTTAAATGAAGATATTCTCTACTAGGGAATGAAGGTTCTTGCAATTCACAAATGAGCTTTGAAAGGCCATGGACATTATGAGGTATCTTCAAGCCACTTATATATAGATAAGCTATTGTTCAATAATTCCACCTTTCTATGAGTTATTGAGTTCAGTTGAAGTGCACCAAAAATGACAAAGCAAAAGTAATTTTAAATCCCTAGAAGCTCTGTCTTTTAAAACAAAATCAATGAGCACTTATAGATTTTTTAGGGCGAAATTCTTCACAGGAGAAAGTAATTTGATTATGTCGTGACTCATGAGATAGACGTATTACGCAACTAATATTAATTCCCATTTCTCAAACTTTAGAAAATAAAATCAATATTGCTTCAAAGGAATTTCTTTTTCTTTTTTTGGTTTTGGGTCAGTAAGAGAAAGTTTAAACAACCTAATTTACTCGATGGAAGAATTAGGACTCTCTAAACCATTCAAATCACGCCGTGCAATGCATGATCACCTTTGCTTGAGTTTCATGATGAATGCTCAAATTCCGGTGCAATCAATGTGGCAAGAAGGACCAATCGGTTAAATTTAGTGTGCGTCCGCTTGCTTTAATTAATGAAAAATTACTCTAGTTGTTAATCGTCAGTTAATCATTAATTTTTATTTAAAAAGATCACTTCGCTTATCTTTTGTCCAGAACAGAATTCACTAAATTATAGATCTGTATTTCTTCATCCCTGGTTGGACTAAACATCCTCTAACCAATTTTCTTATTCCTCCAACTAATGGATAAAAAACACAATTGCAAACTTACGCCTATTCAATACATGATTGGGCTAGATTAGGGCATCTTCACCATTTATAGAAGATTTTGCCCCATTAATACATGAGTGGGTGCATTTAATTTAGCTTTCCTAAGAGGCTTTTGCCCCTTGAAAAAATGTTGGCAACCCACTCAAGGGGCTTTTGGCCAAATGTTGGTATAGGGAAAACTGAAAGCCTATCTAATATTAAGTTTTCAAGAGTTGACCACATGCTAAAACTAGATTTCTTCTTCCAAAACTACCCGACTAATATTTAATATTCCATTTGTACTTGTTCTTGTTCATCTTTTGGGGTGAGCATCGGTAGGGTTGTGCATGATCCGAGCGGGGATTCCTGACCTAGAATTGAGAACCGCAAGCTAAATACCGATTTCGAAAAAATGGAACCGGGAACCGAACCACCAGTCTGATCTAGTTCTCGGGTGAATCCATGGAACCGGTCTCACAAGAATAATAATTTCGTTTTTTCGAAAGCTCCGATCTTGATGGGAAACAAATTTGGTTTTCGACTAAAATTATTGGTTCTTCGCCGCCTAACCGATTCTTCTTCTCCTCCTCCTGCAACCATGCTTCTTCGCGTGCTTGCTTTTTGCCCACCAATTGCTTGACGTTTTGTCAAGGTGTGCTTTGGACTTTTTAGTTTAAGTATCTCTCCATTTGGTTTGACTGGAGATCAGTGCCTCTCCATTTGGTGCGCTTTGGACTTTTTTTCCCACTTTAATTATTATTTTTTATTATTTTATTTGGGTTTGTTATTTGTAATTTCATTTTTTTAATATTAAAAATTAATATATTATTTTAATATAATCAATTCGGTCCGGGTGAACGGATCCACCCATGGAACCGGGAATCGAATTGGTACCCAACGATTCTTATAAATTGGAATTGGGAACCGGACCGGTTCCCTCAAGAACCATCGGTTCCGAGTGGTTCTGGTCTGGTTTCGGGGGGTCTAGGTGGGTCCCGGTTTTTTTGCACACCCCTAAGCATCGATTTAGGGTGGACCTTAGACCGACCTTGATCGGCCCACCTGACTAATCCTAGTCCACTCCTTAGGGGGATTGAATTGGTCTTTGGTCCTAAGATCCCTACACCCTGCATTATGTGGGTTGGTCCTCGATTTTGGGAGTTTAGAAATAGTCCAAACTCGGACCAATCCTGTACATAATGTATTATATATATATATATATATATATATATATATTTATATCTAATATATTATATAATATATGCTTTTGTCCACTTTAAATTCCGGCACCTCTTCCTCTATTCTCGTCGCAATTCAATTTGTCATGTAAATTAGAAAATAGAAACCCATACCAAATTCAACCAAAAAAAAAAGAAACCCTCTTCGCTCGTTTCAGCCTCGCTTGTTCGCCTTGGCCTTGCTTGCCTTGGTCACGACTCTCCTCTTTTTGCTTACCTCACTCACCTTGTCGCTCGCTTCTATTCTCTTGCCTCACATGTTCGTTTTTATGATTTATTGCTTTTAGCAAGTGTAAGTTCTGTTGTTACCTTATCTTATTTATGTTTGACGTATTGGTGTTTACAATTTGATTGTTAAAATGTCGTATTGTTAATAAATATGTAATTTGAAATAGTACATTTGTCCTTTTAAGTAATATAAAAAAGGAAACAAAAAAAAATTAAATGGTTGGTCTCGGGTTGACCTTGGAAGTAGACTGGACGCATAGGGTCGGTTTGGTCCTCGGTCCTAGGCTTAATGGGATTGGTCCTCGATTCCAAAAATTGATGACCAACACTATACGGATTGGTCCTTAGATTAGGTGCTGGACAGGTCAAACTTATACTATGCTTGCCCTCATTCATCTTCTTTTTTAGAAAGTGCAACCGGCGAGGTTAGTTGGCAAGGCTAGATTGGACCAACGAGGGTTGACAAGAGGCCAATGACGAGCTAACGAAGTCGTGTGACAACCACTTGGGTCACACAACCCCAAGCAACAAGGCTTGAGGTCATTCAACCCAAGCAACGAACGCTAAGGTCACACAACCCCGATCAGCTACTTGGGTGGCACGTCGATGACCCTCGTCGGGGTTGCACGCCTTGGGCGACAGGTCGACACCAAATGCGCTCACTTTGGTAGCAACCGATCCCAAAGGGTTTTTATATTTCAAAAAAATTAGACCAAGAAACCCTTTGCAAAAAAATATTTGCCAACCACTATTTAGGACATAATAGCTTTGTAAAGGATTTTTCATCAAACGCAATTTGCATTTCCCTAATGTGTTTTAGGTCGAAGGCATTTGGCCAAACCAAATGCACCTAATTTTCATTCGGCAAAAATTATACCTCCCGATCAGATAGAAGGAACTTGTAGTTTCCCCGGTCAAAGAGGTGCACAAAATGTTCAGTCTGCATAGGTCATGAATTCACCCAGTGAGAAGCGATATAACAATTCATCCCTCGCATTGTAAAGCCTTAATATATTGATGCATTTTTGTTGTCATCAGGGCAACATCTCAAACCGTCTATTCCATATGCTTATCTAATTTGACAATGCAAAGCGATGCCTATTCAAGGTTTTCTAATCTACACATAAAAATAGATCTAAAAGTATTAATTATTGTAATATAATACGTTGAATCGACATGATCTTGCAATTTACGTCAACGCAAAATCACTAAAGAAATAAACGAAAAAAATAAGGATACTAGAAATTTACGTGGTTCGGTTTGAATATTGATACTTACGTCCACAGGAAGAGCGGGCGTGATAAATAATTCACTATAATCGGAGTATCAGAGTCTACAATCGCCGAAACACTTAAATGTTTCCTATACCTGATTTAACCTCAAATCTAAAGTGTTTATAAATAAACAACTTACTTGAATTTAAATGCATGATATAAAATTATCGCGCATTCAAGCTTTAAACAAAACGCTTTACGTATACCAAAATCAGGAATTCTAGCGTTTGTATTGAGTCCGCGTTAGTATGGCTTCGTGTATCTTCAAAGCTTCTCGCGGCTTGCGGCTTCGTAGGGTATTTTTCGCTGTCCGCGCGCACGAAAAGAACGTATATATGTGTGCCCAAAAAAAGGTAATTCACTTATGCTCCTCTTACGTGAGTGTGTGCCCAAGGTCGAAGGTTTGACCTGGGCCCACCTCCTCTTTTAGAGATTCACATGTAGGACTTCTTTCCTTTTGTTTCTGTGGCCGAAAAAGAAATCCGCGTGGAGGTTGCGTGTGTGCCCATTTGGGCCCCACCTGCATAACAACTTTCAGCAAGCTTCCACGAGTAAGGAAGAAATTTGTATCTTCCTTTTATTTCCTCTTTTTGTAATCTTTTGCAGAGACCAACGAAATTTCTTTTATTTGGGAAATCTTTATTAATAAAATTCGATTTAACAAATCATCATTTGCATTCAAATTCGAGACATTAATTTAATAATTCTCTAAGCTCAATATTTGAAGTCAAATTATAGTGTTTATCTCCGTGCTGCTCTCTCAATGCCCCAACGGGCTCACTCTTCACATATCTTGATAGAATTCAAAGAACTTGAGTTTAAACAAAAGAACAGACTTAGTCATCATGTCTGCCGAGTTATTTGCTATAGAATTCTTTTTACGGTAACATTACCCTTAGCTCGATGTTGATATGCTTCGTTTGCTCGTGGTAAACAGGAAAATGTCACAAATAGTATCTATATTTTAACTCAATGTCCATTTCGTCACCGAACTTTCAATCGGCTCAATTTGGTCCCCGAACTATTGATAAAATGTCCGATCTAGTCCTCGAACTTTCAAATGGCTCGATTTGGTCCTCGAACTATTAATAAAATGTCCGATCTAGTCCCCGAACTTTCGATCGGCTCAAGTTGGTCCCGAACTATGATAAAATGTCAAATCTAGTCCTTCCTTACTATTTTTCTCTTTTTTTTTCCTTTTCTTCCCTTTTTTTCCATTTTTTTCCATTTTTTGCCCTTTTTTTTTCCCTTTTTTTTTCCTTTTTTTTTTTTTTTCGCTTTCCCTCTGCTGGGAGCCGGCGGAGGGCCGGCGCCCTGGCGAGGAGCCCTCGCCCGGATCGGCAAGGGCCCCTCGCCGGCGTCCCTCGCAAGTGGGCGAGTCCCTCGCCGATCTTGCGAGGAGCCCTCGCCGACGCCGCGAGGGGCTCCCCCTCGCAGATCGGGCGAGGGGCCGTCCTCGCCGGCGTCTGCGAGGGAGAGCCCCTCGCCGGCGTCGGGCGAGGGGCTCTCCCTAGCAGATCTGGCGAGGGGCCGTCCTCGCCGGCGTGGGAGAGCCCCGCCCACGACGGCGAGGGCGGCCCCTCGCCGGATCTGCGAGGGAGAGCCCCTCGCCCGACGCGGCGAGGGCTCTCCCTCGCAGATCTGGCGAGGAGAGCCCTCGCGGATGCGGCGAGGGGCCGTCCTCGCCGGCGTCGGGCGGGGCTCTCCCTCGCCCGGATCTGCGAGGGAGAGCCCTTCGCAAATCGGGCGAAGATGGCCCCTCGCCGACATCGAGCGAGGGCGAGGGCGAGGGCTCCCTCACCCCGGATCGGCGGGGCCCCCCGCCCGACGCCGACGAGGGCCCCTCGCCGGCGTCCTCGCAGCGGGCGAGGGCTCTCCCTCGCGGATCCGGCGAGGGAGAGCCCCGCGCGCGACGCCGGCGAGGAGGGCCCCTCGCCCGCTTGCGAGGGGACGCGGCGAGGGCTCCCTGCCGGACGCCGCCCTCCGCCGGCTCCGGCAAAGGGAAAGCGAAAAAAAAAAAAAAAAAGAAAAAAACGGAAAAAAAAAAAATAGTAATTAAGGACTAGATCAGACATTTCATCATAGTTCAGGGACTACCTTGAGCCGATCGAAAGTTCAGGGACTAGATCGGACATTTTATTAATAGTTCAGGGACCAAATTGAGCCATTCGAAAGTTGAGGGACTAGATCGGACATTTTATCAATAGTTCAGGGACCAAATTGAGCCGATTGAAAGTTCAGGGACGAAATTGGACATTGAGTGAAAATATAGGGACTATTTCTGACATTTTCCCTAAACTGTATTATACGCTAAATATACCGCATACGCTAAATATATTACACTTTGGTTATCACATTGTATATCCACACTTTTCTCTTTCTAACCCAAAATCGAGAGCAAAATTTGTAACCATATCGCCTCATTTGCTACAAATGTTAATGCCATGTACTGTCTCGGTACAAGATAATGTGATCTGTAATGACGCTTTCCAACTAATTGCACGGTTGCAACACCGGCTAGCGTAAATACATATTCTGCTAAAGACCTGCAATCATTCAAGTCACTAGCGTGATCCGAATCCAAAAAACCAGTGGTCTCATTGCGATTTTGTCCCTTTGATACACTATACCCACGTTTATTATTATTATTTTTTATTCAGGAACTCCGTACAGCCAGCAGCCGGTGAGTAAATCTAGAGGTACATGTAAGCGAAAGGACCCACCACCCCAGCGTCCCACCTAAGATCCTAAGCGACCATGAGGGGATTTGGACTCTCTCCCTCTCGCGAGGGGGAGAGAGTCCAAACCATCGCAACTACTAAGGCGGTGGTTATAGCCACGTTTGTTGTCCCCTTCAAATATCTTAGGATTCACTTCACAGTTTCTTAATGAGTTTTACCAAGACGCTTCATATAACAACTAACCAAGCTCACAACTTGTGAAATATCATGCCCAGTGCATACTATAGCATACATAATACTACCCACGGCATTAGAATAAGTAACACATGACATATGTTCCTCCTCCTCCTCAGTTTGCGGTAATAATTTTTCTGAAAGTTTAAAGTGTTTCGCTAAAAATGTACTTACAGATTTTGCTAACTGCATATTAAAACGTGTCACTATCTTCTCAATATATTTCTTTTGAGATAGATGTAAAACTCCTGTAGCCCTGTTATGTAAAATCTCCATACCCAAAATTTTCTTTACAGCACTTAAATCTTTCATCTCAAATTCAGCATTTAACTGCCTCTTTAGTATATTAATATCAAACATATTATTAATTGCTATCAGCATATCATTGATATATAAAGTAGATAAATCAAAAAACCATTCTTCAATCTCCTATAATAAACGCAGCTATCCATCTAACATTTTGTGTAGTATTGACTAGCCATGAAAGCATCAAAACGCTTATACCACTTGTTTTAGCCCATACAAATATTTCTTTAACAAGTAAACATGATATTTCTTATTCGGAATAGTAAATCCCTTTGGTTACCTCATGTAAATCTGCTCCTCTAACTCACTGTGAAGAAACACAATTTTCACATCTAGTTACTCTAACTCAAGATTCTGCGAAGTAACTAAGGCAAGTAAAATACGAATTGAAGTATATCTTATCACAGGAGAGAACACCTCATTGTAGTCAATGTCCTCACATTGTGTATATCCCTTCACCACAAATCTCGCCTTATACCTCGCCGCCTCAACACCGAGAATGCACTCTTTCCGTTTAAAGACCCATTTACTTCTGACAATCTTTTGACTCTTGAGTACTTTGACCAGCTCCCATGTTTGATTTTGATGGAGTGATTCCATCTCTTCACTCATAGTCCCTAGTCACTGCAACGACTTTGAACTAGCCATTGCCTTAGAGTAAGACGTTTGATTTCAATGGAGTGATTCTATCTCTTCACTCGTAGTCCCTAGCCACTGCAACGACTCTGAACTAGCCATCGCCTTAGAGTAAGACGAAGGCTCATTTGTCTACACCTTATCACCTATAGTCAATGCATAAGTAATATATGTATAACCATAACGTACCGGTGATTTAATTTGCCTTATTTGTCTATCTGCGGCTATAAGGTGTTATAGCTTTGCTGGTTGTTCACTATCACCGACTTCAGAAACTGCGGCTTTATCTGCAGTCCCAATTTCTATTACCTTCGAAGTCTTTGGAGTCTCCACCTGAAACTCCACCTTATTAATGACACCATGATCTATCTTCTTTGCTGGTTATATCTTAGAATTCCTCCGTTGAAGCATTACAGTCTTGTTGAAAATCGCATCTCTATTGATTAGAAAATCAGGTGATTTGGGATCAGTGTACCATAGTCGGTAGCTTTTCACCCCATGTGTATAACCCAAAAATATACACTTCTTTACCCTCGGCTCAAGCTTACCATCACTCGCAT
This sequence comes from Eucalyptus decipiens, assembly GCA_014182575.1. Classification (NCBI taxonomy): domain Eukaryota; kingdom Viridiplantae; phylum Streptophyta; class Magnoliopsida; order Myrtales; family Myrtaceae; genus Eucalyptus; species Eucalyptus decipiens. The sequence continues at coordinate 39,677,786 of CM024612.1, read as the reverse complement.
GATTATACGTAGAACATCCAAATATATATAATCTAGAATAATCAATAGGTTTCCCCGACCATACTTCCTCAGGAGTCTTCCACTCAATAGCAGATGATGGAGATCAATTAACCAGGTAACATGCCATGTTTACCGCTTCGGCCCAAAATTCCTTGCCAAGTCCTGCATGCAAAAGCATACATCGAGCTCGCTCAAGCAAAGTTCTATTCTTCCGTTCTGCCACGCCATTTTGCTGTGGTGTTCCAAGTACTATGCGGTGTCTCATAATACATTCTTTCTCACAAAACTCAGTAAAATTTTTACCACAGAACTCCATGCCATTATCGGTTTCATGCACTTGATTTGTTTATCTAACTGCTTTTCGATCAATGCCTTAAATTTCTTAAACCGATCAAACACTTCATATTTGTGCTTCAGAAAGTATACCTATACATTCCTTGAATAATAATCGATAAATGTCAACATATATCAAGCACCTCCTTTCGAAGAAATCGAAGACGGGCCCAGACGTCTGAATGAATATATTCAACTGGTCGCTTGGTCGAATGAATAGTTGTGGTAAACTTAACTTGGTATTGCTTCCTAAAGATGCAGTAGCTTCTCTGTTTGCTGACTCTTCAACAACCCTCTTTCACTCAATATCGTCGTACATGCCTCACTCATGTGCCCTAAACGAATATACCATAATTGAGTGAAGTTAGAGTCTGATTCATCTGATGAAATTGCAATGGTTCCAGTCACGGTCTCCCTCAATAGATGATACAGAGTATTCATTTTCTTCCCCTTCATCACTGTCATGGCACCTCGAGAGATGTTCAGTACTCCATTTTCAGCGGTGTACTTACACCGATGTCATCGAGTGTTCCTAGAGAAATAAGGTTCTTCTTGAGCTTCAGTACATGCCTCACATTTGTCAATGTGCACACCATCCCATTGTGAATTGTCCTTATCCCCACAGTCTTACAGACTGCATTATTTCCTAAAAGAACTCTACCACTATCTACAACCTGGTAAGTAGTAAACCAGTTCTTATATAAGATTACCTCGAATCTAGCACCCATTCATCTCTTGACGAAATAGTAGTCGCACATAAAACAATTCTACATCACTATTGCTCCCCTTGGCAACGTTTATGGCATTTTGCCTATCAAATTTATTCCTCCGCTTTGGACAATCTCTCTTAATGTGCCCCTTCTCGTGACACTCAAAGCACTCTACGCGTCCCTTAGACTTTCTATGGCATGATTTCGATATGCTTTTACCTACTAGGCTCTCGATGTTATTCTTTACCTGGAATCGTCAATGCTTGCGCTACTCCTTGCGCCAAACCGTCATCTTACAACTTTCTTTGCCACTCCTTAGAGAATAAAGCGAACTTTTTCTCTTTTAAGGTAATTGTAGTATGTCCATATAACAGTAAATCAATAAAGTGCTCTCATGACTCTGGTAAAGAGGCTAAAAACACCATTCATGCCCTGCTCATCATCATCAAGTATCTTACCGACGTTCTTCAGATCAATCATGAGTTTATTAAATTCATCTAGATTGATTCTGATAGATGTATTTTCAGTATATCTAAATTGAAACATCTTATTCAACATGTATAAGCGATTGTTCAAATATTTCTTCACATAGAGTGCTTGAAATTTTGCCCATAATGCTGCGGCATCCTTCTTCACAGCAATCTCTATTAAGACATCATCCAACAAATTTAACAGGATTGTGCTCTTTACCTTTTCCATACTATCTCTGAGGCTTTGATTATAATAGGCAACTTATCTTCACCATCCAATGCTTTGACCAAACCTTGAGTTGTCAATAAAGCTCTCATCTTGATGCTTCATAACACAAAGTTGTTGCTCCCATTAAACTTCTCAATTTCAGATTTCCTCTTAGACATAATTACGATAACAAAATTTCTAGATAATAATTAGACAAGTAAAAGCTTCAAATCACAATCAAGAAATCTAATCTCAAGCTCTGATATCAATCGTTGTAATATAATACGCGAAAATGACAATGCGAAATCACTAAAGAAATAAACGAAAAAAATAATAACATCAGAAATTTACGTGGTTCGTTCCAAGTATCATTACTTATGTTCACGAGAAGAGCCAGCAGCAAATAATCCAATATAATCGGAGTATTAGAGTTTATAATCACTGAAACGCTCAAGTAATTTTCACACTTAGATTTAATCAAAAATTCAAAGTGTTTATAAATAAACAACTCACTTAAATATAAACTCACGGCACAAAATTACCACGCGTTCAAATTTTAAACAAAACGCTCTACGTACACCAAAATCAAGAATTTCAGCGTTCGTATTTGGTCTGCCTACGTATGGCTTTGCGTATCTCTTTAAAGCTTCTCACGGATTGTGGCTTCAAAGATCGTGTGCGGCTTCGTAGGGTATTTTTCGCTGTCCACGCGCACACGGAAAGAACGTATATGTGTACCAAAAAAATGGTAATTCGTTTATGCTCCTCTTACGTGAGTGTGTGCCCATGGTCAAATGTTTGACCTGGGCCCACTTCTTCTTTTAGAGATTCACGTGCAGGACTTTTTTTTTGGTTTCCGTGGCCGAAAAAGAAATCCGCATGAAGGTTGCGTGTGTGCGTGTGTGCCCATTTGGGCCCCACTTGCATAACCACTTTCGGCAGTTTCTGCGGGTAAGAAATAAATTTGTGTCTTTCTTTTATTTTATTTTTTTTTGTAATCTTTCGTGGAGACCGGTGAAGTTTCTTCTATTTGAAAATTTTTTATTAATAAAATTCGATTTGATATATCCAAATTTAAACTTGAAACATTAATTTAATGTTAACTAAAATCATTATGTCGTAACCATAACGTTCTCGTCCAGATAATGATGACTGTATCGTCACCTTCAAAATTGCTCCATACAATGAGTCACACGCCAAATCAGTTCTTTACTTAGATAAGCGTGTATCAGATGAGCAGGCAAGGATAGTGCACGGTGTTAGGACAAGTATCAGTTAGAACCTTAACGTTTGAGATTCATTCACGGGGCGCATGACAATGAAAATATTCATAGAAACTAAGGGTCTATTTGTTAACTAATCAAATAGTAACTAATCATATTCTTTTATTTTTTAAAACAGAAAAAGAATAAAAATTCATTTGATAACTTTTTTGTTCTTAGGAACAAATTTATCCTCAAAAATAAATTTCAAACAAAATTAAGAAATAGAAAAAAATTGTTTTTTTATTCCTAATAACAATTTCATAATCAAGCCAAGTTTTCTTTTTTTTTTTGCTCATTTCTTTTCTCTTCTTCTTTTTCATTGTTGATCACCGACCACGATGATGGCTAGCAATCGGCTGAGCGAGGCTTGGCCTCACTGGTGGTTGGCCGAGCTCTCCAAGCCATCAGCAAAGCTCGACCTTGCCTTGGCTTGGGGAGGCTTTGGCAAGGTTGTTGGATCTTGTCCAATCGGTTGTCCGCCAATGCCATTGTCATGGTCGATGACTGGCTAAAGAAGAATAAGAGGGATGGAAAGAAAAGAAAAAATAGAAAATTATTATAAGAGTGGAAAATTAAAAGAAATTCTAATTCATAAAAAAAAAAAAAAAAAAATTGAGAATTGACCAAACGCATTTCTATCTTAGAATTAGAAATTTTAGACAATTATCGAATACCTTCAAATCTTTCAAAACTCATTCAGAATATAGAATAAAAAATAATAATCTCTAAGTAGAAATTTTTTCCTGAAAATAGAATAGTTACCAAACTACTCTACAAAATCTAGCAGATAATACCCGTAAAACAAAGAACTTGAATCTTTAGCCACTTGCACTAGCACATCATGCTCCATTTTTGTAATCGACATCTTACAATACACTCAAATGTGGCTTAATCCCCCAATGGCCTGCATTGTTGCTCCGGTTGAGTTTCAAAACCTAGATCAAGGCAATCAAGTAGGATTTTTCTCTCGACGTTACTCAAGTCAATTACATGATAGGACAACAGATGAACTATAACAAAATATTTAGGGAGCGCATAATAACCATTTTATTTTTATTCCATATTTTTTTTTATATTCCAGACTTAATTCTATAATAGAAATCCGTTTAGTAAAATTATTTCATTTTCTATTTCTGAAATAGCTTTATATTTTAGAAATATGTTTGGAACATAAATCAAAAGTAAAATTTTTTAATTTTCTATTTCTAAAACAAAAGTGAAAAATAAAAACTCTTTTCAATATTTGTCCTCTTTATTAATCAGTTACTCATTTGTCGTCACTCATCGCCGTTTACCGTTTGTTGTCACCACTCCTAGTCGCTAGCCGCCGTTGCCGATCATTAGCTACCATCACCAATCGTCGATCGCCAACAACTACTGCCGTTGTTCACCATTTGTTGTCGCCGTTCACTGTTCGTTGTCGCCACTCCTAGCCGCCGACCACCACCAATGGTCGCCCGCTGTCGTTCACTATCCAATGTTGCCACTCCTAGTCACCGGCTGCCGTTACCTATCGCCGTCGTCAGAAATGAGAAATTTTGTGTTGTTATTAAATAAATTTCTATTTCGGAAATAAAAGTTTTGTCATCATCAAATGCGTATTCTTTCTTACAAACTCATTTAGGAATATAAATAGAAAAATCTATTCCTTTTTCAAAAATTAATTTATGACCAGAATGATTATCATTCGTGCGCTTATACCCAAATCCGACACCAGTACACCAATTTATCGAGAGAGCAACGGTTCATGCCCATTAGACGCAAGAACACACTCAAGGCTGCCAGAGTGGTAAGAAGGGGACAAGAGGATTGAGGCAATGAAATATGCTAAATCATTCACACCGTGGATAATAAGCAGCGTTATCGTATATATTATGGAAATGAACAGTATTTTGGTATCCTCAATTACTACATACGACACCGTTGTTTTCTACGTCCATCCTATCTTAAAAAAGGGATGGGACAACATCAAACCATGGAATCTATTATACACCGTGCGACACATCTATAGACATACTCTCAGTGCATAAGTGCAACGGCTGCTTCTTGAACCAGAGGCTGAGTGACATAAACAAAGTGCTCAGCTTCCCTCTCGACCTGCTCCCAACATCGGTGCAGGTTTTTCCCTTCTTTCATCTTCTTGACAAACGCCACGAACCGCCTCCAGTTGTCGGCCTGGAATAAGTCCGGGCTCATCCTCAGATATGTGAATGCGCACATCTCCTTGTCCTCCTGAGGATAGCCATCGATGTTCAGCAATGCGGACCGCAAAATCTGTTCATGTGCATAATCATCATAGCGTTGCAATGCGTTTTCCCCAGCAAGAGGAACTTCTGCCTTCTGGGTAGCCAAAGCTACTTGCTTCACCAGCTTCTCAGGTGCGCAGAGCGCATCTTGGGGTTGCTCGTGGTCACGCATTTCGATGCAAGTGAAGTTGAATATAGCACCGAGCCGTGCCAACATCTGGGCAATGGGAAGGTAACCATCCCGATAACGTGTGTTGTAGTATCCTGCTGTCAGCTCAGGAGCATGCGAACGCGTTCCATAGTGCCAGTGAATTCCTGCAACCTTGACTGAAATCTTTGCTCCTGTATTCTCAAAGACTGATTTGGCAGATGAGAGTATTCTCTCACCATGGTCCAGTAGCATCTGAGAATACCACGACAAGAAGAATTCACCATATTGACTGTTCCATCCTCCACCTTCCTTTTTGAAGAATGTAGCATCCTCTGGCCAATTGTTATAGTGACCAGCATCAGTTGGACCGGTGTGGCCCCATTCTGCTTTTCCAGCAGCCTCGGCTGCAGCTTTCAAGCTACTCAGCATGTACTGCATCAAGAATTTAAAAAATCAGAATACAATGCAATAAAGAAGCAGGGAAAAAAACACTTACTTGGAGAAAGAAAATGACAGGGCATACCTTGTCGTAACATTGAAAAGCTCAATTCCTGGAAATTTCCATGTCCCATCTTGCTCAGGGTATGATGGATAACGAAGTTCGCCTGCTGGCCCCATGCCTACTTGAATTTCCTGCGGAATATGTAAGACAGTTCAGCATATGCTCCACTAGAGCGGCTCATGGCACTACCTATATGACATGTCAAATGACAAAATGTCTTTCGAGACAAGGACTTACCACAATGGTTTCACCTAAAAGGTGCTGGAAGTTGTCTCTAAATGCGCGCATGAAGTCAGCATAACACTGTACAGGTGTTCGCCCTTTGAGAACCGGGAGGGTGTCACAGCCAAGCGATATGTACTCGTAGTTTCTCCTACCCCACTGGTCTGTATATGCAAGATCAGGATCTTTATCAACTTCTTCCACCGCCCACTTTGGTAGAGGGATGCTGAAAGAAGAAAAACAGCCCAGTCACAACAAAAATCAAACACCACAGATGGATAAAAAGAAAAACAGTTCCTATTGCACACCAGTTCAAATGTCAGACAGTGACTCGAAACATACGAAAAGCCCTCATTCCTAAAGCTTAATGACAGAATACTAGTGCCACTCATAGTCATCCTGAGAAATGTCAAGCCACGTTAATTTGCAAGTGCAATAACACAGGCATTCAACTTATATCACTAGGTCTTAAGTACATAAATAAAATTTAGATCCCAATAAGAATAACTACACGCAAGAACCACGCCAAGACCAAATCCCCAATTATCTTTTGGTCCAGAAAATTGGGTCCCAGTTTAAAAACCAAGGATTTATGCGTGCAATCCAATATGTTCCAAGCAGGGGAATCTGTATAGATCTCTAAGGATCTAATCCTCAGGAATGTGGTGGTTGTTGGAACTAACAGGAGTGCATCTCATCCAATAATCGTTAACTCTTTAAGTTTGTGTGTTGACACACTTTATCTATAATTAGAACCGGGGAGATCGCCCTCTCCTGGACCATGCCCCTCCAAGCAGATAATACAGTGTAGTTTTGCACAGCAACAATCAGCATGTCACTATTATCATGTCAACGTCTAAGAAATCCCAGAATCCTCTCAATTGGACAGATGAAATCAAGAAAGCAGCTTTATATTATATCATCAACGTATCAGCATCCTCAATATCTGTTTCAACATGATCCCATCCCTTCCAAAACGATTTTTACATCCAAAAAAAGGTTTCGAAAAAAAAATTAAAAAAAAAAAAAATTGCACAAATACGAGCCTATATCTAGTCCAAGTATACCAAATCCTTACGCAAAAGCAATTTGCAACCTACCCAAGCACCACATCCAGATATCACCCCAATTCCGATATTCCAAAGCAGAGCAAGCTAAATTATATTAAAAAAGCAATTACAATCGCTCATGATGAACAAGGAAGCGAGATAACTTACGAGCAAGAGTCACCAACGTTTCCACCGCACTGGTGAAACGACATCACAGCCTGCACTTTCAACCCATGCTTCTTCGCCATCTCCAAAAGCTCCGCATAACCACCCCAATTGTAGCTCCCAGGCTCTCTCTCCACCAATCCCCACCACACGTCCATCATGATCCCCTCCACGCCAGCACTCTTCAACGCCTGCAGACTCGCGTTCATCGCCTTCCTCCGGTTCACGGTGTTATTCATCGTCACGCTGTCCAACGGCATCATCACAAACACCGGCACTCCTCCGCTCCCCTTCCCGCGGGAGGCCGCCGCCGGCGCCACCTCCTTGTGCTCCCTCACCGCTGCCTGCGGCAGCGCCTCCATCTCCGCCGCGAAGGCCTGGCACGCGACGGACAGATCCGGGCGGATCCCTCCCAGGACCGGCGACCTGCACGGGCTCAGCGGCGGCGACAAGGCGTCCAACGCGTCCGGCTTCTGCGCCCTGCACCGGATGCTGGGAGCCGGCGATTTCCACACCGCGGCCGCGCTCACCGTCGCCGTCGACGGCTCCCCGGCGCCGCTCCCGGACTCCGCCTGGATCGGCGTCCCGGCGAGCGTCCCGATCTGGTGAGTCATGCTCAGCGCCATGCTTGCTGCTAAACTTTCTCGGGAAAATTCAATCAAAACCACGGAAAATCAATTTTTCTCTGACTCGAGTTTCGTTGCTCAGCGGAACACTTGTTTCGAGATTTGAACGTGAGGTGGAGGGAGGCCTGGCCGTATATATAGGGACAAGAATTGAGATAAGTTTTCCATTAAAAGCGATAAAATGAAAATTGAATAATCTTGAGCCATTTATATCTCGCCACGTGTGATCTCCACACGTGGCCCAATAAGGGCGTGGGAGGAGGCGACGGCTGCGATCGGGCGATGCACGTGACGATGGGCGGTGGAGATCCGGAAGCGCGTGAAGGCTCCGGCTAAAGCGGCACGGTGTTTATGGAGTTCACGAATAAAAAATTATATACCGGTACGTCTATCACGTAAACTCTAGATTTGTACGACGGTGACAAATTTAATTTATGTTATTTTATATTAAATGTTATTATTAAATTATTAAATAAAATAATATGTGATAATTGATGAATGTACTAATTATATACCGCTACGCATGAACCCATTTTTAAAGAACTCAGAAAAAAATTATAAAATTACAAAAGAATCATTTTTTAGTTATACAGGTTTTAAAAGAAAGAATAAATCTTGTAAACTCTAGATTTGTACGATGGTGACAAATTTAATTTATATTATTTTTCGTTAAATTTTATTATTAAATTATTAAATTAGATAATATTTGCTAATTGATGAATGTATTCATTTCGAATTTTACATATGTGTATTGATGTATAATTTTTGTAGTATTAATCCGATTTAATATGAATCAATGAAGAGTAAATCTATTATAAATATATCAGTTTGAAATTTATGATAGTAAAAAAATAATTTTTGATAAATTTACTATATGTATATCAATTTAAGATTTTGTTAGGTATCTTTGTTGTGTGTGTATTAATTTGAATTTTTTGTGATATTATGACACATATAAGATCCTACCATGATAGAGAGTATGTATGTGTAATACAAATATTGAAAAAATTTTGAGATATTTGTGTTATGATGGGCAAAACGATATATGCATTGCGGTAAGCAAAACTTGTGGTGTACGCCGAAAATTCTACACGCCGCCCCCAATGGAGATGCGACTCGTTTGGTGGGTGCAAGAGGATCACGTGTCATGAGGCCTTTAAGTGTGAGCCACGAGTTTGGGCTTTTAGTCGTTTTGCTTGTTCAGGCTCGTTCGGCGTCGGCGGATGGGAGTGGGGGGACACGTGTCGTGAGGAGGGGCAGTGAGACGGTGAGTCGGTGCCACGTCTGGTGCGGATAAGGACACAGGGATGAGCTGGTTGCGCGTCGGCCTTCGCGACGATCGAACGGTTGCTATTGGAGCGTGTGATCTGCGGCTGCGATTGGCCAAAAGTGGGGCCCGCGTCGTCGGATAGGGTTTTTTTTTTTTTTCAGGATTGGGCTTTGGTTTGGAGCTATTGACGTTTGTGATCCGACCGAGCCCTGGTGTACGATTGATTTGGACAGTGGGACCCACGTGGAACCACTCCTTTTTATTTATAATGACAGAAAACGTTTTTGTTTTGTTAATACACAATCACGAGAGGAAATTATTTTCCTTTTCTATTATTCTCTTCGTCCTGTTTTTCTTTTCCTATCAAACAACGAGAGGAGATTATTTTTGTCTTCATCCAAAAAAACTTTCATTATTTGTATTTTTTTATGCGAACGAGCGATAGTGTCTTCGGCACCATAGAAGTAATAGCACACATATTTTTGTTTTGTTCAATAATATGTAGAGGGAAAAATACATTAATTTGATTTGCCAAATTTCTGTATAACGAATTATCTAATAAATCGCAATTTCATGATATTTTCGGTTAATTATGTTAAACTATTTGATCCCAAGTAATACAATAACTCAAGCATGTATTCATTCTTATTTTTTAAAGGAAAAACCACCAAAAACCCCAAACTTCTTTCTAAGTGTTTACCCCAAACTTTTTTTTTTAACAAAAATCCCAAACTTTGCAAATGTGGCACATTTACCCCATTAAGGACATTTTCGTCTTATTCTTTCGTTTTTCTTTTATTTCTTTTTTTTTTTTTTTTTTTCTTCTTCTCTCGCCGCCCGGCGGGAGGGAAGCCGGCGCCGGCGAGGGTCGCCCTCGCCTGGGCCGACATCGGCAAGGGGTGCCCTCGCTCGACGCAGGCCCTCATCGGCTTCGGGCGAGGGCACCCCTCACCGGCATCCCGCGAGGGCCGCCCTCGCCCGACGCAGGCGAGGGCGGCCCTCGTCGGCGTCGGGCGAGGGCCTCCTCGCTAGACCCTCACCGGCGTCGGGCAAGGGTGCCCTCGCCGGATCCGGCAAGGGTCGCGAGGGAGGCCCTCGCTCGGCGCCGGCGAGGGCAGCCTCGTCCGACGCCGGCGAGGGTCGGCGAGAGCCTCCCTCGCCGGATGCTGGCCTCCCTCCGGCGGAGGGAAGAAAGAAGAAAAAGAAAAAAAATTTTGAAAGTAAAAAGACAAAAATATCCCTATGATTTAGGGTAAATATGTCACAAAAATAAAAGTTCAGGGTTTTTGTGTCACAAATGAAAGTTCGGGGTAAATGTGTCACTGATTAAAAACTTCAGATTTTTCATGTCACAAAAAAAAGTTTGGGATAAATTTGTCACTTTTGGTAAAGTTTAGGGTTTTTGGTGGTTTTTTCCCTTTTTTAAACCAAGGTTGCATTATCTTTCCCATGAACTTAATTAGTATGGATGAATTTCATTAACTTCTCATTAAGATTAAGTGTGTTTATGTTGGAAATTATGGTATAGAAGTTTATAAAAGTTAATTTAATTGTGTATTGAATCATGAATAGGATTTATATATCTTATTCTCTAATTTCACATCAAGATTAAGTGAGGTTCTTACAAAATAATTGGTGTGTCGTGCAATGTTATAGAAGCATGGCATATATGACAATATGCATTTTTAGATGGTTAAATAAAATCGGAAAAAAAATATTGGAATTGTCGAGAAGAGAAAATGAAATAAATGGAGTAGTTGGTGGTATGATTAAAATTGAGAGTAAAGCTATAATTATAATCTATCATTTGTGAAAATCAATAGAAAAATCGAGTTATGAATAAGTTTATGTTGACACATAAATTAGACGACCCGTTTAATTGTTTTTAATTGCTTAGAAAATTAAGTTTTAATTTTTATCCCTTAAAAAAATAATTTTCATTAAATTACATGGCATATACACATTAAGAGCATTTGTATTAATAGTAATAGAATTAAAAAAATAGAAAAAGAAAAGATAATAAAATAATGTGTTTTTTTAAAGAATGAAAGGGAGACCGGGCCGGGAGCCCGGCCTTCTTTCTTTTCCCCGGCTGGGCCCGGCCTGTTTTGTTTTTCTTTCCCCCAAGCCCGGCCTCTTCCTTCTTCTTCTCCCTCACACTGACGCATTCTGCAGAAAAAGGGAGACGAGGACGACAGAGCGGAGCAGAGGGCAGGGCGTCGGGTGATTCTCGGTCGGGGGCAGGCGCGGAAGCGACAGCTGGCGTCGCAGGAGCCATGTGCGTCTGCAGGCCGAGCTTCAAAGGAGAGGTGGCTCGAGAGAGAGAGAGAAAGAGAGAGATCGAGAGAGGAAGGGGCTCGCTCACTTGAGATAGAGAGAAAGCCGAGAGAGAAACCGAGGGCGAGGAATTTGTTCCGCTCGCCGGTGGTTCGCCTGAACCGCCCTCGACCTTCGTCGGAAGCCAATTCTGGCGTCATTGTTCCTCATAGCAAGCTCCCCGAACTAGGTAACCCCGGAAACGCTCCGCTTCTCCCTTGCTTATTTATTTCGCGAACGTTGGACCAAACCGACGAGATTCTGGGCAAATCGTAACGAAACCCAAACTGATTTGTTGCCAATAACGTTGATTTGGAGCTTAATATGCTGGGTTCATGCCACGAACAACGTTAAATCCGAACGTGGAAGTGGTATGCCGCATTGCACATAACCGTTTGACAAAATGTTCGAAATAAGTACCGTTCTGCGCTCGGTTTGTTCTAATATTATTGCATCATCGGATAGAGGCCGCCATAGTCAGTCCATATATGCGTTTTATGTATCTGGTGAGCTTAATGTCGGCGTCTGTTTTTGATGTAGGTTTCAGGTGAGATTAATGTCGCCGGTATGAGTCTGGCGTTAGCTGGAGTAGTGGCCGGCGATGATGACTTGGTGATGGTCAGCGACGTTAGGTGTTGACGTCGGATCAATTAGAGTTCCAGCGTGGGTTCGTGCAGTGAAATTCCAGTGTGGAGTTCACCTTTGGGGAGGCTTCGGCGAGGGCGTGAGCTCGTTGAGGAAGACCGCCCAATGAGGAAGCCGACCTGTGTGGAAAAGGTGAAGGGAAAAGAAATAAAAAGGAAAATTGAAAGCAAAAGAAATTAGAAGAAGGCTAGAAAATGGGCCAGACGTTCGTGAGAAAGGATGGACAGCTGGGCTGGTTTTTTCAGTTTCTAAGGTTAATTTAGTTTGGTCCTTGGGCTGGGCTTGGTTTTAATTTAGGGTTTCTTATGCGAGCAGCTCTAGGTGTAAATTTGTCTCAAATCAACCAATAAGTGGTTGCCGCTCCGCCAATTTTAGTCCGCGATGTCGATGATAGGTTGTAGTATTTAATATCTGATCATACAACTATAAAAGAGGGTAGAATGTAGTGCTCATTAATAGACTTTAGCATTAACGCTTGATTTAGGTATGCTTCTATTTGTAGAAGCTTGTAGGCCCTTTGAAAGTGTTACTTTTACTTTCATTCGTCATAAGATAATCTACTTGCAAAATGTGTATTCATCATAATAATGTCATAGGAATGCAATGTTTTTTTATTTGCAATGATTTGTGACACGAAACGGAGTTGTAGATAGAATAAGGTGCATCACATTAAGACTTCCGCTAGTCTTTAGAATCATTGTTGTTTTTGCCATACATGTAACTTGAAAAGTCTAACCTCGAAGATACATGTCTTTTGGTAAGTCTAGGGCTCTAATCTATATCTCCCTTGCTTATGTTTTTCATTTTGGTAGACAATGGTTACCTAAATAGGTTTGCATTATAAATGAACATTTAGATCAATTATGATTGTAAATATTTTCTTCTGTATGTAGGTTGTTTTGTGGAGTCTTAGGCAGGGATGAACTTCTGAAAGAATTTATTAAACTGAGACGAGAGATGCATGCAGATATCTCCATGTGAATAAGAACTAAGCAATTCCAGTTCTCTTCTTGCCTCAAATTAGATATGTAATTTCCTTGGAAAAGAAATCATTGCTTCATTAATTCGATACATGAGAACATGTATCTCTCGAAAAGAAAGTTTTAGTATGGGGGTTCTTAAAGATCCCACACCCTTTATTTATGGTCGGATGAAAAAGAAGAAGGCATCTTGGCGTGAAAATTTTAATTCATTAGTCTCACGTGATTTCCTAGATCTATTTTAAGTGGCAAGGGCCATATATTTTTAATCTTGATATTTCCAAATGTAGGAGTGGGCTCATTTCGCAAAGAAAGAAGATGAAATATTGCTAAAGCGTCCCTAAATTTTCCGGGGTCAAAGCCTAGTTACTTTAAGCATGATAGGTTTCCTTTGGGTTGATGCTACAAGATGTACTGACATGTCTCTTATTGATGAGGGAACCTTTCATTTGCATCAAACCATGGTTTATCAAATCATAAATTAATCAGTGGAAATTGCCACAAACATGTATTGTCATTTTATGCGTATCTTATACACTTGTCTTTTTCAGCAATGGCAATGTCTTTGTATGCCTGGCACGAAGAGAAGTCTCTCCACGATGAAAACATTCTTTAAAGAAGTTCTGGTGAAAAGCCTTGGGAGTGTCAGCTCTATCCTTTCCAGCAAAGTCGCAAATCAGTAGAGATGTTAGACGAAGTCTCATCTCGTGGTATTTTCTCAAACCTGGAATGTGATTTTCTTTTGGGAATGTGGGCTTGGGTATATTTTTTTGTGTACTTTTCATATGTTGTTGCACTTGATGGCAATCCATGGCATACAGCAATTTGCCAATGTTCTATCGGCTGTTTTCAACATGCTTATTTTGGCAGGGTGGAGGCATTCTCGCTGCAACATTTGTTTGCCAAATATTGTCCCCTTGTGCTTCCTTAAAGATCTACAATTGCTGCAGCGTTTAGCCCTGATGGAAAAATACTTGCTTCTACACAGTGAGTAGAAGATCCTTATATGTTTGGATAACGGTGGTCACTACTAATATTGATTCTTATGCCAGCTTAAAATGGAGCATATGTCATTTATGAAGTTGGGGTTGATTTTCTTGATTGCAGCGGAGATCATACGGTCAAACTTATTGATTCTCAGATGCGGACTTGCTAAAAGGTGTTAAGGGGTCACAGGAGGACACCGTGGGTGGTAAGCCGCCTTTGTTATATGGCTCCTTGCGCATGCAATGATTTGACGCCGTCCTAGCTTTGTGAGTGATTTTTCAAATGTGCAGGTAAGGTCGAGCAATAATTTTGAATTTTTATATTTAATATATATATATATTTTCTTTTCTTTTCTTTTCTTTCTTCCAAGTCTAATGAGGGTTTAGAAGGAAAATAAAGAAAGAAAAATAAAATGAAAAATTCTAAAAAGTTTTAAAAATAATGTAAATTGGCCTCACATCTCTAACTCCACTTGATATGGGTTAAGAAAGGGTTTGTCTCTATCTTTCATATTGGTTAGAAATGGATTAGTTATCAATCATTCGAGTTTAACAACTCATTTATGACTCATTTAACAATTTTTTTTTAAAAAAAAATTAAGACAACTTGTTACTAGGTTTTCGATTCGATTCAAAACTAATGCGCCCCTGAATGTTTCCGTTCAGTTTGGGTTTTCAAAAAATCCGAATCAGACCGTTGACACCTTTAAACACAGCTGGTGCTTCCCCTCCTTAGCAAAGGACTCTTACATGTTTTAATTATGAAAGCTGCATGTCCCCTTGGAGGGAGGTTGCAAGACAGGCTACTCATGGATTCATATTGAGGAATGACGTGTTTGACTTTACTTATTTGACGAACTAGTGGGGAGCGATGGTTTAGCAAGTTGTGTGGTTGCTACATTCAATGTTCTAGACCAAAAGCATTTATTTTGCAGTACTTATTGGGCAATTCGAAAGAATAAGGAAATCAATGACAATCGCGGTAAAATTTTTTGGAATTTATAGACAGGTGGCAATAGCTTTACGAGCTCAAATCCACCCAAACTATAAGATTCCCAGCTAATATTGGGGCATTGATTTTCCAATAATTTGTATCACTTCATCTCTCGAAAAAATTTATTAATCTTATTAGAGTTGATCATGATAGGGTAATGAGACTCAGCGTTCGGAGGTTAAATGTTGCGATATTTTGTGTACGAAATGTGATTGTTTAGGGTATTAAGTTTGCATGCTGATATAAACCATGCCGTTTTTTTATTGCATTGTTGGTTCTACTACCTGTGCATGACCGCATCAACGATGATCAATGGTTAAGGAGAGAATTTTCTAGGGTTTTTCTAAACCATGGTTATGATATTGGTAGACCTTCTACAAAGGCTTCATATGTAATTAATGTTGTTAATGATATTTATAATTACATTCATGACTAGTTGAGGGAACTCTATTGGATACCCGGTTTTTACAAGATGTTAGTGCCATTGAATAACATCCCATGAAAACTCAGGTATCGGGTGAAGTTCCCATCAACTAGTCACTAATATGGTTGCAAATATCATTGGTAGTATTAAATATATATGGAGCAGACCAATATCATGACCGTGCTCTTGAATAATTCTAGAGAATTTTCCTCTTAATCACCGATTATCACTGATGAGATCACGTATGGTTTGTGGAGCATCACAATACGGTCAACAACGGCTTGGTTTATATCATCATATTATCATATTGCATAGATGAGTTGATATCTAGACAATTACATTCCGTAGATATTGTAGTATTTAATCTCCCTATTGTGATTGGCTCGCGTGAGACTTGTAATGTTTACAGGACATAAGTGTGGTGTGAATTGCTGGAAAATCAATACCCTAATAATGGCCGGTAACTTACAAGTAAAAGCTTGCAGTTTGTGTCCTATTGCCATCTAGCTATAAATTCCAAAAAAATTTCCTGCTGCTGTTGTCTTGACCTTCTTGTTCGTTTGTTGCAAATTGCCCAGTAAGTCTTGCAAAATAAATGTCTTGGCACGCGTCTTTGAATATTTGATGTGGTCACCACACCTTCAAGAAGAGAGTACCTCTCTCAGTTAGTGTACTCTGCAATTTTTTCAAAACCATCCACTGATTCATTAATTAGGTAAAGCTGAACATGCTGGTCATTTCCTAACATAAATCCATGAGCGGCCTCTAGCAAAGGAGGCTGGTCTTGCCACCTCCTTTCCAACGGACCCTACAACTTTCGTAATTTTAACACGTATGGAATTTTCTGGTTTTTGAGGAGAAGAAGCATTAGCCATTTTCGCCATGCGCTGTTGATCGATTGGATGGAGAGAAAAATAGGAGAAAATATTTAGTATGGCTAGGAAAGCTCCGGAGATTCTATGGGAAATGGATTTCCAGGCGACAGATGCCTCGGATGTGGGAATAGAAAAGTGCCATGTCAGCTGCGGATGTGGTGGGCATTTATCTAGTTGGATTATTCAAGGTCTAATGTGGCAAATCATCGTAATTGAAAAAATTACCTTGCAAAAGCTGAGGTTGTAGAAAATATTCAGTGGTATGAGTGCACCACATATCCGATCACATGATGCGCATGTAACAATGAGATATTGACACGTGTCTTGTGAGCGGGATCCGCTGAAAAATGGTAGGGCTGCTTGTTGGCTGGTTCAACTCAGCTCTGCTACAGAAGAAAAGGCAGGTCAGGTCAATAAATGTGCAATACTCCCGCTCAAAATATTTCTCTCCTCATTTGAATTTTCTAGGTTCTCTCCTCATAAAAAAAACAAAGAACAATTGAGACTTCCTTTGTTTTCTTCTTTGTGCATCCCAACTCCTCCGCCTTCTTCAGAGTTTCATATTTGGTTCTTTAAGGGTTGATAGAGACTCCATTTAACTTAGGTTAATCTCGGCAAAAAGCAGACCTACGTCAAGATAACCCTTCTTTGAAACACTTTGCTAGTGTTGAACCAAAATAATGAATCAGAGCACTCTGCCGAAGGAGGTGAAGGAGGTGGGATGCACGGAGAAGGAAACAAAGGAAGTTTGTTATAAGGAGAGAGAACCTAGAAAATTCAAGTGAGGAGAGAGAAATATTTTGAGCAAGAGTATTGCGTATTTATTAATCCTGACCTGACTTTTCTTCTGTAGCAGAGTTGAGTCGAGCCAGCCAACAAGTAGCCCTTCCATTTTCTAGCATTCCCACATGTCGGTATCTCATTGGTAGCACCACGTGAGCAAATTACGTGGTGTGCTCATACCATCGAATATTTTAAGTTAGGATCATAAATACATAACAACTTTAATAAAAAGTTGGAAATGGCTGCTCAGCTTTCTCTCTGCTCCTTCGACCCATCTTTTCCAAGAGAAGGACAAAAATCACGACTTTGTTCCCTCGTCGCTCGAACGTTCCTTTGCCAACTCCACCTTCATCCTCTCACTCTTGCCTCTCCATTCCTCTCCTCAATGCTTTGCCCTTGCCAAGGCCCGGACCAGATCCGCCCAAAACCCTCGGTCTTGCTATTTGCCCCTGAAGGACCTATCACCCATTTGGAGCAATCGCCCTCCCAAGGAGCCAGTCTCCTTGACGGCTGCAACTATGAGCGCTGGTTCATCGTCGTGAAGTTCCCCATCGACCGCAAATCCTCTGACGAAAGGGATCAACACTTATGTCAAAACCCTAGCCTCTATTGTCGCAAGGTAAAGAGAAGAAGAACTAGTCGATGCTCTCTTTCTAGTCGATGCTCTCTTTCTTTTCTTTTAATTTCTGGTCATAGTTCAAGCTGAATGTGTTTGTTTATTTGTTTCTTGTTGCTGATTTGGATGCATTTGAAGTTTCAATGAGTAGTCTCAGTTGGACATTGATGCTTCGGTGGTGAGGACCGGAAGAAATGTGATTGTAGTTGAGGTTAAGTTAAAAATGAAAAAAAAATCTGAGAAGCTTGCCTTCACTACTCGAGCAACCTTTTTTAATATTCCGCTTGCCAAGTTGTGAGAATCTGAAGTAAAATTACGGGCGTATGTAACCAGAATAATGATATTCAGTCTTTATGTTTGATTGCTGATCTCAAGTGTCCATGTACCTTGGTAATGTTGGACTTAGAAAGATGTGGTCTAGTTTGCCTCTTGTTTTTCAGACGTATCTTTTGTTTTTCATTCCTTGCAAACCGTGTCTTGCAATAATCTGAACTAAATTCATTCAACTCTGCTATGCTCATTGACTTGCCCCTCTCTCTCTCTCTCTCACAAATAGTACTTACCACTTGTTGACACCTAAATTTTGGCGACCGGTCATTGATTTTTTTACATAAAAATTGGGGATTAATTTTAACCCCTAAAAGAAAATGCATCAGAACAAATAAAATGAAAAAAATGAAAAAAATGGGAAATTGATTTGATTGATTATGCATGGAAGTTTGAAATTTTGATGAATATTCGGATTTTGTTAAATGCAGAAGTAATTTAAAAATCGAGTGAATAAATGGCAAGAATTTTTACAAGTGGAAGAAATGAAGAAAATCGGGCGATTGCGAAATCACACTTTGATTTAATGTGACAGAAGATGAAAACTCGAAAAATACGCAGTCATCTGAAATCACTATAAAAGAGAGCTGCATTTTCGTGACTAAAGGAGGTCACACATATTGAATACACGGCCATTGAGAGAAAAACGTGAGTGAAGGTGAGACTTGATTGAAAGAGAGAGAGATCCTCACTTCTCTACACGATCAATATTTTACCCTTCCGATATTGCGCACGGACCTGCAAAGCCCACACCCATATCACGACTAGCTGCTCTTGCCACGGATATCCCATTTCATCCAGAAAAATGCAGCGTTCCTTCCAGTCGCGATCTCGAGTTCAGGGGCTTTGTCAGCGTTCCTTCCTGTCGCGATCTCGAGTTCAGGGGCTTCGTCAATGAGAACCCTTGCCTAGCCATGGAATTTGATTTGCCGGTCGCATGGAAGTCCCTCAACGTGAAATCAATGAAATTCACCGGGTGTGGTGATCAAAGAATCGGAGATCAGAGAGCACAGCTACGCTCGTGAAGGACGGAGGGGAGGGCCAATAAAAAATTCTACTTTGGTCGCATAGGGGATGTTCTTCTTTGGCCTTTTCTTTTTGGATTATGTTTCATGGTTTCGCTGTTCTCTCCACTCCATTATGGACACCTCACTTTTCAAAGATCTTTTTTTCTTGGGCGGTGCTAATACGATCTGCTTGCCGCTCATGAATTAACGCTGCTTCCGACGTTCCTGCAGTCCTGGCGGTTACCAATCGATTTCGATTTTCATTGGTGAAAGTTCATCAATTGTTTTGTTGCCCTGCCATGCTGAGCCGTGAAGCCTCAATGTGAGTTACTCCCACACCTCCTTTGGCCCGACGTCAAGACAAGCTACCGTCCCGTTGGGCTCATCCCCGAACCAAGCATCCCGTGAAGTTTCTGTTTTGTAGGTTTGTTGATCGTAAGCATCACCGAGAGACCCATCGGCCAACATCACTATGAACCACCACGTGACCCATCGCCGCTCAAGTCACCACCGTCAGTTGCGCCATTGGCCATTGTTTGCAAGCCATCCATCGACAAATTTCAATTTTGAATTATATCCGCAAATTAGGTAAAAAAATCTCATCCAAATTTGATTTAGATTTCATATTGCCTAGGTTGATGAGATTGATATCTAATTAAATCTTTTTGAGTAATAGGCATAATGTCAATTAGGATTTATTGCCTAATTTGCAACCGCACGTAAATTTTTATTCCATCTATAAGGCTTTAGATGGATTAATTAATTATGCGGGAATAAAATTGATATCTTGATTTTTAAAACTTAAGATCAATTTATCGATTTTATTAGCGAAATAATCAAGTTTGATTAGATATCGTTTTCAAATTCGAGTGATGGATAATATTTTTTATGATTGTGGATGATTTGGTGCTTATCTTTTAATTGCTTTATTTATCCCAAAAAATACAAAAAAAATATTGCATTTGCATATCATGTAGAATCGATTTCCTAGATAGAATTGCATGATAGAATAGTCAGATTTTTTTTTCCTAATTATATTAGAATGCATCTTTAGATGATAGCTAGGTTAGATAATACCTTTGAATTAAATTGCATGTCGAGATAAATTTCTAAGTTAAGATATGATTCAGATTGGTCTATTTCCTAACTTAAGATAGATAATATCTCACTTTAGTAAGATTTTTAAAAATACAAAAAAAAATGTCATTGCATGTCATATAGAATTAGATTTATGAAATGCATGTCATTTAGTGATTGCTGCTAGGTCCATTTAATTAGAAATTGCCTCCTTTAGTTATATTGCATAGAGCATGATTCTCATTAATTAAATAAAAACAAAAAGAAATTGCGTGTTAATTAGAAATCATATCTAGGGTTGATGATGTGAATTCTGATCTAACGACGTAGATACAAGGTAAGTCTCGTAATTTATTCATTGTTTTTCTGGATGTTAAATTGGTGGTTTGTGCACCCGTATGATCACCTCACATGTTAGAGAATAAATTTAAAATCAATCCAAGCTGCCTGCAAAAAACATTTTTGAAAATAAAAAGAAGTGATACCGAAAGGGCATTAGAGAAATCTAGTGTAACCAAGTCCCCGTACCCAAAGTCTCTGGTTCGTAGGAGTAAAATAATTTTCCCATTATTTTATTTAGGTATCTAATCGACCTACCATAAATTGATTAGTGGCAACTCCAAGTTGAAAATCAATTGCATATTAAGAACTTGAACTTAAGTCGCGAGTTGGTATGGGCTTGGGAGAGCCCGAGTTAAGTCTTAATTAACAATCCATTAGCCAAACTCTAAGTGGTTCACCCGCAAAATTGATCGCGACATCACTCTCTTTTCTGTCGATATTCAATCGTGCCCTGTTGGTTTGAGAGATCCAGATGAGTTTTCTCAAATGTTGGTTGGTGCATTTTTTATGATTGCTTTGTGGTTGTTCGGAGCACAGGATGCTGCTTGAAGCAATGCCTCCTACATATTTGACATATTTGAAGCAATGCCAATTGATGAGGCAGTGAGCAGGGGGAAATTGGATGTAGTCGATGTGATCAATGGCGCCCCAGCTCAAGTTGAACGTAGCACGAGCATGTCCTGATGGGAGAGATGATCGGGATGATATGCTTGTAGCTATCTCGATTTCTGTGTTTCTTTATGGGAGACATGCTAGTAGGCTTATGTGATGAGAGAGTTTAGTCACATTACGTGGTGGTTCTCGTGGTTGACAGCAAGACATTGTCGGAAGACTTGAAAAATTGAAGGAAACAATACAGAAGAGTCTTTAGTCCTTTAAATTTTGAGCTGAGTAGACTAGATCTTTAATATTCCGTGAGAAAATTTTCTTTTGATTCAATGCTCATTTTAGTGACGTATGTCTAATGAAAATCATACCATAGACATTTCTGTACTATAAGAATGAAAATTTTCTTTTGATTTGATGCTCATTTTAGTGATGTATGTAATGACTAATGAAAAGCATGCCATAGATGCTGTAGTTTTATCGCGATATTTGTGATATCTTACTACCGATATCATCTTTGCCGAGACTCATTTGGTGCTTGCTTAAGAATTGACTTGGGCTGTGACTTGTCCTGTCACTTGAAGAACCTCCTTTTCTCAGGTAAAGCACTTGTGATAAATTGGAAAATTGCTTGTTTCTTTCCTTTCATTGAGAAACCAATGCAACTCCCCTTTCTTTTAACTTGCGCATGTTTTTGATAAATTGGAACATTTGCTTGGTCACCACGCTGAAACCTGAACGCATGCCCTTTACAGCGCATTTATTCTCAGCGGCCACACATCAGCAGAGTTTACCTAATAAGTAGTTTATTTTTGTCATCCAATGTACGGAAAAGCTTTCAGATGTGTTTAAAGTCGATGATAAGTAGAGAGGAAACAACATTGACCAATGCGGCACGGAAGTCCAGTGGTAAAAAGGAAATCAATAGGTTTTTCATATCCACTAAAGCAACACAACCAACAGCATTGACAAATGAGGTCAGGATTTTCCAGATAATCTCTGCCTTCTGAGTAGAGGTGGCAAAAGAGATGGCAAAATGGGTTGGGTCTTAAATTCATATATGACTCATTTAAATCATAAATGAATTATATATGGGTCACTTGTTTTTTGACAAAAAGTAGTTAAATGGGTTTAACAATTAAACACTTTGATAGGTGGATTTTAAGTGGGTTTTAAGTGGGTCTTAAATGGATTGGATTTAGAACCCATTTTCAACCAAAATTTTACAATCTCTCTCTTCCCTCCTTAACTTTACAATTTTTTTTTTAAACCGAAATTATAATTATTTTTCTTTTATCTTCCCTTTTTTTCTTTTCTTTCTTCTTCCTCCGATGGCCGGCTCCGACGATGGCCGGGCGATCGCCGAGCAAGCCTTGAGCTTGTCGGATTTGGCGAGGTGGAGGCCTCATTGATGTCCGATGAGGCTCGAGCCTCACTGATTTGGTGAAACTCGAACTTGCCGGCGTCGATTTGGAAAGGGGTGAGCTTGAGCTCGCCTGACGACAGCGAGCCTCGAGCTCGCTAGATCTGGCGCGAGGCGGAGGCCTCGCCGACGTTGGTGAGCTAGGCAAGCTTGAGGCTCGCCCCGTGGCCAGCCATCGTCATAGCCGACGACCGGCCAAAGAAGAAGAAGAACAAAAAAAATTAAAAAATTAAAAATTATATTTAAAAAAATAATTTTAAAAATAATTAAAATTTGATTTTTTAAAATAATCATTTTAAATATGATAAAAATTGTCCATTAAATTTGTGTTGTATAAAACTATTTTAGCAATATCTTTTTTTAATAAGCTTTCTTAAGTTTAGTTAAATGGGTCGGGTATGAATTGAGTATAGGTCATGTCGGGTATGAATAAAAAATTTTGCATTGCAATAAATGGTTCATCGGGTTAAATGGGTTGATTTGGGTCGGATGGTTTATGACCCGACCCAACCCACCTGTTTAACGGGCCTACTTATGAGAACATGAATGTTAAACAGAAGCTGAACAAAAAAATGATTAAAAGATATATCAAAGAGTCAAAGATGGATACTTTAATCACGTTTCAGTCGAGATAAGTAGCAAGACCAGAGAGTCTAGATGCCCTGGTTTGCAGGATTGTTACGGTTATGGGATCATGCACCCTTAACGAATTCCTTGGAAAAATGACAGCCACAAGCATCTTCATGAGATCAACCAAGAAAACCATCCCTCCCATACAGCTAAAGTTGAAAATGGCCACATAGGGCTCGTTTGTTTGTGTTTTGAAGGGAATGACTAATCCCCGAAAACCGGATTCGACACCGAATCGAACCCCTAAACGCAAGCGGAAGACGAAGCCCGGGAAATCACACGCATCACCGATCCTAAAACACACCACGGATTCGAGCGTACCTTGTTAGCCACAGATTAAACACCAAACGCCAATGGAGGAAGAAAAACGGTCCTGTTCGATTCGAGGGGGCAAAAACCTTCAAGCGTCTCACTGGTTTCGCTTTGAAGAACAACGTGAGAGAGGGAGAGCATTGAGAGAAAACGTACGTCTTTTCTATTTCCAACCGATACGTTTTCTCTCTCTCTCTCCTCCCTTTTATACCTTCCCCTTCCACGGGCCCTATTCCCGTGGGCCGGGCTTTCTGGGCCCAACTTTGGCGGATGGGCCTTAAGCCCAAATTGCCAAAATCAAATAAAGCCTTCATCTCCCACTCGTACATGGTGGTCCAAAACCAACATGGGCGGACAGGCCCTACTCAAGGCCCATCAGAGAATAATCCATCATAGACTCTCTCTTAACATGGTGGGCCGAACAGAATTCTCTTTACCTCTCTTCAACATTCATACGGTGAATAATCCGTGCGACCAAAGATACTTTGAGAGCTCGTTGCTATACATCTTTAGGAACATATAGCAGCTCATAATGGGCATCACACTCCGAGTAGATTTAGTATGCGACCTAGATCGATCGATCACATTTATATCTCTCTTGATCTCTTTTAAACAACGATATAAATATATTGTATTCACAATTACAATTATCACAAAGACAATCATAATTGGTCGACCAGTGAACACAAAAACTACAATGTGATTCTCCAAAATCGATCTTCCTCTTTCCTTCAAACTCTCAATTTCGTTCAGCTTGCTTTTCTAGAAATGTCCCATTAGATCGAATCAAACACATGACCATTGGCAACATCCTAAGATAGCAAACATTAAATAGAAATCTTGAGAATAAGTAAGAGTCATGAGGGGACAAATAATTGAGGAACTCTTTTCCTCAAGAGTCTCACACGTCATAAAAGTTGAGATCAAACTTTTTGCCACTCTTATTGGTCGTCTCATGCATACGTAGTATGAAATACGTATTACGGTATTAACTCATTTCCCATGGAGCGTATGTCTATACTTGTTCAATACCGTACAGATGATAGTTCGGACATACCTAATGTCTAACTTGAGTTCACCTATCTACTCATTCACAAAATCCATCGAACTCACATCGGCATCTTAGACAAATAAAGTAAAATATGTGGGGTATTTTACTTTCGGACATCACAACTATTATGTCCTCATCTTAACACTTAGTTAAGGCGACATGTGTATTTTAAGCTTGAGCTCTCGATTATCACCTAGATAATAAGCTTAAATACAGTCTCATCCCTATTTATCACACAAAAAATGAGGCGATTACTCGTGTGAGTGGGCTAATCTTATATATGTCCGACATACTCCTCTTAACTTAAAGTAATGCACTAAGCATTAAGATGCATAAAGATCACATAAAGATTCATAGGCATTAATGATGAAAACACAAATTCATCAAATTGTGAACACTTAGGGAAATTGCAATATTCGGTACATCACCCTCTACGCAATTCTAGAGATTTCATATAACCACATAACACATCTCTAGGTATCGGTTTTGTCATAGGATCTGCTACCATTCTATGCGTAGTATGTACTCTAAGTTCACATCTTCTCGTGCAATCATATACTTGACAAAGTTATACTTGGTATCTATATGTTTGGTCTTGCCATGATATTTTGGATCTTTGGTGTACACTTTTGCTTTGCTTGGCTATCATCGTTAACCAATAACGAATTTGCAGCTTTCTCAATAACACCTAAATGATCCAATAATCTCTTAAGCCAAACTCCTTCTTGTACCGCTGCTGATAATGCCACGAACTCAGCTTCCATCGTGGACAAGGCTATACACGTTTGCTTCTTACTGCTCCATGATATGTCGCCATTGCTCAGTAAGAAAGCATATCCTGAGGTAGATTTTCTTTCATCTAAATCTCCTCCCCAATCAGTATCTGAATAGCCTTCAAGTCGCAGATCCTTTCCTTGGTAATTCAACTTGAAATCAGCGGTTCCCTTCGGATACCTCGGTATTCTCTTGACGGCTTTCCAATGTCTTTGGACCTGGATTGGATTAGTATCTACTCACCATTCCAACTACAAAACATATGTCGGGTCTTGTACACATTATAGCGTACATCAAGCTCCCAACAGCACTTGCATAAGGAACATGCTTCATTTGTTCCTTTTCTTGTGGAGTCCACAGACCAGACCTATGGCTCAACCCTTCACCTTTTGCAATAGGAGTGTCTATGGGTTTACAATCTTGCATACGAAATCGTTCAAGAACTTTGTTTATATAAGTTTCTTGCGAAAGAGACAACGATCTCTTGAAATCTTAACTCCAAGAATATATGCAGCCTCACCCATATCCTTCATCTCAAAGTTGGAAGACAACCAACTCTTGACGGTATTAACAAACTCCATATTGCTTCCGGCAATTAGTATATCATCAACATATAATGATATGATCACAAATTGATCCTTGGATCTCTTGATATACACGCAATGATCCTCATCAATCATCGCAAAATCATATGCCCTTATGGCATTATGAAAACGTATATACCATTGCCTCGATGATCGCTTAAGGCCATATATCGACCTCAAAAGTCGACATACTTTTTCTTCTTGGCCTTTCACTATGAAACCAGCGGTTGTTCCATATATATTTCTTCCTCTAATTCTCCATTGAGGAAAGCAGTCTTTACATCCATTTGATGTAACTCAAGATCCGGACTAGCCACAATTGCTAGAATAATGCGAATCGAAGTAAATCTTACTACAGGAGAAAACGTATCTTCATAATCAATTCCAACCTGTTGATTATACCTCTTCGCCACAAGGCGAGCCTTATGCCTTTCTATTGAGCCATTAGCCTTTCGCTTTATTTTGAGAACTCATTTGTTCCCAATAGCTCTGCGTCCTTTAGGAAGATCAACCGGTTCCCGACTTGGTTTGATTTCATTGACTCCATTTCCTCTTCCATTGCATTAATCCATTTTTCCTTACTAGGGCAATTCGAGCCTCATTAATATTTCTTGGCTTATCTTCATCTTGTGGAGCAACCATAAAAGTTTCCCTTCAATGCCAAAACGTCGACGGGGAATACTTTGGCGACTTGTTCGCCATATAGGAGATTGTACACTTTGCACATCATTCCCCATCATGCTCCCACTTGGATTAGGTAATAATGATGCCGTCTCATCAAGTGGTTGTAATTGGGAATGAGTAGAATTCAATTCACCACTTCTCATATTACTCCCACTTGGACGAACTCCACTAAGGTCATTATCTTGATCCAAGGTTTCAAATAGGGAACAATATTCCCCTATTTCGCCCTTCTTAGGAAATTCATCCTCTAAGAATGTGACATCCCGTGATTCAAACTCAGTTATACTCCCACTTTCCTGCTCACCTATGAACACATACCCTTTTGAGTGTTCCGAGTACCTTATGAAAATACTCTTCTTTCCCACAGGACCTAATTTCCCAAACTTGTGAGAGGACTCATGTGTGTAGGCAGCACAATCCCATGGCTTAAGAAAGCTTAAGTCCGGTTTTCTACCCGTCCATAACTCATATGGAGTGGAAGTAACTGATTTGGAAGGCACACGGTTAAGTATATAGGCGAGCGATTAACAACGCATCACTCCAAAAGGTGATAGGTAAGTTAGCATGCGCCATCATGGACCTAACCATTTCCGGTAGGGTTACATTTTCTTCTCTCTGCAACACCATTTTGTTGAGGAGTATACGGAATAGACAACTGTCTTTCTATTCCTTTTTCATCACATAATTTTCTGAACTCATCGGATAAATATTCTCGACCTCGATCGGATCTCAATGCTTTTATTTTCTTGTCTAATTGATTTTCTACCAAGGTCATAAACCTTTTGAAACAACTTATTGCTTCGGATTTGTGAGAAATCAAATAGACATATCCGAATCGAGTATAATCATCAATAAAGGTGATGAAATAAACAGCCCCATGCCTTCCTCTTACATTCATTGGACCACGGACATCGGTATGGATTAAATGCGAGAGGAAATTCAGCTCTTTTCCCTTTCCCAAATGGTTTCCGTGTTGTTTTCCCTTCTAGGCAATGCTTACATATAGGCAAATTGACTTTTCAATGTTGCCCAACAAGCCCTCTTTGGCTAGTCTATTCATACGTTGTTGGCCAATGTGACCAAGCCTAGCATGCCACACATTCACATCATTATCATAGGTATTAGAAGACGTGATAAGGAAATAACAAACATTAGCATTAACATAATCAATATCTAATACAATGAAACCATCAAGAAAATAACCACAACCATAGTAATTTGTATTCAAAAACAAATTCACACCCCTACTACGAAGTTCACACTAAAACCTAGTCTAACCAACATTAAAACAGGACACTAAATTCCGACGAATCTCCGGAGCATACAAAGACATCATGAAGGAACAAAGTGCGTC
This sequence comes from Eucalyptus decipiens, assembly GCA_014182575.1. Classification (NCBI taxonomy): domain Eukaryota; kingdom Viridiplantae; phylum Streptophyta; class Magnoliopsida; order Myrtales; family Myrtaceae; genus Eucalyptus; species Eucalyptus decipiens. The sequence goes on along the minus strand of CM024612.1, from coordinate 39,649,779 downwards.
CACCACGCATGTTCGGTTGGCGGTGCCAATTCCTTTCACTTCACTGAGTTGTTTCCCACATAGATCCACTTAGTTCCAGTTGGTACTCGTCGGAATTCCACGAAGGATCCTCTATCCTTTACTACATGGTCCGTCGCTCCTGAATCCACAGTTCACAAAGGATTAGACTCAGTCAAGAACACAGAACTCGACACAAGAGTAAAGTTCTGAAAAGTACAAGGGGTGCATACCTTCTTTGGCTCACGACAGTCGTGAGCATAGTGACCCTTCTTGTCACAGTTGTAGCATTTCACCATTGCCAGCTTCTTCATGCGAGGACGCTTTCCTCGATCATGTTGGTTAAACTTGGGTTTCTTCCCTGAAGGACCAGCTTCTTCCTTGCCTTTCCCCTTATCAAACCAAGTAGGGCGCTTGCGCTTGGAGCCCGAAGCTCCACTTGAGCTAGAACTAGCATGGTATAGTTTAGTATCCAGCTTAGATGCCAAGAGGCGGTCCTCTTCCAGCTCAAGATGACGCATTGCATCCTCGAAGGTTTTGATAGACTCATTATGGGTCAGGTGCACCTTCATATGCTCCCAACTCTGAGGCAAGGAACGGATCACTTGCACACCTGCTGCTCATCTGTGAGGACATGGCCAGCATCTTTCAGCTCAGTTATCATGTTTGACATCTTTCTAAGATGTTGCTTCATGGTCTGACCACGAGGCTTCTTATAGGAGTCAAACCTGATAGTGAGCTGCCTAAGTCTAGTCACCGAAGTATGACCAAATCTTGCTGCCAATGCCTCCCACATTTCCTTAGCATTGTCAAAATGCCTAAACTCCCGCATGACATCATTTTCCATGCTGCTCAGCAACGTGATGCGAGCGAGAGAGTTCTTTCGTTTCCAAGCAGCAAAAGCTTTTTATTTCTTTTGTGCTTTGCGCAAGATTTCCCTCTTCGATTCAACCATGGTCAGTTAAGAGCTTCAAGTGCCTCTTGCTCTTCCAGCACATATTGGATTTTTATGTGCCATATCTCATAGTTGTCACCATTGAGCTTTTCACCTTTGTTCAGCTCGGCAACTATGCTCTTTGTGGTGAAGCCATTGATCCGAACACATCGACAAATATGCACGAATTATTAATGCCTATCATTTATGCATCCCTATTTGCATAGACCCATCATATTAATGAATAATTTCAAGTAAGGCTTCAGAATCAAAAGGTCACTACGTTTCCAATCATCCTCCAAAAATCCTAACTTAAAATCATCATTAATATAATTGTCATATGCAAAATCAATTTTATGAAGCTACAAAAACTTCTAAAACTACCCACAGCTAATTACCCACAGCAACCAGCAGTAACAGAAAGCAATTGATAATTGACATCAAATAAAACAATAATGCTTTCAATTAACACAACTAACATATAGTTTGTTACAACAACAATCAGGTAGTCAATCATTACATAATGTGTCCACAAAGCACACTAAACAAATAGTCAATATAACTAACACCTAGTCAAAGACACGAACCGGGAAAGATCCTCTTTTGTTTAATATCTTGATCTTTTCCCTTGAAACAATATAATAATATTCATTGACAAAATCCATGACAATTTTCTTATAGGAAGCAGCTCCGTTGACATCCCATATGCAATTCAACACGTCTTGCCACTCGGGCGGAAGAGTGCTTATGAAAAATTGCACCATCTCTCGACGTGACATGGGACGACCATTCCATATGACCTGTTGAATTTTCCCGTTGACTTCAAGGACGTGATCAATTAAGTCACCTCTCTCCCATCGATGATCGGTTAGCTCGGCTATCAACTTAGACCTTTCCTTTTGTTCATCCAGAATCGCTGCGCGAATAGGTGTGCGCAACCTCGGGGAGGTATTGTTCATGCAACAAATGCGAACAAAAATAAGGGATTACTTATAACCCACATAGACTTAATTGAAAAAGAAACACATTCTTTTTCCCCTTTTTTTTTTTTTTTTCCGGGTTAATGGTCAACGGTTGTCGGTCAACGGTCGGTCAACGGTCAACGGTCGCCGGTCGCCGGTCGTCGGACCGGTCAGACCGGTCGGACCGGTCGAACCGGTCGGACCGATCGAACCGGTCAGCCGGTCGAACCGCGTCGGTCGAACCGACGCACGTGCCGTGCGCGTGCCTTGATGACGTCACGCAGACGTCAGCGGCACGTGCCTCGCGCGTGCCATCGCCCGCGGGTCGGGTCGCCGGTTGGGTCGCCGGCCGGTGACCGCACGGCCAACCGACGTCACTGCTGACGTCAGCAATGACGTCACCCCAGCGGTTATTTACCGTTGGGTGACGTCATGTTGACGTCAGCACGCGTTGGTCCGCGGACCGGCGCGTGCCGGTTCGCCCGCCCGGCGGCGTGCACGCGCCGGTCCGCCGACCGGCGCGTGTGCGCCACGCGCCTGGCGATCGAGCGCTTCCAGGCGCGTCGCGCCCACGCGCAGCGCCTTCCGGCTGCGTGTGTGGGCGTGTGCGGCGTCTCCCGGCGGCGCTCGAGATGTCGCCAGACTCGTCTCGACGTCGCCTTTCTTCCTATGCCATTATATTTTGATTTCGAGTTACGCAAACTCGGAAAAAAGGCCGTAAAGCGCTCGGGTGTCGGGATTGTACGCCCGATCCGTACAGCCGAGAGTTTTTATCGAAAAATCAATCAAAAACAGCACAAAAAGGATCGGGAAAACATGAAAGCGGGCTCTGATACCAATGAAGGGAATGACCAATCCCCGAAAACCGGATTCGACACCGAATCGAACCCCTAAACGCAAGCGGAAGACGAAGCCCGGGAAATCACACGCATCATCGATCCTAAAGCACACCACGGATTCGAGCGTACCTTGTTAGCCACAGATTAAACACCAAACGCCAATGGAGGAAGAAAAACGGTCCTGTTCGATCCGAGGGGGCAAAAACCTTCAAGCGTCTCACTGGTTTCGCTTTGAAGAACAACGTGAGAGAGGGAGAGCATTGAGAGAAAACGTACGTCTTTTCTATTTCCAACTGATACGTTTTCTCTCTCTCTCTCCTCCCTTTTATACCTTCCCCTTCCACGGGCCCTATTCCCGTGGGCCGGGCTTTCTGGGCCCAACTTTGGCGGATGGGCCTTAAGCCCAAATTGCCCAAATCAAATAAAGCCTTCATGTTTCTATTCAAAAATGTTCCAGAACAGAAATAAAAAAACTATTTCTATTCCTAGAATAATTTTTGACTAAAAAACGCGTTTGTAAACTTGTTCCGGAATTAAAAAAATAGAAATATGTTTGGTAAATTTGTGTTCTTTTTTTTTTTTTTTTTTTTTAATTTTTTCTTTTTACTTTTTTTCTTCTTTTGGTCGGTCGTCGGCCTCGACCATGGCCGGCAACCGGCCGACAAGGGCCAGCGGCCTTGCCCAACCATGGCGAGACTTGCCGGCCCCCGGCGAGGCCGAGCCTCACTGTGGTTGGGTGAGGCTCGGCCTCACCTTGGCTAGGCAGCCTAGCTCGCCCACCATCGGTCGCCTAGCGGTGGCCCGGTGACGCCGAGCCACCGCCAGCGACGCTCGGGCCACCGCCAAGCGACGCCGACTGGCGGTGGTTCGGCGACGCCAAGCCTCATCGATGGCTAGGCGAGCTCGACCTCGCCGGATCCGGGGGCGAACTCGAGCTCACCTAGCCAAGGCGAGGTCGAGCCTCGCCAGGGGCCGGCGTCGCCGACCCTCGATGGCTAGTTGCTGGCCATAGTCGAGGCCGGCGACCGGCCAAAGAAAAAAGAAGAAGAAAAGAAGAAGAAAAAAAAGGAGAAAAAAAGAAAGGAGATAGGAAATTTCTTCTTAAAATTGTTTCAGAAACAAGAAACAAGTTTTTTTTTTTTTTCTTATTTCTTGTTTCTAATTTTGTTCCTGGAACAAAAATAGATTTGGAACAAAAACGCAAATAAACGCGTTTATGTTCTTTTTTTGTTCCCAAAAACAAAAAAACCGAAAATCTGTTCATGAACAAAAAATAAAATTGCAACCATGCACGCCCATACTCTCTCATTCAAATAGAACTCTGCTAGAATTTCGACCAAAAAAAAATAGAACTCTGCCAGGCAAAAAATAATTATCTTCCGGAGAACATCTTCAATCCTGCAACAGCAGCAAGTTCAATTAAAATAGTCATGCGTAAGTGGCTACTTCAGAAGCTCAGCAGCAAATGCGCAGACACGGAGGGATAGAAGTACAAACCATCGTCTAGATCTGGTTCGCTGAACCATTCAATATCACCGATTTCTGGGAATGTTTGAGTGGCACATATAGTTTCTTCAGATGGTTCATCTTCTAAAGAGAAGATTAATTCAAGATCACCTTCTTCGAGGGACGCTCCTATCTTCTTCTAGATTTTCTGCAACAAATGCATGCCTTCCTTCTTAGACCGAGGACGATTTTTGGCAAAGTGTCCTCTTTGTCCATGGACGAAACATCTTTTTTTTTTTAATCTTCTTACTTGGGAATCTCCTTTTACGAATGAATTTCCGTTTTCCTCTCCTTGTATAGAAGATTCGAATTGAATGTTCTTGAAATGTCGTTTCTTCTTGTTGTAATAGTTACGGTAAGAATCTTTATTTGAACACTTGTTTCCAGGTTGAGGAAAAGTATCAAAATAATCATAAACTTTTTACATTAATACTAATTCAGTTCCAAAATTTTCAATTGGACCAATTTAGTTATAAACATTTTCACATTGATATCAATTCAGTCCATCCGGTTAATTTAAGCCGGAAATTGCTGACATGGCTGCCAACGGTCTTATGTGGCGTCACGTAGACAAATTTTATATATTTTCAGACTTTTTAAATTATTGTTTTCTTTTTTTCTCTCTCCTTACACCTCACCGACCGACCATCGCTGGCCATAGGCTGGTCGGGGCGAGGGCCCCCGCGCCCTCGCTGGCCACAGGGGAGGGTGTCGGCCCTCACTCAGATCCAAGCAAGGGCTCAAACCCTTGCTCATTGGTCGACAAGGGCCTCTGCACCCTTGTCGGCCACAAGTGAGGGCGTGGTGGCCCTCGCCGGCCAAGGAGTAAGGAGAAAGGAAAGGAAAAGAAAAAGAATTTAAAAATCTGAAAAATATAAAAATATATAAAATTTGTTCACGTGGCGCCACATAAGACCGCTGGCAGCCATGTCAATAATTTCCGACTTAAATTAGCCAAATAAATTGAATTGGTACGATGTGAAAATGTTTAAACTAAATTAATCAAATAAAAAGTTTAAGACCGAATTAGTATCAATATAAAATGTTTAAGACTTTTTTTATTCTTTTCCCTTCCAAGTCGTGCTTCTTGCAAGTCTTGTCATAATCTCCATTATCGAGCAAGTAATCCTTAATTGCCTGTCTTCGTATACACGTCTCTTCTTACTTCCAAACAATGAAAACTTGATTGTAGAATTCAAATCACTTGGTTGAAGTCGTGCATGACCAAGAAGGCCTTCTGGTCCTGTTTTACTAAAAAAAAGACGTCCACCAATCTCGGGAACTTCCTGTGAGCCCTAATGCATTCCGTAAGAATATCTTAATGGGCTAAAATTAATCATTTAATAGATATCCCGAAGCATTAGTTGACAAAATCCTTATATTTAATATGTATTAACACTATTGAAGAATGGCATAATTAGGCACGTTAAAAGTGTTCATAAGTGCTATATTAGTAAATTCCACTAGTCAATATTACTTCTCTAGTACATGAAACTGCACTAAGCAAATTAAAACTATAATAATGTCGGTATCTTAAACTTAATGGTTTTTTAGTTAAAGACTGTGCGAGCTTTATTGCAAATGGACGGAATGCATGCTGCACTTTCAGTCAATCTCCACCTTTGTATTTGATGAGTCGAACTAGATTTAACGGTTTAGATGTTCACTAATTTACACCTTTGCATTGCGATACATTAATCTCACCAGAGAGAGAGAAAGAGAGAGAGAGAGAGAGACGATTTAGCTGAAGAGATGTGCAAAATGGGGGGCCCTTCGGCTAGTTCGGCCGAAAGCACATATTGGAGCTGTTTTCCTCCGTCTCGGGCCGGCAACACAGGCTTCCAATATCCTAAGGCGCACTATTTATGACTTTCTTTTTTATACTTGATTACGATGAATCTTTTCGCCTTGTGAAATAACTTTGTATTTTGTTATGGCGTTTTCGTACTTAATTATATGACAGACGAGCCGTATTACTATATATTACATTTGGGGTACTGTAGAAGTGCCCATGCATGATCAGTTTAAAAAGAAAAATAAATTCATATAAATAGCCTCTTTGTCTCGCTTTAGATTTCCTAAATTATCCCTTGCTTTTTTCTTTTTCTAATAGCCACCTATTTCTTAAATAGCCTCACACTTTCTTTCTCTGTTGTCATTATTAAATTTTCTTAAGTATCTATTTTTTTTTTTATCTTGTCCTAATTGATCATGCATAACTATATATATTCTCTTCCTATACATAGTTAGCTAATTATGCGTACGTGCGTGGCGCATGCCTTAACCCTACTTCTTTTCTTTTTTTATCATTAATATATTATAGTTGATATGAATGTCAATCGTCAAGGAACATAACTTCTTCAAAACTTAATAAAATTGTTCCTTTTCTTTTCACTCCTCTTTCCTTATAGTGAATGAGATTTTATCATAAAAACATTCTCTTTAAAATTTTATTTAGACTCACCTTTCTCTAAGAAGCCAATAATTTTAGTGAACAGCTTGTAAATTTCAAGAAACTCCATTATGACCATGGCAGAATTTGATCAACAACGGCGATAGTTGAATTTCGTCTTGGAGCTCGATGAATTTCAAGCGACCATGGCTGAGCTCGAGGAAGCTCCAATGGCCATAACCACGAGCTCAAAGAAGCTGCAGCTGCCATGGCCCTAAGTTCTTCAGAGTTCGAGCTACCGTGGCTATGATCTTGAAGAAGCTTCGGCCCCCACGGCGACAAGCCCCAAATCTCTCTCCCCTATTCTTTGCCGGTTCTTCTTTTCTCAATATTTATGTTGGCTGAGGCGGCGACTTTTTTTTTTTTTTGAACATACAAACATAATTGCATTACTAGGAATAGTTTTTAGCAGATACAACACTAGCATCAAAACACAATAAGTCCAAAAGAGCTGATGAGGGGTTATTAACCCAATTCCTAGGAAGATAGCCCATTTGATGGGCTAAATAGCTAACTAGTCAGCCACCTTGTTCTTGGTTCGACTACAATGAGCTAATGTAAGACCCGACGCTTGTTCCAGTTTTCGCTTTACCCGGTCCACTAGAGGTTGTATCTCTCAATTAAAGGTCTCCGAAGAGAGAACCTCATTCACCAGCGTACTACATTTATAATGTATGAATATCTCTTTTCCAGTTCTAATCGGGGCTAGCTTCAAGGAAATAAAATCTAGGGTTTCAACCAAAACCATTGCCCTCTCTTGCTCAGCCAATTTCACCACCACAGATTTAGTAAAGCCGTCAATAATTCTTCCCAGATCATCCCTGCAAATGCAAGCTACAGCTCCTTTGAAGGGGGGTCGCTGCTGAAGCCGCGACGTTAAATAAAGGAAATTTCGCGTCTTCTCACAGGACGCGTGTGTTAAGACATCTGGCTGTCCATGTCAGCAAAAATCGACAGGCGATAAAAAAAAAAATTGTAAAGAAAAACTAACGGTGGCAAATTTAAAAAAAAAATATAAGGACGGTATTGAGTAAAACATTCGAAAATAAAAGCGACGGTTTCTGATTTTCGGACAGAAAGTATTTTGGGAGACATTTCCCTGAATCCCTCAACGGTTTTCCTCGCCCCTGTTCGGAAAATCCGAGGGAAAAATAGGTTCGAAACCTGCCTCGCCTCAAGATGGGATCGAACCGCAGTGATTAGACCCTTGATTAGGGTTCTCTCACTTCGATCCTCTGAAATTATCATCATCATCATCAAATCGAATCCATTTTCAGGATCATTTTGAGTTTCGAGTTCGATCTCCATTGCCGATCCGATCTCGGGAGGACGAGAAGGACGCGGCGCGAAGATTTCGGTGCGTGAAGGAGGTCGTTCCGGGGACGACAAATGATGAGGGGCTTCTCGTGTACGGAAGATGGCCATGCGCCTTCGACCTCGAGTACTTCGCCGCCGCCGCCGACCCATCGACAGCAGATGCACGCGCCTCGAGCTTCTTCTTCTTCTGGGCAGCCGACGAGCCAGCGGAGGTGAAATTCGAGCTCTCCCCTGTTTTGAGCCGTCGCGTGTTGCTGCGGCAATTTTCGATGCCGATGAGTGCGCGCGCGAGCGTTTGGATGTGGGGGTCGATGGTGAGGTTATGAGAGATTTTGGGCGATGCCGCCCGTGATCCGGAATGACTTGAGTTTGCGGTGTGAGGATTCGGTGTGTGAAATTGGATCCGTGTGTGGGGTTTAGTCTGGTTAGCTTGGTTCGTGAGGGAGAGGGGGGCAATGGAGTTCTTTGAAATGAATTCCCTTTTTGATAATGCGGGATGCTGTGGGGCGATGTTGTTATTTTTGGTTTGAGTTCTGCAAAATCTGTTTGAATTTAGAGGATCGTGTCTCTAGTTGGATGTGGTAATCTAATTATAAGAAGGATCCTGCCATTCTATCGAAACAGTTATCCAGGCCATGCTCTGTTTAGTAATCTGTCAGTTTTCCCAATCAGCAGAAAAATGGATCAAAACGTTGTTTATATCGCGTATCTTAGGATTTGGGTGATTATCCTTTCTTGTGTGAAATAATGATAGTTCTAGATGTTTAACATTAGGTTATGAAAACCAAGACTGAGGAGGTAATTGGTAAGGTTACCACAAATGATGTCACAGGCCAAATTCTTTTGACTTGTAGAATGATTTTTTATTTCCAAGAAAACAGGGCTCTTTTGTACCGTGAATGTTTGAGGTTGCAAGTTATCAACAGATGTTGCGTTGTATTCCATTGGAAATAGGAAATTGGTTGAATGTTTTAGGAGGCCATTGTGGGTGTTATAGTTGAATAATATTGTACAGCAAGTTTAATGACATGTTGACGTGGGTCTCTTGTTGAATTTTATTCCATGTTCCACTGGTTCTTGCGGGATATCCAGGAAAGAAAGGATCATGGAGTGCATGATTATGGGGTTAGGTCTACAAGATAATATTTGATTCCGTTATTGGAATCTAAAAGGATCTCTAATGCATGTATATCCAACATTTGATAGATCTTAGGAAGCGGATGTACTAATAAGAAGCTATTGCTACTTTTATTTTCTGTAATTTTGTTATTGCAAGAATGGACTCGGATAGCTACTTTAGCTGTTGCTGGCCAGCAGGGTTTCTTATGTGAGTTACTCTAGGTGTAAATTTGCTTCTCTAATCAACCAAGAGTGGTTGCTGCTCCACCAAATTTAATCCATGATGATGATGAGAGAGGGTTTCAATTTAGGGTTTCTTATGCGAGTAACTCTAGGTGTAAATTTGTGTCTCAAATCAACCAATAGTGGTTGCTGCTCCGCCAAATTTAGTCCACGATGATGACGATAGGTTGAAAGTATCTAATATCTGATCGTACAACTATAAAAGAGGGTAGAATGGATTGCTCATTAAAGGATTTTAGTTTTAACTTTTGCCAGACATGTAGCTTGAAAAGTCTAATGTTTGAAGATGTACTATATCTTTTGGTAAGTCTAGGGCTCTAATCAATATCAATTTCTAGTTCTCCACTGCTGATTTTTTCATTTTTGGTAATCAACGGTTATCCATTTCTTCAGGCTTGTATTATAAATGAACATTTAGATCAATTATGATTATAAATTTCTTCTATCCGTTGTTTGTTTTGTGTAGTCTTAGACAGTGACGTAGTTCTGAAAGAATTTATTAAAATGCATCCATGTGAATGTGAATTAAGAAATTCCAGCTCTATATCTACCTCAAATTAGATTTATAATTTCCTTTGGTTGAATGACATAGAAGAAAGGCATTTTGATATGAAATTTTCAATCATTAGTCTCACATGATTTCCTGGATCTATTCTTAAGCAGCAAGAGCCATAGATTTGATCTTGATGTTTCCATATGTAGGAATCCTTGTTTATTTTGCAAAGAAAGTACATAAAATATTGCTAAAGTGTCCCTAAATTTTCTAGGGTCAAAGCCTAGTTATTTTAAGCATAATAGTTGTCCTTCTGGTTTATGCGACAACATCTATTAACATGTCTCTTATTAATGGGGGAACCTTTCTTTTGCATCAAACCATGATTTATCAAATCATTAATTCATAAGTGGAAATTACTGGAAACATGTACTGTCTTATACCGAGTTTTCTCCATGCATTTATCTCCTTATATATATGTGTGCGTGTCTTTTTCAGCAGTGGCAATGTCTTTAAACTCTTAGCACGAAGAGAGGTCTCTCCACGTTCAAAACATTCTTTAAAGAAGTTTTGGGAGAAGCCTCAGAGTGTCAGCTCTGTCCCTTCCAGCAAAGTTATGAAGCAGTAAGAGATGTAAGACGAAGTCTCATCTCATGGTATTTTCTCAAACCTAGAATGTGATTTTCTTTTGGGAATGTGGGCTTTGGTATGTTTTGTGTGTACTTTTCATATGATGTTGCACTTGGTGGCAATTGATGGCATACAGCAATTTGCCAATGTTCTGTCGACTGTTTTCAACATGCTCATTTTGCCAGGGTTGAGGCATTCTCACTGCAACATTTGTCTGCCAAATATTGTCCCCTTGTGCCTCCTCCAAGATCAACAATTGCTGCAGCCTTTAGTCCTGATGGGAAAATACTTGCTTCTACACAGTGAGTAGAAGATCCTTATATGTTTAGATAATGGTGGTCACTATTAATATCAATTCTTATTCCAGCTTAAAACAGAGCATATATCGATTATCAAGTTGGAGTTGATTTTCTTGATTGCAGTGGAGATCATACTGTCAAACTTATTGATTCTCAGACAGGGAGTTGCTTAAAGGTGTTAAGGGGTCATAGGAGGACACCGTGGGTGGTAAGCTGCCTCTGTTATAAGGCGCCTTGTGTATTCATCGTTTTGATGCTGTCCTTTTAGCATCGTCTGAGTGGTTTTTCAAATTTGCAGGTAAGGTTCCACCCCTTGTACCCAGAGATCCTTGCGAGTGGTAGTTTGGATCATGAAGTTCGCCTGTGGGATGCAAATACTGCAGAGTGCATAGGATCTCGCAATTTTTGTAGTTCTCCTTCTGATTTCCCTTTTCTTCCCATATCTTTAAGAAACTGTGTCAATGTTGGGACTTGTTAAGAGGATTACTTGTGTGTTTGTCTTTTCTGCAGACCGTCCTATTGCATCCATTGCATTCCACGCCCGAGGAGATCTTCTTGCTGTTGCATCTGGTCACAAGGTGCAGATTTTTAATGTGGATTTTTGTGGATTGTGAACTTTGTATTACTTATAGGGCATTTGACCTTAAATTTCTTTATTAGTTGTACATTTGGCACTACAATAGAAGTGAAGAGACATCATCACCAACTATTGTTTTGAGGACACCGCGATCTCTTAGGGCTGTGCATTTCCATCCACATGCAGCTCCATTTCTTTTAACAGCTGAGGTGAAGTCTTTATGGTTAACAGCTTTCTTTCCTCCACCATAGCTTCTCTTGATGTTATCATCTTATCTATTTGCAGGTCAATGACCTTGACTTGACAGATTCAACTATGACCCTTGCAACTTCTCCCGGTTATTTGCACTACCCTCCTCCTACTATATATCTTGCAGATGCTCATTCTAACGAAAGATCTAGGTTGGCAGATGAACTGCCTCTCATGCCTTCACCAGTGTTGATGTGGCCTTCCTTTACTAGAGATGATGGAAGAGCAACCTTGCCACACACAGGTGGGGATGTTGGTCTTAGTGGACAGCAGAGGGCAGACTCATTGTCTTCAGGGCGGTATGAATTCCATCCATCTCCAATTGAACCTAGCAGCTCTCCTTCCATGCATGAAGAGACGGGAACTGATCCTTTCTCTAGTGTAAGGGAGTCTGAAGTTACTCAGTCTGCAATGAACAGTGTGGACAATACGGAAGTGCAACCTGAAGAGAGAAGTACTTATAGTTTCTCTTTTAGCGACCCAAGGTTTTGGGAGCTGCCTTCGGTGTATGGATGGTTAGTTGGTCAAACCCAAGCTGCCCCTCAAACTGCACCAAGTCCTGGAGCTCTTGAAACTGCATCTGCTTTTGGTGAGGTAGCAAGTGTTTCACCTGTCAGATCTGAATTTATGCCAGGTGGCATGGACCAGTCACGGCTTGGTGGAAGATCCGGGTCTGGATGTCGGTCTTCTGGGTCTCGGATGATGTGCACAGCTGGACTTAATGGTCACCCACATGATGAGAACTATCCTCAATCTGTTGTTAGTAAACTCAGGTCTGAACTTGAAGCCTCGCTGGCTGCAGCAGCATCTACAGAGTTGCCATGCACGGTGAAGCTTAGAGTATGGCCATACGACATGAAAGATCCTTGTGCACTTTTTCATTCAGAAAGTTGCTGCTTAACTATTCCTCATGCAGTTCTGTGCAGGTATATCCTGTAATCCAAGATGTAGGCTTTTGTCTTACTTTCTAATTATTCCAAGCAAAGAATTAGTATTTTCGTTAGAGTGTTTTTTTTTTTTTTTGGGGGGTGTGGTTTGGAGGGAAAAGGAGGGACTGGAGGGAGGAGGGGAATAAGGCAATTGGAGGGAACAGGGTATGAACTACCAGCTAAGACCTCTTGGTCCTTTGTAATGGCCAACCATCAATAGGCCGATCTTTTGTTCCTCATAAATAATGCTTTTCCTGGTGTCCTGCTTATGCTTGCATTAATACTGACTAATTTCCTTTTGATATGCTGCAGTGAAATGGGTGCCCATTTTTCTCCTTGTGGTAGATTCTTTGCTGCCTGTGTTGCATGTGTGCTACCTCAGTTGGAAGCTGATCCTGTATTACACGGCCAGGTCGATCCTGATGTCACTGGAGTGGCAACCTCACCTACTAGACACCCTGTTTCTGCTTATCAAATCATGTATGAGCTTCGGATTTATTCCTTGGAGGAGGCAACGTAATGCTCTAGTCTTCCACCATACTTCCATGGCTGACTTTATATGTATCCATCTTTAGATATATTCTTATATTCTTAATGTGATATGCTTTTTGATCATCCAGATTTGGAATGGTGCTTGCATCACGATCCATAAGAGCTGCTCATTGTTTAACCTCCATTCAGGTCAGTTTACACAATTTGGTTTGTGTTTCACAACAGTGTCTGATTACTAATGCTATTATTCATCCACTTATCTATGAGTTTCCTTAATAATAATTGTCTGAACACTGAAGTCGTTTCAAGTTAACCCTGCCAAATGTTGTATCATTTGGCTTCTAGTTTATTTAGTTATCTGACTTATGCAGAAATAGTCTCCCTATCAGTTGATCGATCATTTGATAATCTTAGCATTGACTCTGGATATTATAAGCTGCTGTATTTTGGAGGAGGGAAATGCTTGGATATGTTACTTTCTTTTGCAAGTCCTTGTTTTCTCGACACATACTTTACTGATATTTGAGGAAGTAATGTACGGAAAGCTTTGCACACATTTGTCAAACTCCCATTGATCTTGAGTTAATTCATGTTTATGCAGTTCTCTCCAACATCTGAACACTTACTGCTCGCCTACGGCCGTCGACATAATTCGCTTCTTAAAAGTATAGTCATTGATGGAGAGAATACAGTGCCTATTTACAGTATATTGGAGGTATAATTGAAATGCTATTTAGATGCAATTTTGAGCTTCTAGCTCCTCCTGCATTTGGAAAGTCCCCCAGTAAAGGCTTTTATTGATGGAGAGAAGTGTGTTATTTTTATTCTTTTCTGTGGCTCAAATTACTTGTGTGCTTCTTGATGTATATGTCAATATGCCATGCTTATTGATCTCACCGCAGCTAATTTCCCTTTTCTTCCCCTCCTATTATATCACTGAACTCCATTCTGCTATTCTCTTATTAGATTGAATGTGCAAAGTATGAGATGAAATCAATTATCACCTACCATAAATAGTTTCTAATGTCCCCATTCTGCCCCATTGATGTGTCTACCTTAAGCCTTCTGTGCGATATGTCCATTGGTGATGGAGCCTTCAAATCTAAATGATCATGCTAGAAGGAATGATAATTTCTGTCTGATGAGATACTAATGTCCCCATTCTATCATATTGATCCATTCTGCTATGAAACACCGTGAAACAAATAAAGGGAGAGGTCTCTTCTTTTTTGTTCTTTTTTCCTGCAACAAAATTATTTCCTCTTATATGGGTCTTCGGATGAGTTGTGAATTAAATTTTCATGCGGTTTGAAGCAATTACAAGGATGAAGAACTCATCTGGTATTTATTGGGCATGAACGCATAATGATCGAATTCAAATTAGGGATCAGAGTTTATACAGTTGCAGTGATTTAAAATTCGAAATGTTGTACAGTTCCATTATCTCTCATCTTGCCTAGAAAGCAAGAGACTTATGAGTGAAAGGCCTCTTTTCCTCTCTCCTTTGCCTCTCAATTGGAATCTGTTAATTCAACTCTAGGTGTGAAAGGTTTTAATATCTTTTGGGGTAACCAGTTTCCAGAGTCCAAATCTAAGATGTCATTTGTACTTGTTGACAAAGTCGATAGAGATCTCACGTGCATTCATATCCTGCATAAAAAGTTAAGGATGTAGCTTTGGGGGACATTATCACCTGTTTTCCAGCATGCAGCTCAATCATGCCAGTGCTAGTGATTCCTGATGTGAAATCATCCATTCATTTAGCACTAAAAAATTAGCAATCTGTCTGCTTTGTCATATCATTGGACTGTCATTCCATCAAAGGACAAGAGCCCATTGCACTGCACTGTTAGAGGGAAGTTATGCACATTTTGAAGGAAAGATATGGATTGTTGGACTTATTGGCATGAGAACTTCTTTCTAGGAAAAGAGTGTGATTAAGGATGATGTCCATAACTATCGTTCCGATTGTTTCTATGATTTATTTGCTTCACCCGTAGTCACCATCCATATCAGGAAAAGGTATATGCCCAGCGCTTTCATTGCTTGCAACTGTTGTTTTATTACCAGAATTGGATTGCATACCTGTTCATTTTGTATACTTGGCAAAATCTGGAATAACCATACCTATGATATGAGCCCTTTGATCGATGAGCACAGAAGATATGCAAAATCCATACAGCAATGAGAAGCAGGGTCATATGTATGAGTTTTTAGTTTTCATCTCCATCTTTTCATCTGGGACTTGAGTTAGGATTGTTGTCACTCTCAAGTTTATTACAGAATGACCTAGTTGAAGGGTAGTGGTAGCATTGGTTTTGGTTGCATTTAATGGTTGAATAGCCTAGAACTGCCTCAGAAGTTGATGTTATTGGGCATTGTTTGATGAACATTGCTTGATGAGCAGTCAGTTTCCTGATCATCTTACGTAGGATAGACACAGGTGATCGTCCAATCCTGGATGTTTTATTTTTATGTCCCCCTCCCCCGCCCCCTCCTCTCTCAAATTTAGCAGTGAGCACTGTTCACATTATTTAGCATGGCATGATATACATGGAAATTATTCTGAGAAAATTTATCATTGTCTGAAATGCTGTTATCTGGCTGTTATGTTGGGTGTTTCCATGTCCCTAAGCTGGTTTCTTTAACCAGGTCTACAGAGTTTCTGATATGGAACTTGTGAGAGTTCTTCCCAGTGCGGAAGATGAAGTAAATGTTGCATGCTTTCACCCTTCAGTTGGAGGTGGCCTGGTTTATGGAACAAAGGTGAGTAAATCTAATCTAGTATGACTGGACAATCATGGGCTCAAATACTAACATTTCCTTCTCTAAAATTCAGGAAGGGAAGTTAAGGATTCTCCAAATTGACAGTTCTGGGGGCTTAAATCCAAAATCAACTGGTTTTCTTGATGAAAACATGGCAGAGGTGAACAAAGATCTGTGCTTAACTGCTGTTTGTTAGATTTATGCATTGACAGATATTTATGAAGCAAGGCCAGGCCTTTTAATTATTGTTGAGCTTCCAATTTGTTGAATTCTTTGTAATTTGCCAGCAATGCGTGCAGTGCAATATTTTAGCTGACCAGAAATCACCTGTTATAGTTGTCTATTATCTTTTGTTGGGGTGCTGGAGGGTGGTTGTGGATGATCTTTGCAATGATAATTTACCTCTAGTTCTCAAACTAGGTCTTCACGTCTCTGTTAATGAAGTTTGTGCTCATTGTACTTGACCTTGTTTTATTAGATTGCTTTATCAAAATGACAACTTAAGGCGGCATTTGATTATGTCTGAATGTCTGTTGTTGGTAACTGAGCTGAATGAAGTTAATCACATTGTGGGGGAGAATAAGTGTGTATTTACATGTTGAGTATAGCTGCATAAACTAACCTTATCTATTCCCTTTATAGGTGCCTACATATGCTTTAGAATGCTAGTAGCCTGGAAGTGCAACACGCTCGTGAAATTTACTGCTCGACCTTGAAGGTTTGTTTCTTGGGTTTTTTTTTTTTTTTTTTGGTTGAAATGAATTCATTTGAGTTTTATCTTTCCGTTTGTGTCGCGGAAAATAAATTTTTTGGAAAATATTTTCCTAAAAACAATCACTTATACCGATTACAAAAATGAATGAATGAAAAATATTTTATTGTTCACGAAAATTTTTAGACATAAATTGTTGTCGATAATAAAAACATTTTATGTTGACTAATTATTTCAAGTGATATAAGTGATCATTTATTGAAAATAAAAATCCATACCATTAATTTTGTGAAACAAATGGAGCCTTAGTGAGTTTTGATATCCAATACTACAGGGTTGTGATGCACAAATATCATTCTGGAATGAATTTGATTTCTTTTGGGTGTATCTCTCTCTTTTTATCTGTCCAAGAACCTACATCAGTTTGGTGCAAGTGTTGATGTGCTATTTTGAGTGCTTGCATCTTACAAAGACCCAGGTCCCTTTAGGAGGTGATACTTGGATATGGGCATAGTACTTTCGACATAAATTGCATATATGGGTTTTCTCCTGTGGAAACTTAAAACAGTTTTTCAAGCCTAATTCAGATGTAGCACTAACTTTGTTATGCTGGGATTTGTGCTTTCTTCTGTTAGCAGTCTTTCAAAGCATATTATGTCAAAACTGGGAAGAAGTTCATCAATTATGACATCCGAGGTAAACTCATTTGAGTTTTTATTAGGTGATAATATTGCGGATGAGATGATGACATGTCACTTGCACTTCCCAAGCAGTTTGTGGCTTGAGTGTAGCTGTATCTGTTTTCCACGACTGCAAACCCTCAGCCAGACCGAGGTCCTTGTTCCATTACTTGTCAAATGCAGTTATGTACAATTCTTTGCTATTTGTAAGAGATGTCTTCCACTGTCAAGAGCCTTAGGCAGTTGATCTAACTTGGAAGTAGATGTGTTAGTGCAAGACGTCTCGGGATTTATGTTATACGTGTATGTTCATTTTGATCCCACAGACTATTGTATAGGGGGGAAAAAAGGAAGTTGATCTAACTTGTATGGATTTGTCGGTTTCTGTTCTTTCTCATCATTGTAAGGATGTTGTTTATAGATCAAATGAAAAGTATTCTTAGCTAATTACCTTGCTGTAGAGGTGATCTAGTCTATGTGAGTTAGAATTTTTTTATTTTTTTATTATGCCTTGCAACTTCAGCAGAATCAGCACCAATGGGTTTTTGCATTAGCCCCGCCTAAGAAATGAGACCGTCCTGAAGATTTGATATGGTATGGGGGCTTTTGGTTGAACGTGGGAATAACAGAAGGAAAGATGTGGAAAATGGCGTAGCGAGCAGTTCTTGCCACAAATTATAGCAAAGATCTCTACTTATCAAAGGCAGGCGCTGTTTCGCACTAAATTTGCTTCTTTATTCATGGTCTGGGAAATACCTGACGGACGGCTTTCCCACTGGCAAAATGGCATCGTCCTGCTGTTTAATCAATTTGATCAAGTGTCATCTTCCGGATAGTCTTATCCTTGGAAGAATATATGAAGGTCTGTGCACTCTTCACCAGCTCTTAGTTTTCAATTTTCCAAATCATGGGTTTTTAGCACACCAGTCTCGGGACTGGAAGTACTGATCCGTCGACTGGTTATTTTCTTTTGGGAATGCATGCGGAGTGAGGAGAGAGAACGAACGGTGACTTGCGCTGTTACCATTTCTCAGTTCTTTCTGCTTGAATTGTCAAGATTATCGACCAGCTCATAAGTTGGTTGCCTCGCTCAATTTCTGAGTTTTGCCGATTCTGAAAATGAATCCTGATGAGAGCCAATTGGCAAAGTACTCGACATCCCCTAGTCGCATAAGTGTAGCTTTCATCCCGCCTTCCAATTAAGACCCAGTCTCGAGCGTACCTAAGTTCTAACAAAACCTACATTATGTATACTCCTAATTTCATCGCGCATACTCCAATTGTTGCGAGATAAGGGCAATTGATTGGCAAAACTGCGAAAAACTTAAAGAGAGAAAAATCATCGACCACTGACACATAAATAACATTATCACTAGTTAGGACAAAATCCTTTGATATCTGTTACCCACTTTACTGTATCACGACATCATCAATTTCTCAAGTCTGCATTTCGGCAGCTAAACTTCCATAAAATGGAATTTCCTTTGGTTCATGGAATTGAGCAAAACCTCTACAGATCCACACCAGACACTATATTCTGATCTGGTATCTTTTGTTATAACTCAGTGCAAGTACCGCCGTTCCTCACGCTATGAAGCCTTCAATCACTAGATCACGGCTCTAAGTTCCTTACCCATTCAAGCCAGCACATTGACCTAATTACCCTCCGTCCAATCCCCACATGGTACCTAAGTTCCAGAGATTAACATGAAGCAAACATCGTGGTGATGATACTATCTCTTTATAACAAACTCCGCATCAGATAACAGCTGAACATGACCCTTATTCCTCTACTAAGTGCATAATTCACCAGCTGCAACATCAGCATCATCTTAGAACACCTCCATCCATCTCCCCACTTCATAATGCCTTCAGTTCGTCACCAAAAGTTTTTACTCTATGGTATTCCATGCGATGGCATAGTGCGATTAACCTTCCTAAACCCTCTGCTGCCACCTGATATGTGTCTAAATTATAGACATCGTGATGCTTGAGCACCCACCACAGGCAATCCTCGAATCTGAATGACGAAGAGAGCACATTACTCCTCCTGGAAGACACTGCTTTTTCGAAAAGCCAATCTGGCATCGTAAACCACACTCCCCTGTAGCAAGTTGGATATGATAATGAATCCATCTAGTTTTCACAGGTTAAACCAAGTGGATTCGTGACCTGACGCGGACTCACTCATACATCTCATCACCACGAGGCGACACATTTCATCTAGCTGCTAGAACATATCCAGTGAAAGAAGGATGTACTAGCGGAGCCGTTTTGCCACTTAATAGCTTGCTAACTTCGTTAGCTCATGTACGTGCAACTGTCCCTAGATCTACACCAACAAGGCCTTCACGCCAGTTCCAATTTATCAGTGTAACTTAATAGGAAGATAAGTCAACAATGTGCGAACATTCAGGATAGAGAATTAATCCCGACAATTGGCTAAAACCCTTTAACAGCATTCATAAACCCTGCACAAGGGCCAGCACCCCCCTTGCCCCATATAGCTTACCGATCTGCAGAAGGGGAAAAGGCGACCCCGTCTCCCCAAAAATTACCTGGACCGTAAGACAGAAAGAAACAAAACACCATACAATCTCGAATCTGCGTACTTCATGTTCGCCCCCAAAGCATTAACATTGCCTGTACATCGAAAGCGAATTCAATAATCTAATTGCATTGGAGGGTTTCATACGCGGAATCACCAAAGGGCCGGGCGCCAAGAACCATATCAACGAGACAGAAATTAGTAAACGAACAATCAAATTTCTGAATATATATTTATACTGACGAAGGGTTTAAGACCAATCCATCACAACGAGAAGGATGACTGACGAGTTTCTCCCCCCTCCACCTTCCGCGAAGGAAAGGGGGGAGGGCGAATGAACCCTAGGGACACACAGAAATACGCAAGGGCGCGGCCGATGACAGCTCGCGGGGCGGGGGGCGGGGGGATATCGAATCAGTTGATGTCGGCGTCGTCGAAGTCGTCCTCGAAGGCGTTGAAGAAATCGGCGTCGGCGAGCTTGTTGTCGACGGAGAGGACGCCCTCGCCGCCGAAGATCTCGAGCGGGTCGACGTCGTCGACGTCCATCGCCACCGTCGTGCCCTGGTCTTCCAGCTCCGCGAAGTAATCCATCGGCGTCGGTCTCATCTTCTCTCTCGCTCGCTCCCTCTCCCGCTCCCGCACCGTCGTCGACCCGTTCCGCGCTCCAGCTGCTTGTGCAAATGCTCGTGAGGGGTGACTCCCGATGTGAACAGTGCTTTTATACAAAAGTGCTAATACCTATTACAATTTTTTAAAGTTAATTTTTTCAATATAAATGCCCTAAATTAATACACTTATAATAAATTTATCTTCTGTTAATTTTCAATTTAATTATCAAACTATTAAATTAAATAACAAGAAACAATTGATATTGAGATATTCTTGTTTTTCGTGATATTAATTCAATTTAATATAAATTAAAGATAAATTTATTATAAATTAATATATTTGAGATTACCGTTCGTAGTGATCGCGATGGTTTCGCACTTTCTCCCCCTGGGGGAAGGGTTCAAAACCTTGTGCCCATATTGCGCAACTCACTCACGACCCAGGTGCAAGGTGGTGGCCTATGTAGCATCAACACGTCATTTTAAAAAAATAAAAAATCTAAAAAATAGAGAATCCCGACACGTCCATTTCCCTCCACCCCAAACTTATTTTACTTTTTTCCCTCCCAAAACCATTGACAGGCTGTTAGCCTCACTTCTCCTCCCTCAAAACTCAAAAGACACGCCATCGTCCCCCTCTTTTTATTATTTTTATTCCCTTATCACAAACCCTAGCGACCCTCTTCTTCCTCCTCCTTCTACTGCTCACACAAAAAACACTAGACCAAAACAAACACGCAGACAGCAGACCTCGCTCCCCTCTTTCGCACCTCGTATTGTTTCTTAGCTTCCGACGATGGAGCGGACGTGACGCTGAGGGAGGAGGAGATGCCGTCGCCGCCGCCACCACCGCCGGCGCCCCCTTGGGCCCCGATCCCTTCCTCTTCTCTTCCTCTCTTTGGCCGTCTCTCGCCCATCGCTCACGGCCTCTGCTCCCTCCCCTCCCTCGCCTCCACCCGAGTCTTCCCGGACACACGTTGACAAGCATGTCGAGAAAAAGTTGACCGCGTGTCCGAGCCGTGTCAACGTGTCCGACACGCTCCAACATGTGTCGGACACAACACGAAGCACGGCAATTTGTCCGTGCTTCATAGGTGGTGGCCCATTCACCTCTGGATTTACCCCACCGGGCTGTCCGAGAGTTTCCCGATCATAAAAAAAAAAAAAAAATTGTCATAGTTATATTAATTTGAAATTTTTTATGAATAAAAATTAATTATTATTAATTTATCTTAAATATATCAATTTAGAGTGTGAAATAATTATTAGGATGATAACATGGTAAGTGCATGAGAAATTGTCATTTTTGCAGTAAACCAGTTCAATATTTTTTTTTCAAATTTGACTATGAGGGATCTCGTTGAATAAATTGTTGTGTCAATTATGTTTGCATAACACGTTCACTAATTATGAAATTTGCCATCTTTGTTTAGATGTTAGGCGATGATGCTTAACCGCTCGACATGTTTTGGTGACGTTACATTCACAGGAGATGCTTCTATTTATATATGCTTGCTCTTAAAAATGTTTAAGCTGTATCTACTTTCTTCATATGCTTTTCTTGTCTTCGGACATATTTATTTGTGTGAAAGAATTTTCTGTGAATTAGTTTTTTGAACTTTTACACATTTGATAACTGAAAATGATTCGTTAATGAAAAATGAAAATGATTGCATGACAGTTTTAAGATATTATGATAATAATAGTTTATTCTAGATTACCAAAAGGTCAAATTATAAATAATTATAAATTATTGTGAAATCCATTTTTCTAGAATTTATAATTCGCAATAAATTGTTATTTTCACAGTGTCTCGAATATTGTTATGTTTTTTTATTTATTTATTATTATTGATCATTACTCTACTCCTACTTTAACTTTCACTTTCAGATTTTTGCCCTACCTACTTTTAAGGGGTGGAGTCAAAATCTACATTTGAAACTAAATTGTCCCCATCCTAACCCCTCCTAAGAAAATGATGATTCGAACTCTTCACATCTCCCTTCCATGTTGGAAATGTGGCATCCCAATGTTTACTCAAATATTGTTATGCTAGCAAAACCCAAAATGAGAAATCATTCATGGTTAAAGAAAATATGCGTGCCTAGATAATTAATTCCTAACATGAAGAAGGGAAATATTTTCTTAAAAAATATTTTTTTAAAAAGCATATTCATTAATTATGAAGTTTTCTTCAAACAAACCTATTCTTTAAGGTTAATACCCAAAAAACCCTAAGCTGGTATACGTGTAGTAAATATATCCCAAATTAATTTTTTGATTATAAAAAAACTCTAAATTAATATTCATGTAACAAATTTATCATAAATGACTACAAAAAATCTTTAACTAGTACACTAGTGATAATTTTATCCCATATTAATTTATTCGACTGCCATATACCTTCCGTTAAATTGAATTAAATATTGGCTTCGATCTCCCCAACAAAGATTTGATCATCGGTTGTGACATTATGACTCGATTTCCCAGCTTCGTATCATTCCTGGAAAATGTCTTAAATATAAAGACCAATTCTCTGAATTCGTCTTTATATTCAAAGACTCTTTTTCATTCAAATGGAGTCTGTTAGATCCAGAAAATTTGTATAACTATGATAAACAGAGAGTAAAATTCCAAACCGATACACTAGTCAACTGTTACATATCATCCGACTTAGCAATTTGATAGTAAAATTTAACGGAAACTAATAAAGAGTAAATTTGTTATAAGTATATCAGTTTGGGGTAAATTTGTCAAATGTGTACTAATTTAGGGTTTTTGGAAGTCAAAAAAATAGTTTGAGGTAAATTTGTCACAAATGTATTAGTTTTTGGTTTTTAGAATATTAACCGTACTCTTTATATCGTCACATTCTCTTTTTCTTCTTATGTCAAAGTTTAGTCATTCTTGAAGCACATAATATAACCCTACGAATTTATTACAACCATCTGAAGTAACTATTTGGCACCCGTTTTCATCCTTACATGTCATGATGCTAAAGGTATTGTAGTTGTCCCACATCAATTGGGAGAAGCCCACTGACCTGCTTTATAACCGTTGCGGCCCCCCTCTCCTCTCAAGATGTCTTTTCCTCTCCGGTCTTTTAGGCATGAGATCCCAGATAACATATAGAGCGAGTGCTAAAATTAATGATTAGGAAAAATATGTTGTTTTAAAAAATTATGAATAGTTGAGAAAAGATCACCAAAGATCCCAAATTTTGCCCAAAGTGACAAATTTACTCAAAACTTTTTTTTTTTTTTGTAACATGAAAATCCGGCTTTGCAAATCGTGATACATTTAACCCACCAATGACATTTTCGTCTCTTTTTTCCTTTTTCTTTTTCTTTTTTTCTTCTTTTTCTCTCTTTCCTCCGCCGGCCATGGTGGAGGCAAGTCGGAGTCAAACGAGGGCTGCCCTCACTAGCGTTAGGTGAGGGTCGCCCTGCCTAGGCCGCTAGGGCCACCCTTGTCGGCATCGAGCGAAGGCAGCCCTTGGCTAGGTTCTCGCCCAACGCCAACAAGGGCGGCCCTTGTCTAACTCCGCTTCCCTTCGGCCATGGCGTGGTCGGTGGAGGGAAGAGAGAAGAAAGAAGAAAAAAAGAAAGAAAATATCAAAATGTTCTATAGTTTAGGGTAAATGCGTCACACCTGGATACAAGTTCAAGACTTTTTATGTCACGAATTTTTTTTTTTTTTGGATAAATGTGTCATGATTGGCAAAGTTTGGGTTTTTTTATGTCACAAAAAAAGGTTTGGGATAAATTTGTCATGTTGAGTAAAGTTAGTTTTTTTGTGGTCTTTTTCCTAAATAAAAATAGAGTTGTGATAAATTTGGTGTTTTCTAAAAAAATTTCTCAATAGTTTTAATCCTTGAATTAATTTAATTTAATAATTCAACATCACATATTTCTTTTTCTCATTGCAAAGTACCACACGAATGCAATTGAACCACAAGAATGACATGAAGTGGTAGCTTCAATTATGGATATGTGAACTTGTTGTTTTACAATTGGATAGCAAAAGTATATCAGGAGTGTCAAAACTTGACACAATGGACATAATTGCCAAAACTTTCAAAAGTATACTTAGAGTGCGAATGGTAACGTTTACATTCTTTTTTTGTTAGGGAACGAAACAAAAAAAGTGTTTACATTAGGAAACAATTTTTGAACAAAAGAACGCGTTTGGTAACGTTTAGTCAGGGAATAAAAAATGAATAGAAACACGTTTGGTAAATTTTATTCTTTTTTGTTTCTTTTAATTTTTAAATATTTTTATTTTATTATTTATTTTTCCTTTCTTTTCATTTTTCTTTTTTCGGCCGGTCACGGCCTCCGGTGACTCAGCCGACGGGGCCGGCCACGGCGAGGCTCGCCGGCCCTTGGCGAGGCCGAGCCTCGCCGTGGTTGGGCGAGGCTCGACCTTGCCTTAGCCGGGCGAGCTCGCTCGCCCGCGGCCGTGACAGCCGAGCCTCGGCAATGGCCGCCGGCCATGGCCGAGGCGGCGGCCAGCGAAAGTAAAAAGAAGAAAAAAAGAAGAAAGAAGAAGAGAAGAAGAAGAGAGAGAAGAGAAATGTTTAACAAGAAATGTTTCTGGAGCAAGAAACAACAAATTGTTGTTTTTTTTTTTTATTCCCATTTTGTTAGGGGAAAAAAAAAAAAAAAACAGAAACGCAACCAAACGCGTTTCTGTTCTTTTTTTTCGTCTCTTTAACAAAATCCGTACAGAAGTGTTCCGGGAACACTTTTTGGGAAATGTTACCATGCAGCCCACATGACACTGCATTGTAATGTTTATGTTTCTTTGCTCTTTAATTCTTTTGTTCCTAAGAATAGAAAAATAACATAAATGCGTTTTATAACGTCAGTTAATTTTTTTTATTTCTTAGAATAAAAAGTATCTAGGAAATAGATATGGGACAAAAATAAAAGATAGAAAAAAATTTTTATTTTCAGAAATAATTTCTAGAAATAAATCATTTTCTTTCTTTTTCTTGTCTTCTTCTTCCTTGTTGCCCGCTGCCCCTTGTTGTTCGCCGCCCTGCACATGTCACCAATTGTTGTCACTTGCTGCCGTCCACTGCCCCCGTTTTCCTTTCTTCTTCTAAAAATTTACTAAATGTGTTGTTTTATTTGGAAATTATTCTAGGGAGTAGAAATAAAAAATAACTATTTTTGAAAAAATTATTCCAAAAGATAGAAATGTCACCAAAACGTTAAGTGCCAATTTTTTGAAAATTTGGGCACCTAATGTCAATTTTGGTGAGGGTAGCTGTAAATTCGATGTGGCTTATTTTTAAAACTTGCTTTGAAAAACTTACTCGGAATGAAGATGCAAAACGATGTCGTACTGGTTTTTATTTTTATTTTTTATTGTAAAGATCAATTTTGGGGACAAAACAACATCATTTTGGGATAAGCTAGTCACGCCAGCGCCACATGGATACTTTAAAAAAAAAAAAATGCCACCTTAGTAAAAAAATGCAACAAGAAAATGTAATGTCAGTATTTTGGCAAAAATTTCTTGCCGTTGGTATATGAGTGTTTCTTTTTTTTTCTCTAATTTTGACATTAAGCATATATTTTGGAAGTTTTAAGACTTTAGTATCTACTCATGCCAAGTTTTGGCATTTTGAGGTATTGGCACTCCAAATTAGGTAGAATTTTCATTTATTCTCTCAAGTCCTTTTCATAATAAATATTTATTAATTTTCTAAGCAATATTATGAATCATTTTTTGAAAATAATATTCCAAATCTTAAAAAAAAAAAAATCACGAAACAAGTGCATCCTAAGTAGAATGAGAAATTAAGAATTTACTTTAATAGCATGGAGTGTCTACTTGAGTCAATCGTAATTACAAAGAGCTAATTCAATCAGAAATCTCAAATCTCAAATCACAACACATTTTCTCAAATTATTTCATCATCTCACAAAGAATTTCAAATTAGAAATCCAATGACACATTTATTATAAACCAATCTTGTTTCATGAAGAATCCTAAAATAATGCTTCAGATCTGAATCTCCTATCTGAATCTCCCCTTCTTCACCTTAGATGTCAAATTTAGGATGCATTGGGTTAGGCTACTGGCTCGTGAGACGAAAATTAATTTATATTAAAATGTGTTATGACATTATTGGTTTGAAATTCTTTTAGACCAATATTAGTTTCGAATAAATAACTCAAATGGGTACTAATTTTTGGGAGTTTCGATGGAATTAATTTTAATAAAAAAAAATTGCAAAAGAGACAAGAAAGGAAAAATTTGTGATGACCAACACTAAACGAGGTTTAGAGGGTATCATTAGAGCAAACTGCTTGAAAACCACGAAAGGGATGGGGATTATAACATCACCCTACTCGTCCGATTATGCGCCACACAAGAATCTGAAAGTCGAGAAAAGAAGAAAAATGGAAGAAAGCTCGAGGGAAGAAGAGCAGCAGATAACACGGAAGGCGCGGGCGACGGATGGAGCTCTTGCACTTGCAGCTGCAGGTCCTCGCTCCTCCTCCTCCATGGAGGCTCTCGCCGTCGTCTCCGCCGCTGCTTCCGCCGTGCGAGCCGAGGAGCCTCGCTTCCGGGCTGCCCACGAGCTCGACCCTCCTCTTCTTCCGTCGCCGGAGGAGAACCGACCGGACCCTCGTAGCCAGGTACGGCGGGTGGGGCTCCAATGCCGGGGACCGGGGGCCGGGCGGATTCGGCCACGACCCTCGAGACGACGGCGTCGGGTTTGACAGGTGGGTCAAGAGGAAGGAGAAGAGGAGGAAGAAGCGTTGGTGGCCGTGTTATTATGATTCCTCGAAGAGGCGTTGGTGGTCCGACGAGGACGGAGATGAAGACGAGGACGAGGAGGAAGAGCCTGTTGGGATTTGGGAGGAGGTGATCGACTCGCTTTGGATCCTCAAGGTATGTTCCAATGATTTCTTTCGAGTTCTTTTTGTTGGCCGAACCATTTCTTTCGATTTAGTGAATGTTTCGTAATTTTCTTGAATTCGATGAATCGGGTCTCGTGCGTTGTGATGATGTGCTACACAAAAATGTCTGCTTTTGCTTAAATTCGCCACGCTCTTGTGTAATTTTGTATCGTGTGCGGCAGCATTTCCTGGTTGGAAAGAGTTCGCTAATGAACAAAGCGTGAAACTCGGTTGTCCTGCTGGGCAAATGGTGGTTGTTTGCTGTCAATTGTATGCTGGAGAATTTCATGAATAGTGACAAATGCGGATTGCAGAGAGAAGTTTCGATGTCCTGTTTTGCTTGAGTATGTTGAGGCATGTGCACGTTTCAGTTGTCAGGATTGAAGATTTCACCGTAGGGAGTGAGGGACGGTAGATTTCTTAATGTTACTGTGGTGGTTGATGTGGCGTGGTTAAGTTGACAATCAATCTGACTAACAAGGGCATTAAATGACCTTTTGTTCCCAACACACGTTGAAAAGTGTGGTCCTGGGATGAGCTTTGTGTTGGAGCAGACAGAACTTTTTTAGTTGACAGCAGAATTCCTCATGAATTTTGGGTGGAGATGCTTAGATCACCGCTGCATAGTGCACCTCTTAAACTTCATGTCAATGCCTTTGCACCAGCTTACCATGATCTTCTAAGAACTTGAATGCCTCCTGGTGTCCAAATTCGACATCTTACTGTTCTCACGGTCAGGGCCTGCTGATTCAATCTCCTGCCTTCATTTACTATCTTCCTCGGATTGGAGGGCCGTCATGGTTATCCCACTGGTACTAAGCATGACTAGATGAGCAGGAGTGTGCACTTTGATCAAAGTGTTCTTCTCTTCCACATGCAGATAATTCAGAACGAACTCTTGCATTCATAGCATTTCCAACTGTGCTGTCAGCTGCAATACCCTTCTCTACTGGTCCTGCTCTTATGCTCATATTCATCAACTAATCCAACAACTAAGTTAGTAGCCCATTTTGATATATCTTCTACTTTTGATTGGCTTGGGTAGCTCCTCGGTTCATCTATCCTTCCTTATCCTTGTACTTTGAAATTGAGAACCATACCAAAGTTCATCCTCACGTAAAAATCAGTGGCTCGGTGCCTGTTACATGACTAATTGCTACAAATTATGGAAGTTGATGAGTTCCAAAACGGCGCTAATTGTCCATTTCTCAGTTTTTTTTTGGTAAGATTCAAATTTCTTTCAAGTTGAGTAATACCCATCAAAGCTATTTCAATCACGTCTGTGTTTTCACTTGCATGGGATCTGTTTCTGTGGTTTCCCATTGTTGGTACTTAATCTCCATCATATTGGCCTGGCAATTCCCTCATAGTGCTTGGTTTGAGCCTCATCCTACCCAAATTGGCCTGGTACTTTACATAACTTTGGCATTCGATGGGCTGCGATGTGGATGTGGTTTGAGATTGTCAATTAACTAACCAAGAAGAGGGAGAGATGATACTTGTAGGCCCCGCTGATATCTACACTTGATAACTATTCCAATGCATTTGCTATTATCAAATTATTTAAATGTGTATTTGTCTATGCACATATCAAGTTAAGTTTTCTTTGGTTGATATCTGCTTTAAACCTTTTTGGTTACAATTTTGATTTCAAATTTCGAAATTTAATTTTTTTCTAGTTGTGAGTAGTTCATGTTCATAAGAACATATGAACAGCAACATCTAATGTTATTTAAGTTGTGTGAACTTATTCACAGCTTCTCTGTTAAAAACAGAAGAAATGTAGCTGTTGTACCAGGAAAGCAAAACACGCGTGGAGTAACTAAAAAGAAGCACACCAATAGCATGTGAAAATTCTTAGTATGTAGACAACACATAAATCACAAAGCATTTGCCTTGCAATGTGCATATTGTTGTGTACTTGCTATATGTCAAGTTCATCATCAACTATTATTCTTACTAAACTTATATAATAAGTTCTCATCTAGCTCAAAGATTATGGTGTTCTAGCCTCAAGTTTTGTCAATGTTATATAGAAAGCATTTTGCATTTTTTTCTTGATATTGCTTGTTAATAACATTGTATCATCTAATTTTCCTCATTTAAAGAAATAAAAGCTTAAATAGATATTGGATATGAGGCATGAATGGAGACTTGCCTCTTTGGATGTTCGACCATGAGAACCTCTGGAGGTGAATTTGTTCTTGTAGGCAATACACAATTTATAAGAAGTTTCTCAATTCAATTATGTGATTTTTTTAGGAAGAATGCAAGAGGTTCTTTCCCATTATTTTGCAAAAAATGATTCCTGCAATATTTTCCCCTTGTCTGTTTCAATAAGTTTAGTTTAAGTTTAGTGTTTCAACTGTGATTTCTGGCCAGTGTAGGTATTCAAATCCTATGGTTGGACACTTCCTATCATCCTCATCTCATGGCTGATAGCTACTGGTCCAAAAGCTTTTCTCATTACTCTGGCTCTTCCTTTTGGACAATCGGCCCTTTGCTTTACTAATTAAGAAATTGTGGCCTGGAAAAAAGAACAAATCAAAAGGTAAAGCCAGGAGAAGGAGAAGGAAAAGATATCCTTACCGTGCGAACAATATCAGAACAAAGGAAGAACGAGATTGGAGGAGATGGAACAGGAAGGATAAAGAGTATGAATCGGGGGAGTCCGAGGGAGATTTTTCTGCCCCCAAGTATAAGGGAGATACAAATGGTTTTGGTGGATGGGACGAGCTGGAGGGGAAGCAATTCACAAGGAAGTCGTCCCTGGTTTCAGAGAGACTGCGAAGACCACAGATGGATATTGGCAAGTATAGTAGAAAGGCAAGCAGAGATGATGTTCCGTTGCTGTTGAGACTTTTGATTGCGATGTTCCCATTCCTCGGCTCTTGGACTAAAATGTTCTGGTGATTTGCTAAAGTGAGCTTGAGTTTATGAGCAGTTTTGTTTGATCTTGCTTGGTTGGGAACTCAGAATGAGTCACTGCCTGAGGTCGGGGAACTATTAGCTTGTTGGTAAATCGGATACTTTGATTGTTGATAATTTTCCTCGTTGAGGATCATTTCTTTAATCTGTGATGAAGAAGAAAGCACTGCCATATTCGGGATACCAATATGCGTGCATCTCATTGTTTAAGACATAGAGCTCTAAATAGAAGCCAAGTCCACTTTTCTTTTCTATTCTTTAGCCTCTAAATGGCATTTTCAGATTCATCCTCTCCTGTAACTTGTCTTCCATTCTCTACGTGTAGTGAGCAGTGGCTTTTGGTCACTTGTATCGTGACCCTTATAGGTTTGAGGAATAATGTGGCGAAGTACCACGCAAATGATTTGCAATGTTAACATGTTTCAGAACATTTTACTTTTTAAGGGAATTTTGCTCTATTTCCTCGAGTGTATGTTACACTGTTAACGGCCTTCAGCTTTGCCAGGCGTTTCGTCTCGAAGAATCATGTAGATGAATGCAACAATGAGCAGTTCTGAGCCCAAATTCCTGCTTGGGCTTGCATGGATCGGTAGCATCATTAGCTCATGTAGCCTCGTTCATTAACTATTTTCCCAAAACTATAGCAACCAGGAAAGCGTAGCCAAGAAACGCAGAGGAGAAGGAGGGGGGGTGTTTGGGTGGGTGGAGGTGGCCGGGAGGGAGGGAGAGGAGAGAGAGAACAAGATACTACTTTCGATAAGCCATCACCAATCAAATCGAAGGCAGCTCATCCAAGAAACCAGCCTCCCAGAACACTTCAGACCATCAAGGATTGATGAGATGCGGTAATTTCGCAAATATAGTGTAATGAGCATCATGTTTCTCCTTGATCCATTGCAAAGAAAACGGTCGATGACAAGTAACTTGATGAGGACTGTGCTGCCCCAGCAGCATCTGAAAGAATGTTAAACCAATCAAAGAATGTAGCCTGGAGATGGCTTGATTTGTTAAGCTTCGGAAGCACCCGTCATCTTGTAAACAGAAGGTTTCTGTTCACATAGCAACTTGATGCTGGATCTTGGAGGCAGCCACAAAATGCCTCCTCATCTTTGGGAAATGGCTTGGGAAGAGGATGATCAGGAATTACACCCACCTAAATAAGAGCAAGAGGACTTAGCGAAGACCAGATATTACACACACATAGAGAGGAGGGGGGGGTGGTGTGGAGGGAGGGAGGGAGGGAGGGAGGGAGACCTTGTCAATATCATTGTGCGCGGGAGTCTCATAACGAGCAACTGTGACTGCTAGCCCAGAGCCGTCAGATAGCTGGAAGACTGACTGGATTTTGCTGTAGAGTTGGTAAGATAAATATGTCAGAACTATGCAATGGAATGCATGGAATAGGGATAAAAGCTATCACCCTTTGCCAAATGTGGGTTCCCCAAATAGCACTGCTCGTTTGTTGTCTTTCAATGCTCCTGCTAATATTTCGCTTGCGCTTGCTGTGCCCTTGTTCACCTGAGAGAAGCCCCACAGACATGAGTAATTTACTATGGAAGATCATGAGTACCATAATTCTGTTCACTTTAGCGAAAGCATGCATGCAGAGCTGCCCTGCCTCACCATGACACACTTATATTGAGAGAGAGAGAGAGAGAGAGAGCAAAACTTTTACTTTTGAAAGTCACATACTGCAGTCTAATGGAAAAGAAGACAATGGCATGTAGATAAAAGAAAAATCTTCCAGGCATTATCTATTCTGCTCAAAATAAAGAGATACCGCAGCTTTAAGTTAGCTACATTCCTTACACATGATATACATCAAATGTAGCAAATCATAGTAATAGAAATATTCGCAAAATTCAACAAGCCTCTACCAGAACAGCCAGGGGTTCTGATGCTGCCATAGCTTTGTCTCCATCTGTGTCATATATCTCGAACGCCACGACTATCACAAATATAAACAATGACCCCTTTATCCAGCCTGGGATACAAAATGAAGTTAATGTTAACGCCACATTTGGATGAATAAATTGCTTCAATTTAAGCGTTGAAAATGGAAAGAAAATAAGATGATGGGGAAAACGAAGCCCCCCGGGATCCAGATAATGGAGCTGTGGGCCAGCTTGTCAAATAATACTAATAAGATATTATGGCAGATACCATGCTCTTTGTCATCAGGGCATACCCAATCAACCAAATAATCATCAGCAAAGAATGCAAGTATGGGGGTGATTTGGTAAATGAATTGGCGTGGAAAACGAGTTCATTACCATATATTGGTGGACAGGCAGGACACTTCCATAATTTAATATGGTTAAATGGTGCATCATTATATAAGATGTGTCACAATTGTGGCATTTAATCTGGATGGCCATGTGCTAGCTACTTGAAGTTCATGCTTTGCTGAACACAAATCATACAGATTCCGCTTTATCAGCTAAAATAGAGAAGAAGAGCTTACCAGAGTTTAGCAATTTCCAACACCCTCAGGAAAAGGCCACCGCTGCAGCAAGATAAAACCTTCAGAAGCCTGATAAGTCTATGGAGCAAAATCAACGACAGAGCAAGTAAGCTAATTACCTATTATCTCGAAGGTCCAATATGAAGGCATTGACATCATTGCTCCTTAGTGTTTCAATAGCTTCTTTTACAGCACCTACAGCATAAAAAACTATGAGATGAGATCCCCTGTGTGCGCTTAGAGAGAGAGAGAGAGAGAGAGAGAGAGAGAGAGAGAGAGACTTCATTACATAAATTTATGGATGCCAGAAGCACACATGGGAATCATAAGAAAGTTAAAATAAAATCGTACTTTCTGTTTATTGCGTAAGACCTACGCAAAAACAGTTTGAACACAAGTTATACTTTCCACAGTAGTGCAACATGGAATACTAAGCTTATCCAGGTCCCGAAGAAGGTTTTTAGACATGCATTGTTATAAAACTCTTGATACAAAACAATATTCTTATATCCATTTCTAAAAGTTCAATTACATCAATGTGACATTCAAAGAGGTCAACAGCAAATAATTTCAACTAGCCAAGATTTCAATTTATTTATTTATTGAATAAATCATAACAATCAGTTATCAGGCCACCTTCTCAATAGCCTTCCCTCAACATCTTTGATAACTTGAATGTTAACCATTTGTTCTAAAAACTCAAGGTATTTAAGAATTGACAGAGACTATATTTTAAATCTTAACACCTCTTACTCAAAGACTGGTATTATGACGAAGGACTTAAGGTGGGAGAACTTAATTCAAGTATGTGAAAGAATTCATGGGAGCCCAAGGCGCATAAATAAGGGAAACTCATAAATAGATGAGGCGGAGTACAATGAACTAAATGGGAGACATCTTGCACTGGCATAATATTAGAGTTTCACACAACTATTTATCTAAAAGCTTAACTTGTGAGATAACACAATATAATTTAAATCTTAACACCTCTCCCTCCCAAAGTGTCCACGAATTGGCAATACACAACCTCTCAGTTAAAGAAAACATGTATATAAACTTGTGAGTAGAAAGATTTTGACAATTACGGCATAAACATTACGGAACAAACATGATAGCTTTTAGTGCATGTCTTTCTTTTTTTGGCAACAGGAGCTTTTCATGCATGCTTTGGCATTGTTGAGACAAAACTAAGGGTGCTTACCAGAAGCATTTTGGGTAAATGACGTTAGCTTGATATACCCAATTCGTGGAGAATCTTTTCCAGAGCCAGGTATTTCACAAAGCCTTGATTTAACTGGGTTTAATGATACCTTCTCTCTCCTGGAAAGAGGCAGTTTATTATAGAGACCCACTGCTCTAGATTTACATAACCAATGAAAAAGAGCCTATAGCCAGAATAAATGTAATACTGAAACTCATTTTCAGTGATTATTTAAAGCTCACATGGGGTACCTAAATGCTTTTACTAGCCTATGTCGTTGTAAAAGTTCCAACTCTACCAGAGATGAACATTATATCAATTCTCGTTAAGCAGCACTGAAATTGAACTTACGTGAGGGCTAGATGCTTTATTTCATTTCT
Organism: Eucalyptus decipiens; assembly: GCA_014182575.1. NCBI lineage: Eukaryota > Viridiplantae > Streptophyta > Magnoliopsida > Myrtales > Myrtaceae > Eucalyptus > Eucalyptus decipiens. The sequence goes on along the minus strand of CM024612.1, from coordinate 39,615,534 downwards.
ACTTTGAAGAGTTAATTCCACTGTACTTCCTTCAGGACCCCTGCAATTCATGATGAAAGTTTATGGAGACCCTCGGGCAAGTTTAATAATTCTCACTACGGCACATTATTTTGAATTTAAACTCAATATTATAGGCACTCAAAGAAGGAAGACAATAATCTGTGTTCAAGTCTCATGATATAATAGATTCAACCATGGTATGAATATGCATGTAACTAGTTATTATAAGGATAGACATAGACCACATAGATGAACCCCCAGGCATCAGTCTGATAGCCTTGTGGGGTTATGTTTGGGGTGAGAGTGTGCTAGGATCAAATCCCAGCAGGAAAAAAAAGGAACTGACCAATGGAAAAACTAAAACTACTCACTGCAATTTCTCTGCAGCATCATATATTCCCATAGTTTCTGTACTTGAATTATCAATCGCAAGAAGAACATCTCCGGATAAAATGCCAGCTCTATTTGCAGGACCTCCTGGAGCTGCAGAAATTACTACCAGCCCAGCAGGGGAATTATCAATTCGAGCTGGATACCCAATTGAGAGTCCTACACCCGTTAGAGCACCTTGAGTTCCAGACTGCCTTCACAAAATTCAGAAAAATGACTAAATATTTCGCTAATCTCTACAATGCAGAAAAAAATGTGTTCCCTATTTGACGGAAGAAAGGATCTAGAATGTCAGTGAAGAGAAGGTATGTACTCTCAAACTCCTGAACTTTTCAGGTTCCAGGAAACGGGTAAAAGGATCATCCAGTGTGGCAATCATCTTCCTTATTGCAGTATCTGATATGCCAATGGAAAATGATGATCAGACTGGTTATAAACAAGAAACGCCAATTTCATAACACTGTTATTTGATTACTTCATATTTTGCTATTTCAGTTTCCCCTGTTCCCACCAATTGGTATTCTGTTCTGTAATTATGCTACATGTTCACACCCCTAGTCAGAACATCATCCTTTCTCATCTAATCCTGGAGACAAATTTATGTCTCACCAGTAAGAGACAAAAATGCACTTTGGGCTGCAAAACACATCCAAACCTGCTCTCTCTATGCATCTAAACTAGGTTCAACTTCTCTACTCCTCTCTAAATCATAGCAGCACCAGCAAACACAAAAAAGAAGCGAAGGCCAATATACATACATGTCTCTTCCCTTGTATTCATCGGCTCGTTGCGCTGTGCATTCTCTCTATACCTAAACCAACTCTGCCCATTGAAATTCTTGTCAATGTAGGCGCGGTCGAGAGTCCTCCACGCCTCTAAGAAGAGCAAATTCTCTTCACTGAGAGCCCCTGCGCCGCATCAGCATCACCAGAAAAAAAAAAAAAAAAAAAAAGATTCCTCATTTCAGCCGCCAACACCGAAATTTTTCCAAACAGCACATAAGCGACGCAACGGACTCACAGGAAGGAGTATTGCTAACGGCTAAAGAGAACGACACGACCAGCATCGCGCCGACGAGCAGCTTCAGGAACGCCCGGGAGACGCGCCGCTTGAGCCCGTCCAGCGACAGGCGCCCGTCGAGCCTCCACACCTGCGTCCTCCAAAACTCGCGACCGCGACCGCCGGCGCCGGCGCCCTTGCTTAAGAAGCTCGCGCACGCTATCCGAGCTCAAGGCTCGTCGCGGACCGAGGCTTCCGTCGGCCGGCGGGGACGCGGCGAGAGATGATGGCTCTATCAGAATCGCTTTCCACGAACCGGACGGCGACCGATTGCGGGAGTGAGAACGGAGAGGTCGGGGAGAGGGTTACCTGAGGAGGAGCGAGCTTGAGAGCAACAATGGCGGCGGTACGGATCGCGCGGGGTCCGGCGGCACCGGAGGGAACGAAGCGCGGGCGGAGAGTGGATAGAGAAGAAGTGGAGGTCGCGAGGACTTCCATGGCCTTCGATGTCCAGTTGCTCTTTTTCGGTCGTTGGTTTTTACGTTGCTCCTTATCAGTTTGCTTCCCGGTTCGGGGGAGGCTGGATCCATGGAGGCTCGGTCGGATCGAGTCGGGTTGGGATAATAACGGTCTCTATGGTTGCTATTTTCATTTTCCCAAAAATATGAGAGAATTAGCTTTTACGTTTTAGAGTTAATAAGATGAAAAAAAATCCAAATTGATATATTTGTGATAAATTTACCTTAAATTAATTTTTTGATCATAAAAACTTCAAATTAGTTCACTTGTGACAAATTTATTTATTGTCAATTTTTGTTAAATTAGATTAATACTACGAAAATCACAAATCTAACACTCGCGTGACAAATGTAGGCAAAACCCCAAATTTATATGTTCTCCAATTATTACATGTCATTCAATTTAGTAATTTAATGGTAAAATTTTGATAATGGGAAGAGTGTGTATATATAAATCAAGATTTGGTGCAAATGCTGAAGAGAGATTGTCCAGTTTTAGAATTAACCTAAAAGGTGAAAGACCTAAACCAGCGTTGATTGACCGAAAAAAAGGGATGGCAAATTGAAGCCAAATCACTTCTCTGTTAGTTAGTGCCCTCCAACAATTATGGTAGAATGAAGCCACTTTTGATTCCGCAATCTGCATCATTCATGTGTCATAGTGTCAAGGTTCTCCGAGATCAAAGTACCATATTACATCCAAGAAGACTGAACAAGTTGCGTAGGGTTTTTGAAACATTCCCAAGATGAGCAATACAACAGATGTACTAAGCTCTAGATCATTCTTGGCATTAATACTGATAGTTGGTAAATGGAGAGATGCGATCTCCATTGCTAGATCAAGGGACTCTTGTATAAATGGGGGTGTCCTTCCTCCCATTTATATCCATCCACACTCTTGAGCAATACAAAATATTCTCTCTTAGAACCCTCTCTTTAGAAATTTTCTCTATAATTTGGCTAAGCGAGTGAGCGATCAATCTTGGGAAAAGGCACTTCCATTGATCCAAGGAAGTCTAAGTTGCAACACAGTTCCAAACCCAATTAACTAGCCCGTGACAAATGTCCAATGTGTGATTTGGAGGTCACCCAACTCTTTCGTCATCAAATTAATGTCGCATTAAATTATGACGGACACGGATTCATTTTCTTGTGAACTATGGCCAATACCGGGGTGAGAAGTAATTGATGATTCTTCCTTCCGCAGCTCATTGCACCAACCCGTGTTGCTATACCATGAGGTTGAAGAAGACCAAATGAAACCCTCATGTATTACAATACTAAAATGTAATGAATTCGAAGAAGACCTAAAGCTTTAATTATCAAAACTCGGTAGCCATTAACCGGATGAAAGGTTGGTTGGAATTTGTTAACGTGGACATCAGCCATCTTACTTGACACGGCCAATGCTAATTCCTCCAAGTCTTCCAACTAGTCAAGAACATTTTCGTCCAAAGTTTCCTTTCTTTTGCCATGTACATCTTCTTGTCAGCCAATAGGACAAATTATCCAAAAAGTCTACAAATTAAATGATTTTTAATCTTGCATTTGCACGATTAATGAAAATGCAATCTAAATCCTAGGTGCGAGATGACATAGTTTTATTTCTAAGATAATACATGCATGTAATTAGTAGTGATTTCAAATTGAGAGGTTAAGTGCACTCTGACAATTGGTGGAGTTTAGTTTTTGGGTGATAGAGAAAAAGTTGACAGATAAGTTACCTTTACTGTCACTCTACAGATACATATATGAGATTTTTAACTCATGACTTTTCGTTCAATTCTTTTGAAGTCACTAGGTCCTTTTCATCTAATTCGTCTCAAAGAGTAATTAAAACTAATTCAGTTATGTTTTCATATTCTAATTGAACATTTTTCATTTGATGTTCACAAACTACTAGTTGAACACATGATTATCTTATTTTGCAAACTAGTTATCTTTATAGCATAAAACTGAAAAATGTCCAACACAAACCTAGAATTAGCAACTAGGCTGAAGTATTGTAAATGGAACACAAATAAATACTAGTAGAAGAATGATTCAACATAACATTACAAAACTTAAATTTGCCGTCTGCATAAAGGTTTTAACGGATGATCCAAACTCAAGGACATCTTCACCTTGACAGCAAACACCATCTAACACCCCATCAACTAGAGCAACAACATTATCATGAAGAGTTTGTGTGACATCCTGAAATTCGACCCCGTTTCGATAAAGTGAAATGGGCATTTCATTGACGTGTTTACGGTCCTTTTTCTCTGAGCTGATCACTCACGAGTTAACTAACCTATTGAGTGAAGCCGTTAAGGGATGTATCTCAAGTGAAAATCCCTAAAAGCCTACTCACTTTGTTGGATTGGGTAAATTCACGTTTGATTGATTCTAACCATTTAAATTTAATTTGGTTTTAATCGAATATTCGAGTGTGTCACAATTCATTTTTGTGACTTTCTTTCGTTCGCCAATCAATTTATTGAGAGTCCGAAATTTCAACAAAGAAATTATCAGAGGAAGAATTGAAGACCAAAAGAAAATAGAAAGAGAAAGAGAAGAAAAATGAGAATAATGTTATTATTTAATTTCTTCTCTCTCTCTCCATTTTTCTTCTTTTTTCTCTCTCTCTTCTCTTCCCTTTTCTTCCGTGCGGACAGCCCCCTCCCCACGCCGACTCTCTCTCTTTTTCCTTTGCCGTTTCCTACTTTGCTTTCTCTTCCCATTTGACTTTCCAACCATTATCTCTTCTTCTCTCTCCTCTCTCTTCTCCCCCACGTGACCTTCTTCTTCTTCTCCGTTCTTCTTTGTGCGAACCAGACCAAAACCAGCAAAGAAGAGCAGCAACTCGCCGAGGACCACCGTCGCCCGTCCCGCCGCCGCACCGGAGCCGAACCGCCCGCGACGCCCGCCCGCACAACGCCGCGCGTTCCGCCGGCCATCCCTCGCGCCCAGGCGTGCTCCCCCGCGCGATCCAGCTGCTGCCCATCCTCTGTCCAGCTCCGATCCGGCCACCTCCGGCCACCGTGGGCCACCGCTCGGCCTCACCAAGCCACCACCCGCTCTCCCGACCTCTTGCCGCCCCTAACCCTCTCTCTTTCTTGCTGTTTTGCGGCCGAACCAGCAAACCCACGGAGTGGGTATCCAGCTGTTCGTGGGCCGTTTTGGGCCGTTTCCGGGCCCCGAACCCGAGCCGTGCTTTGGAGTTTGTTGTTCCTCGCGTCGCCGCCGTCGGATTGATCCGATTTGCGCGCGATTTGGTGAGTAATCTCACTAATCCATGATTAGTTGGCTAATTATGCTTAAGGTTGGTTTAGTTTTAATTAATTATGTTTAGGTTGTTAGATTAGAATAAATTAGCAATTATTAGTCAATTGTGGTGCGATTTAGATAAATTGATTGTGCAATTAGCAAGTAGACGTGGTCTACTAATTATTGGAAGTATCTCGGAAATTTTCCGACCCCTAATTGGGCTTCAATTTGGCGATTCGGGCCTAAGTGTGATTTTTGGCATTTAAATATTATTTTTCGGAATTAAATTAATTAATTAATTATTTTCCGAAAATTCAACTGAGATAGTCCGGAACCGAAAATTTATGCTGATGACTGTGGTGAAGTCCGTTTATTTAATTGGGCTTTATTTTGTGCTAAATTGAATTTTTAATATTAATTATTTAATTTTCGAAATTAATAAATTAATTAATTATTTTTCGGAAATTAAGATTTTGATGGCCGACGACCGAAATCTCATGCTGATCGTTGTGGCGCAGTCCGTTTATTTATTTGAGCTCCACGTTGTATGGAATTAAATAAATTGTGATATTTTAGAGATTTACTCTAAATTGATTGGAATTGATTGAGACCGAATTATGGATTGGTAAATGGCGTGGTTAAATTCTGCAATTGAGTGTTAAATTATGCAAATGGAGTGCTGATTGGATTCTTGGTATTTAATTCCAAAATTTGTGGATTTTGATATTTATTCGTAAAATCCCGGTGTCGGGTTTTAACACCGAAAATGGATTTTTAGTACTATATCAAATAGTGGGGTCAAAAAGATAAGTATCAGTCTTCCTGTTCGAATTGACCGTGTACTCCACACACGACTATTTTCTGGGATGTTTTTAATACGAAAAATAGGCCATGATCACTATTTTAATGGAGGCATTTGAGTGCAATGCACGAGTCATGGCCGAGATTGAGTGGTCGTGTGTTGGTTAAGAGAACCGGCCTCGAGCAATTATGTCGGGCGTTACTAAATCCTTTTGGGTTACTCATGCATTAGGGTAATGGGTCGCGGAGATTCTGGACCTCGCCCTTCGAAGCCGTCTAATGAGAGACGTTGCCGTGCTCACTGGGGAGACGACGCCGGGCAATGCCGTCAAGACCGCCAATAGAGTTGGCCGTACCTTGAGGGTGTAATTAACAATTGGAACGCATGATGGTTGAGTTTGATGCGCCGGATTATGAGACAAAATTGTGTGACATGGTATGGGACGTGTCTGCCATAACGATTTGCCCCTATAATCTGACCTTGTGATTTATTGAGTTGAGTGATGCGTTTCAATTGTTTGGATGTATCGATTCTATACGTAAGGTATGTGAATTGTACCGACTTTAGGAGTGGAATCCGAGGCCAAGGTAAGTCCTCCGCCCGTGTGCGTGTTTAGGCACCTATAGTATAATGGTTTACTAATCGGGCTTAGTGGGGTAGAACTCGGCGAGACGTAGTCTCATCCTAGTTTGGGAAAACATTTCAAGACCCCGTTGAGAGCCGAGGAGGAATCGAGAAGGAGAACTCGGAGGTGAAACCCGAGTAGAAGGATTTTTAGAAGAAGAAGATAATCCCGAGAGGTCTTGAGTGCGGCTTGGATGGAGAGTCTATCTTCTTTTGAGAATTCCTTTGAAGTGAATAGTTATGAAGCGGTTTGTGTTTTGTATAAAAGTTTGGTTATAAATTTCAATATGAAAAATATGGCCAACGCTTTTCTATCCATCGATTTATTGTCTGGGATTTTAACGCTTTCCGCATGTGCTTAATAAAATAAAAGGGTCGGCGTCATAGTCCTGGATATCGCATTATATAATCGACCAACCGAGAAGGATGTGTGCGTGCCGAGGATCGGGCGTGACATCCCCTTTTTATGGTATCGGAGCGAGTTGAAGATTGGAGTGATAAGGAGCGTTGACCATGGGATAGTTAATAGGAAAGGCCTTTAAATTCATGCTGGTGCATGTCTATGTTAGCTGAATGCTAGAATTGTTTGTTGTGTGTGGATCGCTCACCTTCTAATCCAGTGTGGGTTTGGAAGTCGGGTTTCAGTGTAAAGACTGAACCATGAGCGAGCAGGAGCTGAGAACTCCTAGTAAGAGGACAATGTCCTCTGTGACTCGGGATAATGCACTGACAAAGGTTGGTACCCGAGGTTGTTGTGGTAGAGTGTCGACTCTGGCCAGTTCGAGTGTAAGAGTACCACCGCAAGTTGGTACTAATGTAGCAGCGTCGAATGATCCTAAGTTCGATAGGATCGTTCTGATGCTAGTGTTCCTTGGGAACTGGACGAACCAGGAGGCTCAGGATCGAACCGTCGTCATTGTTGCAACCGTCGTTTTCGCCTCACCTGCTGAGATCCAGAGTGGAGATGTGATCCGGGAGCGAGTCATTGCATTCGAGTTGAGGTATAGATCCAGTTCAAGCAGAAATGGAAATCGGTCGGGAAAGATCGAGGTCGAGAATGGTCCTAGCATAATAGCGATGGGGCAATCGAAAAGAGTGTGTCTTTGTCACTTGGGGAGGATCAGGGAGATAGAAGACTCACCTGATAAGTGTCGAAATTGTGCAACGAAGTATGGATAAATCCAGTGTTTGAGTATGACTAGAACATGTGGTGATGATGATCAGCATGGCTACCAGGTGAAAGACTGTCAGTGGAAGTCTAAGGTAGCATGGACATCGCCATGCGGCCGAAAGGAATGGAAGTAGAATGGACCTTGCACCGATCGAGAAAGAATGTGTTGGAAATGATTTTATCGGAGCAAAAGCATGAGAGCTTTTTGCCGAGTTGGTAGAACTTAAATTGTTGGCATAAAAGTGAAAGAGAGGGAATCACTAGCAATAGTGGTGCTTGATTAGTTACTAAGGTGTGAATTTGATGCCACATGAATAGTGTGGGCTTATGAAGCATATTGTGATAATGAATCATGGTTATGGAGTAATCCGCTTTAGTCTATTAACATGTGAAAGTGTCGAGGTTATTGAGGGTCGAAAAGAATCTTCGATTTCATTAATCTCGTTGGTTGGAGGCAACTTATTTGTTAGATGGAGGTTGCCAAGGTTGCTTGGAGATTGTCTTGGGTAGGACAAATTGAAGGACTAGAGATGGAGGACATCTCAGTGGTCTAAGAATTTCTAGATGTGTTGTCACAAGAACGCCGACCGTCATCGAAAAGAAATAGAAAGTGCAATCGAGCTAGCACTAGGATAAAGCTACTCTCGAAGGCTTCTTACCGATTGTTATTGTCGAATTGGTAGAATTGAAGATGCAAATGTGAAGATTGATGAATGAGGAATTCGTGCATATCGTGCATCACTTTGGGAAACATCACTTGTGTTTGTGAGAAGAAGAAAGATAGTTTGTTGCGAGTGTGCATCGACTATCGTCAACTCAATTAGGTGAAGATCAAGGACAAGTGTTCTTTGCCAAAGATCGATGAATGATGTGACTAGTTATAAAAGAGTATCGATATTTTAAAGGTCGACTTGAGATTATGAAGTCATCGATTCGAACCGGGGAGGAGGTTGTACGAAAGACAACATTGCTCGTACTTGATGTGATCTTTACGAGAGTATTGTAAGATCGATTGGCCTGGTGAACACTCCGCTTCTGTCATGGATTTGACAAACGGAATGTTCAAGGAATATCTAGATCGATGGTGATCGTGTGGTGTAGCGACATTCGAGGGTATTCATTAAGTGATGAGGATTAGGAAAGCCCCTAAGAATGGTTGTGTGGTTACGGTAAGAGAATCTTCATGAACCAAGCCAAGATCAAATCGGTTGTTAATGGACCGAGATCGACATCAATGTCGAGATTAGAAGTTGTGGGATTGGACATTACTACGGAAGGTTTGTGAAAGAATTTTCAGCATCGATATCATCATGGGCTTGACCTCTTGAGAAAGAAGAGAAATTCATTGGCATAGACAAGTACGAGAATAGTTTCCAGAGCTTCAGTGAGATTAGACTACCGCACTTATGCTAAACTTTTCATTTGGCTCTGGAAAGCATGAAATCTTTAGTGATGTGTCTTGCCAACGACTGGGTATATATTGATACAACATGAGAAGATTGTTGTGTAACCGTCCCGCCAGTTGAGACCCAACAAGTTGAATGTGAAACAGTGTCGTGAATAAGAATTTTGGCAAAACTACAATGATGTTATCTGGTATTATCTTGGGAGAATGAAAGAAGTAATTTATGGGTTGAGCCTAGAGTCTTCGATTATACATAGGCTGGCTAAAGTATAAACTTTACTTAAAAATGGTTCGAAATTTGGTTTTCAAATTTGAGGTAGGCTACCTTTTAAAATTTTATAGCCACCCTCAAAATTGAACCAAATATCCAAGTTAGAATCGGCGCCTTGTTGACAGACAGAGATGTTCAGAAGATCTTATAAGAGGATACTGGCAAGAAAGAATCTAACTTTGAAACTTCTGAGGATGGAACGTTCGGGTTCCATGAGGAATTGAGTGCACTTGACAGTGTAGCACTCAGGGAAAAGATCTTGTCGGAAGTTCACTATAGTATTGCGGCTTTGACCACCGGGTGCAAGTAAATCGGAATCGGCATTAGCTAGATTAGTAAGTTGATATGAAGATAAATACGGTGAAAGCGGGTTGAAAGTGTCGGAAGTGTCGTAAGTGGAATGCGAATCGGGAGAATTTTACCATCACTTGAGAGTCCCAAGTAAGAATGGAAATATATCACAATGGAACATTGTGATAGGCTTACTAAAGATTCAGGGGATTACTGATACCATTTGAGAATAGTGGTTGATCGATAGATGGAGTTGGTCCACTTTAATACAGTATGAGTAGATCTTGTTTTGAGTATGTAACATCCATATTTCGGGCTCTGATTTCGATTAGATAAATTGGGCATTTCATCGATGCGATTACAGTGTTTTTCTCTGAGTTGGCCACTCATGAGATAACTAGACTAAATTTGGAGTGAGTTATTAAGGACCTTAAGGCAAATAGACTTGAGAATTCGACCATGGATCGACTTCTCGACTTGTGCTCATCTTTAGAGATCATTGCGGCATAGTATAAAATCGATTTGAAATCAAAAATAGATCGGCTCGACTGAGATGAATGACCGATCGTGGGTGACTTCACTAAATTGGGAAATTCTCATCGACCGATACTAATTTGATGTTTCTATCGTTTTGGTACCCTGTGTCTGTATTTGAACCTTTGAGATTGTCACGACAATCGAGAGTCGCCAATGGGTCGAGTGGGTTCATTGTGGCTCGAAAATCGACCACGGGTCATTTGTCCTAAAAAGCTCTGAATACTACCCAGTAGCCTAGGTCACACTAAAAGCGTGTCAGAGTGAAATTAACCGCTAATCTAAGTTCGATTTCAGAAATTGAAGACCTTATCTTGTCACAGAGTGGCTATACCGAAGTGTGTGTGTGCATTAGATAATTCGCCGACATGGAGTGTCGAGGATGAATTATATTTCGAATCTAGATCAGAGATTACAAATTTGGCAAAGTTTCAGAGGATTCTTTATTAAGCAGTGTATAGCGAGGGTGCAATTTCGGTGGTAAAAAGAAAGTGAAGAAGATTTCAGGCCAAAGACAAGACAAAGAGTCAGTGATTGCAATTGCCAAGATTAGTGCCCGAGTTATATCGATCTTGACCGAGATTCCCGCCAGCAGATCCGTCGATAGTTTCTTGTTAATCGGTGCAAAGCGAGTGTATAGGATTTCAATCGCCTGAGATGAAATCGAAATCGAAAAATCACAAGTCAGTCGGCTCGGTGATTAGTATTTGCGGTTGTCGATCGTGTCGAGTAAAGGCTCGAACTCGTCGAGATTTTGAATCGTTGAGGTTCGAAGGTTATTAGGGAGCCAAGAAAAAGAGATCAGATGTGGATGACAGGGTGTCTTATGTGAGGAGCTCAGTTCAGCCCTTGGTTCAAAAAGAGCAGAGTTTGTGTACCAAGATGATCTCTTTGGTCAAAGTGGTTTGACAACACCACGGTACTGAAGGAGTGACTTGGGAGACTGAGGAATTGATGAGACAATTGTACCCCCGCCTTTTTGAACAAAGTGTAATGGTTTAAATTTCGAGGGTGAAATTTTTATAAGAGGGGAAGAGTTGTGACATCCCCGAAATTCGACCCCGTTTCGATAAAGTGAAATGGGCATTTCGTCGACGTGTTTACTGGTCCTTTTTCTACGGGCCGATAACTCACGAGTTAACTAATCTATTGAGTGAAGCCGTTAAGGGATGTATACGTAGTAAAATCCCTAAAAGCTACTCAATTTGTTGGATTGGACTAAATTCACGTTTGATTGATTCTAACCATGAAATTTAATTTGGTTTCGGGAATCGAATATTCGAGCGTGTCACAATTCATTTTTAGGACTTTGTCTCATCGTTCGTCAATTTATTGACGAGTCCGAAATTTCAATAAAGAAATTATCGGAGGAAGAATTGAAGACCAAAAGAAAATAGAAAGAGAAAGAGAAAAGAAAAATGAGAATAATGTTATTATTTAATTTCTTCTCTCTCTCCTTTTTCTCTTCTTTCTCTCTCTCTTCTCTCCCCTTTTCTTCCGTGCGGACAGCCCCCCTCCCCACGCCGACTCTCTCTCCTTTTCCTTTGCCGTTTCCTACTTTGCTTTCTCTTCCCCATTTGACTTTTCAACCATTATCTCTTCTTCTCTCTCCTCTCTCTTCTCCCCCACGTGACCTTCTTCTTCTTCTCCGTTCTTCTTTGTGCGAACCAGACCAAAACCAGCAAAGAAGAGCAAAGCAACTCGCCGAGGACCACCGTCGCCCATCCCGCCGCCGCACCGGAGCCGAGAACCGCCCGCGACGCCCGCCCGCACAACGCTGCGCGTTCCGCCGGCCATCCCTCGCGCCCGGGCGTGCTCCCCGCGCGATCCAGCTGCTGCCCATCCTCTGTCCAGCTCCGATCCGCCACCTCCGCCACCGTGGCCACCGCTCGGCCTCACCAAGCCACCACCCGCTCTCCCGACCTCTTGCCGCCCCTAACCCTCTCTCTTTCTTGCTGTTTTGCGGCCGAACCAGCAAACCCACGGAGTGGGTATCCAGCTGTTCGTGGGCCGTTTTGGGCCGTTTCCGGGCCCCGAACTCGAGCCGTGCTTTGGAGTTTGTTGTTCCTCGCGTCGCCGCCGTCGGATTGATCCGATTTGCGCGCTATTTGGTGAGTAATCTCACTAATCCATGATTAGTTGGCTAATTATGCTTAAGGTTGGTTTAGTTTTAATTAATTATGTTTAGGTTGTTAGATTAGAATAAATTAGCAATTATTAGTCAATTGTGGTGCGATTTAGATAAATTGATTGTGCAATTAGCAAGTAGACGTGGTCTACTAATTATTGGAAGTATCTCGGAAATTTTCCGACCCCTAATTGGGCTTCAATTTGGCGATTCGGGCCTAAGTGTGATTTTTGGCATTTAAATATTATTTTTCGGAATTAAATTAATTAATTAATTATTTTCCGAAAATTCAACTGAGATGGTCCGGAACCGAAAATTTATGCTGATGACTGTGGTGAAGTCCGTTTATTTAATTGGGCTTTATTTTGTGCTAAATTGAATTTTTAATATTAATTATTTAATTTTCGAAATTAATAAATTAATTAATTATTTTTCGGAAATTAAGATTTTGATGGCCGACGACCGAAATCTCGTGCTGATCGTTGTGGCGCAGTCCGTTTATTTATTTGAGCTCCACGTTGTATGGAATTAAATAAATTGTGATATTTTAGAGATTTACTCTAAATTGATTGGAATTGATTGAGACTGAATTATGGATTGGTAAATGGCGTGGTTAAATTCTGCAATTGAGTGTTAAATTATGCAAATGGAGTGCTGATTGGATTCTTGGTATTTAATTCCAAAATTTGTGGATTTTGATATTTATTCGAAAAATCCCGGTGTCGGGTTTTAACACCGAAAATGGATTTTTAGTACTATACCAAATAGTGGGGTCGAAAAAGATAAGTATCGATCTTACCTGTTCGAATTGACCGTGTACCCACACACGACTATTTTCGGGATGTTTTTAATACGAAGGAAATAGGCCATGATCACTATTTTAATGGAGGCATTTGAGTGCAATGCACAGAGTCATGGGCCGAGATTGAGTGGTCGTGTGTTGGTTAAGAGAACCAGTCTCGAGCAATTATGTCGGGCGTTACTAAATCCCTTTTTGGGTTACTCATGCATTAGGGTAGCGGGTCGCAGTAGATTCTGGACCTACGCCCCTTCGGGGAAGCCGTCTAATTGAGAGACGTTGCCGTGCTCACGGGGGAGACGACGCCTGGCAATGCCAGAAGACCGCCAATAGAGTTGGCCGTACCCTTGAGGGGTGTAATTAACAATTGGAACGCATGATGGTTGAGTTTGATGCGCCGGATTATGAGACAAAATTGTGTGATATGGTATGGGACGTGTCATAACGATTTGGCCCTATAATCTGGACCCTTGTGATTTATTGAGTTGAGTGATGCGTTTCAATTGCTGGATGTATCGATTCTATACGTAAGGTATGTGAATTGTACTGACTTGCAGGTGGAATCTGAGGCCAAGGTAAGTCCTCTGCCCTGTGCGTGTTTAGGCAGCCTATAGTATAATGGTTTACTAATCGGGCTTAGTGGGGTAGAACTCGCTGAGACGTAGTCTCATCCTAGTTTGGGGAAAAACATTTCAGGACCCCGTTGAGGAGCTGAGGAGGAATCTGAGAAGGAGAACTCGGAGGTGAAACCTGAGTAGAAGGATTTTTAGAAGAAGAAGATAATCCCGAGAGGGGTCTTGAGTGCGGCCTGGATGGACTGAGAGTCTATCTTCTTTTGAGAATTCCTTTTGAAGTGAATAGTTATGAAGCGGTTTGTGTTTTGTATAAAAGTTTGGTTATAAATTTCAATATGAAAAATATGGCCCCGCTTTTTCTATACCATCGATTTATTGTCTGGGATTTTAATCGCTTCCGCATGTGCTTAATAAAATGAAAGGGTCGGCGATACATAGTCCTGGGATATCGCATTATATAATCGACCAACTGAGAAGGATGTGTGCGTGCCCGAGGATCGGGGCGTGACAGTTTGCATTCCTCTCTCTCTTCAAGTAATGCAGTTAACACCATTTAGGGCCAATTTCAACAACTTCTTAGCAAAGTTTGACCGGAAAAAAAAAAAAAAAAAAAATTTAGCATCGGACTTGCTTTTTAAATACATCACTTCCTAGTCCAGCTCTGAATTCCAATGTCCACTAGCAAGATGAACACCGGCAAGGAAAAGAACGATTCCAGACTATCTTCAGAAAGGAGCAATCAAAGAACAAATGTGATTTTAATTCAAGAGCCAAAGCCATAAAGTCATATCTTAACACATTTGGATACCAAATTATGCCAAATAACCTACTTTCTCATCCTAACTAGATTCCAGCAATCACTAGAAGGGAAATCACCATTACAAGTCCTATAACTATAAGGACCACAGAGTCCCCAGCTTCAGCGCAAGGAACAGTAGCACCACATAAGCAGCCCGAAATATCAACGAGTGCATCAAATCAACCTGGTGGTCGATGCCACTCATTTCCCCTTACAACTAAACACACTCTTGCATGTATGCCCAAACCAGAGTCATACATGACCCTATGAGGGAAGACTAAAGAAAACACACCAAAGGTTTCCAATTATCATGCCGCTATTGTTACCAATCAAGTACTTCTTGTTGACTACACATGGCTGCCAAGGTATGCGTACTAAACCTACACGCTCGTCAGCCCATCGGCTCATCAAGTTTGCATCAAGATTCTGGATTTGCCTCCCTAAGACCTGCCTTGCCAACTTCTGTAGCCCGACACTCCTTATCTCCTCTCGACCCAGCTCCCTTGCGGCTAGGAGTCCACATCTTGGTAACGTCGAGGCGGTAGTCACGGAAAACCTTCTTCACGTCTTCGTGGATGCTGACTCCGACGAAGAAGAGGCAAGAGTCGCAGAGGAAGTCGGCCAGGAACTTGGCTGTCGTCGGCTAGTCAGTGTGCAAGAGGAAGAAGAAAGAGAGAATAGAAGAAAAGAAAAAAAAAAAAAAGAAAAAAATGTCAAAATGCCGATGTCATTATGACTAGTTAGTGAGTTAGGCTCTTATAGGAGACTGTGTTAGCTACTTTGGTCTTTATTTAGAACAAAGTTCACTCTCAACCTTTTTTTTTTCCTTTAAATTGAAGCCATTTCAAATTCTTATTTAGAATTATTCTCCTTTTTAATGGACAAAAAAGTTCATTAAAAGGAGATGTGAACTAATGCAGAAGAGATTTTCCTAGAACTGGGCAGTATATGTACAACTTACAATGTTGGTTCTACATCATTGCAAAATCATCTACTTGATGCATCATTAAAGTTTTCCTCTTTTTTTTTGGATAATTGCCAAAACCACTTCAAACTTGGGCGACGTTGTACAGTAGTTCCTGAATTTTGAAAATTTACATATTCTACCCTCATAATATTTGATTTTATCGCGGTCACTAATTTTTCTGTCTATAATTGCATAGCCATTGGGCGTTATTTAAAAATGGACTTACCTCTTTTTTAGACCAAAATAATTCTATTGCATGATTAACAAATTTCGAAACATAGGAGGGCTAATTTGTAACTTTTCCAAGTTTAAGGTCAATTGCGCATGGGTAAATTTATAATTTTTCAAAGTTTAGGGGTTATTATGTAATGATGTGAATGCTTAGGAAGATGTTGAGCGATTAACCTTTTTTTGGGCCTGCGCTGCTTATGACTCATATTAAAGCAGCATGCTATGGGCTCGTATTTGAAAGGCTTTGTTTCGATTTGACCTCATTCATAAACCCACGAGCAGTAATTTCCATCTTGAAAGTGGAGGTGGCTTCGTAGGTTAGCAATAGCATAGAAACAATGATAATCGCAACACCTTAAAGAAAATCGGGATGAAAATCCTACGTGTTAAATGTATTCCTTCTCTTGGCGAAGTAAAAGTGCATCATGCCTTAAGATGACTCAAGTCAATTTTCCACTGTCGTTCTAGGATTACTTGAGGACATTCCGTCCTGATCATCACCTGATCCGTTAACTTGTCCGTCGAAGAGCCGAGTCCTAATACCTGTCCACCCTCTTTCACAACCGGGTCAATGCCGCAGATGCCGATAACTCGTCACAAAACTAGCATCAGACTGATACATGAACGATAGAGGGAGGGATTGATTCAGGACGTGGTCTATCTAGAAGTGTAGACCCATTTCACCAAATCTAGTTTGTATGAATTAGCACTGAAGGATAGATAGTGGATTCAATTGGAGGAAATCAAAAGATTTAGGACTCCATTGATTTGCAGAATTTTACCACAGGATCATTGTCCTTCTTTACCATATTTTGCAAACACGTCATCCCTTGGGCAAGGCTGAATCGGTCGAGGGCAAGGCTACTGGTCTGGACTATTTTCATCGCCGTTGAGCCGCTGTCAACTGGTCCTTCACAGGGCCCGAGATGACAATGGGCCTCAACTTATGTCAAGATTTTTGGCAAAGGCAACCGATGTGATCGAGTTGCCAAAGTTGTCCGTCCGGCTCTTGTTGTATCCTGGAATCGGATAGTCCATAGGTTTGCTTGTAATTACTATTGCATCATCCCCTTCTGTAATTGCTATTACAATATGCCTGTAATAGTTATTTTCAGTTTAAGCTCGTTGGTTTGAGTCGAAGAAGCAATGTGACTTGATCATTATCAAACTGCCTATAATCTTTTTTTATTTGCAAAATCTCATCAATTATGATCAATTCATTCCATATTTCCTTTTTAGAGGATAAATTTTCACATTTAGATGATGTTTTGGATGTACTAATACCCTATCACATCCACCTAGAAGTCTTGGTTCAAATCCTTTGCTGCTTGGTGAAGGCAAGCCTATTTATTTATTATCTATATTACACCAAATAAAAAAAGATTAATTGCCCTAGAAGGGTTGAACATCAATCTATTGTCTGTTAAGGCTTGTAAGTTAGACTTCCGAAATTCTAAATGCCGGTGGAAACTCTTTACTTGCTTAAGCATTCATAACACAAGACTTTGCTACTCAAGCTATCTTATATACTCATCACCACTACATCGCAAGATTCATCATGACAGGGGCCTTTGCTCATGGGGTTCACTAGAGATTACAATTCGGAACAGAACAAGGATAATGTATTGGCAAGAATGTTAGACCATAAAGAAACTATCATACCCCATTTAAGTTGGGCCACCACACATTGGGGCATTATGTTCAAAATGATGTCATGCTTGCTTTTGGATAAACAAATCTTAATTGAACCTATATGTGTCCAACGGATGCAATCTATTTATGGTTAAACCATTTTTGTTCGGTTAGATACCAAATTAGATGATTGACTCATTCTATATTAGAAATAATTGTAGGAAATCTTTTGATAACGTGGATTTTTATTTCTCAATGATATTCCATAATTAAGACAATTGGCCGAATCCATGAAACCACTTCATAGGAAAATCATTGACATCTTCTTTTATAAAGCGTCTTCTTTTTATAAAGCAAATCGACTTTGATTCTTGAATAAGCCACATCACTTTTGCTTCTATTGTAACAAAAGATTCCCCTTTTTACGTGAAAATGACTTGTATCAATAATTATGATTTTACATTTCTCATAAAATTGGCTTCTTTTCCTGAATTTTACTCTTAGCAACTCTTATGTTCAAAGCAATATGTTGTCTAATTAGCTCACGAATTACACATCTCTGAGTTGGGATTTGAAAAGATAGGATTTGATTAGACCAAGGTTGGATTTGAATTTTGAAATTGGGTTTTAACTACTAGTTGAGATCATTGAATCTATAACGATCACATCTTTGCCAAAAAAATATTCACGAAAAGAAGGTACAGTCATCTAAATTATCATACAATCTATAACGATCACATCTTTATAATATAATTATTATCCTAGTCACTAATCATATTATAGTCGATGCTCAAATTGTTATTTAATTATTGTTTCAATTATACTACTAATTATGTAATGAATAGTATTATGAACATATATATGACATTAAAATCATGAATCTTAATTAACTATCGGAATAATAACTATTACATTCTCTCTAATTCTGATGTGAAGGTAATCACTGGGATTCGCCCCAGTGGCCACTCTTCCAACATGGAAGGGGGAGGTGAGGAGTTCAAATCCCCACCTTCTCAGGGGGGATGGGGTGGGAACGCGTAAGTTTTAGGAGTGGGTTTCGACTCCCACGCCCTGCAAGAGGTAGAGCAAAAGTCTGAAAGTGAGTGTAGGGTAGGATTAGAGTAGGACTGACAAAAAAAAAAAAAAATTCTGATGTGAAGGTTATTCTGAGAATTTCGATACTGCTCCAGCCTTATTACACATGTCATTTATAAAATCAAATAGTTTAATAGGTGTAACATTACTTAAATCAAATGGCGGAATAGGAATCGCAACGTAATAATTATAAAGGACCCCACTTAATTTCCATCCACCATCAATGATATATTCGTATTTCATGAGTCTATAGTGATAAGAAAGAGAAATTAATTAGAAAAAACAAGATAGAAGCTGAAAAGAAAATTGAGATTTTGTTTGTTCCGTATAAAATGAGTGATTTGGAAGACTTTTTTCCTAAATATGATCGCATGTCTCACATATAAAAGTAAATAAATGAAAAATATTTTCATCGTTTATGAAAAGATAATGAAAATAGATTTTGTTAACTAATTATTCCCACCAATATAGGTAATTTTTTTTTTAATTATTTATTTTTCACGAAATAAGTAAAGTTGATTAAACCTAATCAATTAAAATGCCAAGTCAACTATACATGAAAGGGGGAGGTGAGGGGTTAAATCCCCACCTTCTCGAGGGAGATGGGGATAGGGACGCGTAAGTTTCGAGTGGGTTGCGGCTCCCCACGCCCGAAGGCGGGCGCAAGTCTGCGAGTGAGTGTAGAGTAGGAATAGAGTAGGACTGACCAAAAAAAAAAAAAACTATACAATGTGTGCGCGCCAATATTGACCTAAACGGTGATTATTAATTTCCAATTAAATGAACGCAAATGGGGCCGTACACATTGAAGTGGAAGCCACAATCGATAGACGTCATCTTCTTTGGTCTCTCCGGTCTACAAAGCAAAACACCAAAAAGTCAAATGAAGATTAATATGACACAGACGCCCACCTAATTTCCTCCCCATGGTTCCAAAGAGAATGATTGCTCTTGCTGGCTTTATGAATTCAAGGTTTCATTTATTTCATAAGATATAAATAATTTTTAAAATATGTTCTAGAAATGACCATCAATATTACTTATAAAAATGTAACGAAATTTCATTGATTAATTACATAAAGCGGTACAAATAGTTATATTAATGAAATATTTTTCAAATTATTTATTAATCGCGAAATAAACGGAGCTTAAATTTCGAAACTTTCATTAGCAAAAACCCTAGAGGATGCATTTTTAAAGAGATCGAGCATGTCGCGTATAGAAACTTAGTGCTTGATTTGGCCGTTTTTTCTCCTCCTAACGCGGTAGCCTTGCTGTCCACCGCTAAGTGAAAGGTTAACTTTCTTTTCCCTATCTAGAAGGCTAGAAAGTAGTGCTGAAACGCAAAGGAGACGAGGATACATGGACCAAAGCCGAAAGCAGAAGTGCGACATAAAGTGTTTATTGGCTAGTTGTGCCCATATCTTACTCTCCACGATGTAAAAACGAGTAGACATTCAAAAATTGTTTATGCTGCTTGAAAAAACTATTTCTGTTCTTTTATTCCAAGAAACGAGAAAAAGTATAAACGTGTTTGGTAAAATTTTTTGTTCTCTAGAACAAAATACCTCTTTTTGTTTTTATTTTTAGGAATAGATTTGGAACATAAACAAAAAGTAGAAAAAAAGTAATTTCTTGTTCTCAAAAACAATTTTTCTATTTCTCTTCTTCTCTTCCCGTTCCTTCTTCTTTCTTTTGGCCAGTCACCGACCTTGGCTAGGTTGGCAACCAGCCAACGAGAACCCACAACCTCGTCGAAGCGTTGCAAGGGGCGAGCCATGGCAAGGCCGAGCTCACCCAGCCAAGGTGAGGCCAGCCGACGTGAGGCTCCAGTGAGCTCGCTGGTGACCGGCCACAAAGGAGGAAGGAGGAAGAATGAGAGAAAAGAAAAAGAAAGAAGAAAAAAAAAAGGAAAAATATAATAAAAATATTAAAAAATTAAATGAAACAATAAAATTATACAATTCTACCAAATGCATTTCTTTCATAAGAATAGAAATTTTGTACGTTATCAAACGTATTTTTATAATCAGAAATTGTTCTCGGGAAAAAAAAAAAAAACTATTTCTGATAAAAAATTATTCCGCAGAAACGAATTGTTATCAAATGCGCCCTTATTAGCTAGAGTTCGAAATACAATGAAAGAGAGGACTCTATAAAACCCTAGCCCCAAATACCCTCATAAGCTCTCATATACTCTCGAGTTAGAACAATTAAATGGGAAAACAATAGTTATTCATATTGAGTTGCATGAGCAAACTTATATGGATCAGTCAAAGAGATTTGCTATTTCAGAGAAGGTTGATCATATTTGCTTATGAAAAAAATCTCTTTCATGGTTAGTTGAGATTATTCGAAAACTTCCGCTGAATAACTATTTACTTAGAAGTTTAGAGAATGGGTTTTTGATTTATTTTTTTTATATTATGTTATTCAGACCAGCTACAATTTTATCTTATCAAGAAACGGCTCTTTCGTGACAGAACTTAAAAGAAAAAGGGATGTCGGTTCACATTTCAACACGAACTGAGACATACATTGAACCAGATTGATTTGGTCACTTCGAAGAAGATTCGCTCATTGAGGTTCGTGTCTTGAATGAATGCATTCGACTTTTCGTTTTGTGGTACATGTGCATTAGCTGTAAAACATATTTTCTAGCTCGCAACGTAACTGGATAACCAAAAGAACAAAGTGCAATCACATCCGCATCCTTTTTGCATGATTAGACACGGAATGCGAGTAATATGGGAAAAGTTCATATTTGATCCCACACTTCTATATTTTTCCAAAAATCAAACTTATAATTTATTCAAATCAAGTTCATTAAACTTACAAGTTTTTTTTTTTTTATCGAGTCCTTCTGCAGATAGTTTTGGCAACTTGAAGGAGATGTGTGATGATCAATGTGGACAAAAAGTTTGATGTTTTGAAATGGTCAATGCCACTATAGCACATAAAGCTATTGAAAATTTGTTAAACTGTGTCTAGAGTTATTGACACTAGAGTCAAATCAATTGTCCGTGTCAAATCAATTGTCCAAGTCGCCCGAATTTTGTCTATATTTAGCTCCATCGATATATTCAACATTTTCAATTTGCCAGAAAAAAAAAAAACAAGTGACTTGATTGGAAAAATTCAACAAGTTAAGCAATTTGATTGCACAAATTACAAGTTTGAACATCGTTATAAATATAATGCAAATTCTTATCAAATAATGTGTGTGTCTGTGTGTGAGAGAGGGAGGAGATTGATATATTAATAGAATATAGTACTGCATCATCAATCATTCCGTCACTAAAAACAAAAAAGAAAAAGTCGACCAATTGATGAACCTCAATCATAGAACACACAACATAATACATTGTTGGACACTTCTACAATACAATATAATTCCATATGATATCGACCATCAATTATTTGATGGCACCGATCGACAATAAAATCAATTGATCCATAAATTTTCCAGGTTAGATGACAACGATCCGGTATATTCTCGGGCAATTAGTTTTTTTGGTTCAAAAAAAGAAAATTCTTGTTTCGCAATTGGGTTCTAACCAGCAGCATCCACGCGAGAACAAGGGTACTCATGATTCATATTAATTTTGCGAAATTGAGGAGCCAATGAGAATGAGCACTATGTGCTTTGTTCCTTTGTGACTAAAGAGCAGCCGGTCAAATGTGTCGTCTCCATAGACAGTGATAGCCAATCGTGGGAGAGAGCATGGCCACATCTTATCCTGTATTCTACACCTCTCACCCATTATCTTTTTGGGAAAAGCAATTTCATTCATTAAATCCTGAAAATATAAGGGATTAAAAAAGACCCTTATTTATTGTGTACTGAGTTTTTTTTTTTTTAAATTGTTCTATTTTCGGATTATATCTTGGGTTTGTTGTTTCATGAAAAAAAAATGATACTGCTAAAGATGAATAACCAAGAAAATCTTTTTTAGGTAATATGATAGTCGCTGTTTTGTATTTTTATGGTCCTTCAAAATGGAGTTCAAGATCATTCGCTGTCATTTATTCCATGGACTCGGTGTCGACCTCTGGAATCTCGGTTTTGGATGGATTCTTGCTCCTATTGTTGGGCAAAAGAACTTGACTTAAGCTCTGATTGTTTCACCTAAAAATGAATTAGAAAACATTCTCCATTATTTAGTATGAAAAATCTAATTTGATTTTTTGGGGAAAATTACTAAAATATTTGAATTTTTTATTTTTCTTTTATTCATCTTTTTTCTTTTTCCTTCTTCCTTGGTCGATCGCCAGCCATAACTTATGAAGTACCGACACTCTCAAAGAGCCTTTATATCATGTTGGATATTTCGACATGTGTCCGACAATCTCCGATACTCGGACACCCAGTCAACGTGTGTCAGAAAATCCAACACCTAGTCTATTTTTTCGACACTCTCCGACACTCGAGTCAGAATTCTAATATACGAGTTTTTATACGTGATTCCGATATCGAGGTCAATTTTAAAATTTTTTAATAAATGAGATGTCAAAATGTATATATATGAAAAAATAAAACACAATAATAAAAATAATAAATGAAAAAGAAGAAAACCTAGTTTTCTCTTCTCTTCTGACTCCCACTTTCCGTGATACACAATTCACCCCTTAAGTTTTTTTTTTCTTCTTCCGACATATTTGACATGCGAGTCCGGAACGTCGATCACTTGTTTTTTCTCCAAGTTTTATGAATTATTGAAATAGAGTTGAATTTGTCAAATTAAAATAATGAATGATATTAATAAATGGTGAATTAATGCTTTTAGTGTAAATTCATTCTAGGCTTTTTTAATTATTTCTTTATTTGTGAATTTGAACAAAATTAATTTATTGAAATAATCATATAAATGATAATTTATTATGTATATATAAAAATATATATTTAACATATAACATGTCCCAACATGTCGAATTCTCTATTTTTGAAAAATAACGTGTTGGCATGTCGTGTCGTGTCGTGTTGTGTCGCGCGTTAGTGTCGGTCTTTACTTAGGCCATAACAACGACCACATGATCAACCAAGGAAAATGATGAGCTCACCCAAAGTTAGCAAGGCTCGAGCTTGCCAAACTTTGATGAGCCAAGTTAAGCCAATTTTAGGCAATGCTCCACCTTGCTAGATCGGTGAGCTTCGAGCTTGCTAGAGGTCGGGCGCAGCCTAAGGCCTTGCCAGATCCTCAAGCTCAAGCCTCACTAGATTTCGGTGAGCTTAACCTAATTAGCCTTGGGCAAGTTTATCCCTTGTGGTTGGATGCCAGCCAAAAGATAAGGAAAGAGAAAAAGGAAAAAAAAGAAAGTTAATAATTAAAAATTTGATTTAAAAAAAGAAAATATAAAAATAAAAATAATTACAAGGAGTCTACGGATGAGAACTTGCTCTGAATTAAAGAATGAGGATGGATAATAATTTTCTATTTTTGAAAAAAATAAATCATTTTCTCCACTTTTAAAGGTGTTTCTTTCATTCACATAATTGTTTTCCTTGACTAGTTTATTTTTTGTAAACCAAACGTTAGAAAATTTGAAAAAATTTATCTTGAGATTATGTGAAATAAATGGAACCTTAATCCTAGTAATCAAGCCCTCCAAAAGTATAATTATCTAGGTGTTGAAATTGATATCGATTGTTTAAATTCCTAATCACAATTGTCAAATCACTTTATGACATAATTTTATACATCAATTTCCGGATTAGTAGCCCTCGTATCAAATTAGGGGGCAGCAAATAATGGTGACCAAATGGGCAACGATAATTGCCCTTTGGAAAACTCACGTTCGCCACAGCATTTTAAATCGCGACCATAACCGCTGATGCTGTCAATTAACTTGAAGGGGATGTGCGATGATAAGGAATTCACACCTTGTTAAAGTTCAGAAGTTATTGTATAACGATGTCAAAGTTCAGGAGGATGTCGAGCAATTAACCCTTTCTTTTCTTTCGTCGCCTGCGCGGCCAATGACTCAATACTACAGTAGCATTGTCTTGATTTCTTCTCATGATTCTGCTTAGACGACAACCGGAGTGGAGAATGACGTCAAAACTACTTCAACCGAGATATGCAAATTGCCATGGGAATTAACCTCATTGCCATGAGAATTAACCTTATTCGGAAAGCCACGTTGGGAAGCAGTAAGTTCCATCTTGAAAGTGGAGGTGACCGCAAGTAAACAAGGCAGAGAAACAAAAAAAATTGGGACACTCTTGTTGATTGATTGCCTGACGGGTAACAAAATTCTAATTTTTTTTTTTCCTTAGGTCCTTTTCACTTATGGATATGGGTATTATTTTTATCTTTTCGGGGACGGAGGCCGATTTCAAATGTTGATTTTATAGGGTGGTATAGATACAGCAAGGAACGTCAGACATAAAAGAAAATCGGGATGAAATTCAAGCGCATCCGATGTATTCCTTCTTTTTGTGAAGTGAATGTGAACCGTGCCTCAAGATGACGACCTGGATTTCCACTGCCGTTCTAAGATTTAAGTGGACACACTACTGAAACACGACATGACATATCGTGATGTCGTTTCTCAAAAAATAAAAAATTCCAACACATTGGGACACGTTATATATTAAATATATATATTTATATATACATAATAAATAATCATTAATTAAATTTATTTGATTCAAATTCACAAATAAATAAATAAATAAATAAATAAATAAAAGCCCCAAATGAACTTATACTAAAAACGTTAGTCCATAATTTATGGGAAAAGTGCCAAAAAAATCCTAAACCTTTTTGTGTTTGTGCGAAAAAAGTCATAAACCTTTTTTGGTGTCAATTCAATCTTAAACATTTTTACTTATTGCCGATTTAGTCTTTTCCGGTCAATTTTGGCCGGATTTTGTAAACTAGACGCCGACCAAATAACGTGGCCTAATCGATGCGACGTTGAGAATTTTTAATGATATTTTAAAATTTTAAAATGTTTTATTCTTTTTTAATTAATTATTATTTTTCTTTTTTTCTTTTTTTCTTCTCTCCTCCTCCCTCCGGCCGCTAGCCGGACCACGGCAACCAGCCGGGCGATGGCCAATGAGGCTCGCCAGCCACCACGCCAAAGGGCCAGCCCTTGTGTTGGGCGCCGGCGAGGCTCGACCTCGAGGGCGCCGCTCGGGCCGCAATTCAGCAAGGTCGAGCCTCATTGGCCATGGGCAAGGCTCAACCCTCCCCAAATCCGGCAAGAGGTGGCCTCTCGTCGGGCTAGCGAGGGTCGAGCCTCGCCCATGGCCAACGAGGCTCGACCTTGCCGCGGCCGGCCAAGCTGCGATTCAATGAGGTCGAGCCTCGCCGGCCATAGGAGGGCGCATCTCCCCTCGCCGTTGGAGCCGCGTGCAGAGGATCCCATCTCCCCTACATCGTATCGACTTCCTCGACTGTGTCATTTCTAGAGAGAGAGAGAGAGAGAGAGAGATTCAACTTTGAGCTTCACACCTCGCGACGACGATGACGCCATGGGGCAGATTTTCGACAAGCTCCAAGGTACATCGACCCGCCATCTCTCTCCCTTTCTCTCTCTCTCTCTCTCTTGCTCGCTCATTGTCCGATTCGTCATTGTTTCGGGCAATCGGACCTTGTCGAACACCCTCGCCAGATCCAGCGAGGGTGAGCCTCACCACCCAATGCGAGGCCGCCCTCACGGCCACCGGCAAGGTGGCCGGCAAGCCTCGCTAGTCGTCGCCTAGCCGGTCGCTGTGGTCCGGCCAACGGCCGGAGGGAGGAGGAGAGAAGCAAAAAGAAAAAAGAAAAAGAATAAAGAATAAATAAAAATATTCAAAATATTCAAAAATATTTAAATATTATTAAAAATTGTTCACGTCAACACCGATTAAGTCACGTCAGCTGGTCGGCGTCCAGTCAGCAAAATCTGGCCAAAATTGGCCGGAAAGAACTGAATCGGCACTAAGTAAAAATGTTTAGGACTAAATTGGCAAAAAAAAAAAAGGTTTAGGACTTTTTTTGGCACAAACACAAAAATTTTAAGACTTTTTTGGCACTTTTCCTCATAATTTATTAATATTATTTATTTTTTCAATTTGATAAATTCAATTCTATTTCGATAATCCATAAAACTTGAAGGGAAAAAAAACAAGCAATTTACATTTGGACTCATGTGGCAAACATGTTGGAAGTGAAGAGAAAAAAAACTTGGCTGTTGAATTGTGTATCACAAGAAGTGAGAATTAGAAAAAAAGAGAAGATTATGTTTTTCTTTTTTTTTTTTTATCCATTTCCTCTTTTAATCACGTGTTCGAAATTTGCATATTGGAATTTGGACTCGAGTATTAAAGAGTATCAAGAAAATTGACCATGTGTCAAATTTTCTGACACGTGTTGACCGAATATTGAAAATTGCCTAAGAATATCGGAGTATTCAACAAAATATGAATGCTCTCGAAGAATATTGGTGCTTCCTAATCTATGATCTCTCGGGATGTTTCGTCTCGATTTGTCCCTGATCCGTTAACTTGTCCTACGAAGAGCGGAGTCCCAATACTTGTTCGCCCTCTTTGCACGGCTAGGCAGCCGCCGACGACTAACATAACAAGCACCAGACTGACGTCTGACGGGAGGAATTAAATCAGTAGATGGCCTATCTGGAAGTGTACACTCATTTCACCTTTGTAGACTGAATGACTGTAGGACTTTATTGAGCACTGAAGAATAGATTGTGGATTCAACTGGAAGAACCAAAAAAGGCCAGTGACTCCCATTAATTGCAGTAGCTTCCCATAATATCGATGTCCTTTACTGTACCAAGTGTAACCGTGCTGTGATAGCTATTTCCAAGTTATCACTGTCTCTTTTCTCCCACCATCACTTTAGATTGTTAAGTATATTAATGTTTAAATTTAATTATCTTATACTATTTCGGTAATAATATTACTAATTAATTATCGACATTAACAAATATCATATGATTACTAAGCAAAATATTAAAAATAATTAAATGAATAATATACAATAATTATGTTGTCTTAATAATGCACAGTTAAACTCATGGATCTTAATCGATTATCGAATAATAATGATCATATTCTCTCTAATTCTAATGTTAAGGGCATTTAAAGAATTATAATACTATTCCACCATTATTACTTATATAATTATGAAACCACATGGCGTGATAGTTACTACATTTATATTGCATTGCAACCTAAATGAATACATATATGAATGTTAGACCATTGTTACAAAGCTAGAGTTTACGAGTTCAATTTTCTAGGAACTCCAAACTTTTATTTCCACCACATAGTAATGCACCCCACTTTATTTTTGTGCTTTATCAATGATATATCCGTTTGTTATGAGTCTATTATAACCATAACAATGAGAAATTATTATTAAAAAAGAGAATAATGACATGAAGGATTTTAAACTTTGACTCAATGTGCAATATAATTCCTAAACTTTAAATCCATTTGACATGGTCCTTGAACTTTAGGTCAACGTGTAATATGATCTCTGAATTTTTAATTTATTCGATATGTGTTACATTTAATATTTTCATATAATTTATGAATTAATTTGAATATATACAAAAAATTCATGAACCATATTGAACAAATCGAAATTCATTGATCACATTACATATTTGATTATAATTCAAAAATCATATTGGATAAATTGAAAGCTTAATAATCATATTGCATATTGAGACAAAATTCATGAATCATTTCTCCAATTTTCCTTACAAAAAGAAGACTAAAACAATGAGAATATTGGGGCGCTGCAACAATTGAAAGGTAGCAAAAGAGAATCGGAGCAAGCATGCTCGTCAACCATACTGTGTGAAAATTGACTTTGACCACGAGAAAATTTACTCTTTCCAATTATGTAGTGCACATAGCGGGGGCCGTACGCATTGAAGTGGAAGCCACGATCGATAGGCGTCATCTTTCTGTACTCCCCGGTCAACATTGGCTTCCCATGCGCACCAAATCCACTCCCCGCGATTACATAGGGAAAGATTACTTTTGCCCGCTTCATCTTCTGGTTATTTGGAAGATGATTGTTTATATTACTTAGTTTTGAAAATTGGGAAGACCAACAAACGTATTTATAAATTAAATTAACTGGACCTAATTACTCATATCCTAACCACTTCTATTCTCCTTAAAAATAATAGTTTGTATTATTTATTTGTATCATTCACAAAAATAACTAGATACAAATTATTAAAAATAAAAAAATATTGATTAATTATTTTAAACAAGGTTAATGCCTTGAAAAATTTCAAACCGATACACCTATGATAAATTTACACAAAACTAATTTTTTGATCACGAAAAATTTAAAATCGGTATACATATGATAAATTTACTTCAAATGACCACAAAAAATTTCAAAGTGATACATTTTATGACAAATTTATCCCAAACTAATTTGTTCGATCGTCAAAAATTTTAAACTGATACATTTGTAACAAATATATCATTCGTTAAATTAGATTAGTACTATAAAAAAATCATAAAAATTATATAATTATGATAAACGAGAGAGTAAATTCCAAATCGATACACTAATCAATCATCATGTATCATCCAACTTGACAATTTGACATTAAAATGTAACGGAAACTAATAAAAGGTAAATTTATCATAAATGTTATCGGTTTAGGGTAAATGTGAATAAATTTGAAATAAATTTATCACAGATATCTCAATTTAGGATTTTTCAGGATTTAAATTTTTAAATTATATAAATAATCGCTTTTAAAAAATAATTCTTAATTTTGTTTTTTATGAAATAAATGAAGGCCATGTGCTGAAACTTTTGTCTGGCAACGAACCTCGAGAGTCGATCCTCAAAGAGATAGACCATGTCACGTATCGAACTTCGTGCTTGATTTTTGTCTTTTTGTTCTCCTAACATGTTGCCCTTGCTTTCCACAGCGACGTGAAAGGTTTTTTTGACTTCCTTTTTCCCATCTAGAAGGCTAGAAAAGGAAGATGGGAAAGCTAAGGCGACGAGAGAATCCATCAACTAAAGTAGAAAGCAGCAACTTCCTCTTCCATAGGTTACTCTCCGCACGAAAGAGAGAGGAGGGCTCTCAGAAAACCCTAGCCCCCAAATTTTCTCTATGTCTCTCACATGCTTTGAAGATGTTAAGAAATAAATGTTTTAGACATAAATGATCTCTCAACGTTGATTGATCATATAATATGATCATTAAAAATTTGAATTTGTTCAATATAATTATCGACTTTTAATTTAATATGTAATGTAATTCTTGAACTTTTTGTATACATTCATCTTAGCTCCTAAATTATATAAAAATGATCAATATTATCTCTAAATTTGAACTAATGAAAGTTGAGAGGTGTGGACTATATTAAATATTCACAAAAAAAAATATAAGAATCACATTACATATTACATTAAAATTTATGAATTATATTGAATAAATTAAAAGTTCAGAAATAATATTGTGTATTAATCAAAAGTTCAAGCACCATTTATGTAAGTTTCCCATCTCTATAATAGAGTACTAATCAATCCAATTGACCCCATCACAAAGGGCAAACTCCTCGCACCCTTTAAGACCTCCGCTTCCCCCACACTACTCATGAAAAGTTTCAATTGGATTGTCAAAATGTCCAACTGCCGGGTCGACTAACACATGATAACAAATAAACTTACGAATAACGAAAAGGATTGATGTAGTACCAGCTAAAAATTATTAAATTTATCAGCCAAGGGTAAAGCCTTGAAATAGCTAAGCACAACAAACAAGATTGAGTGAGTTGGTTGCTCTTGAAAAGTAGAAAAACTTCTTCGTGAAGGACGTGTACATTGTGCTGCGGGAATGAAATGCAGTATCTTCTATTAAACATATATTGGAGAATTCAAGAAAATATAATAGGTGCAAAACGTAATTACAACGATTTGGTCTACTCCATCCTCCTGGATCCATCAGCCTCGTTTTGTTCGAGTGTTGCTTGCTTTAGTTGCGGCACAAGATCTAGCGTTGAAGCAAGTAGACGTGAAAAGTGGTGGTGTTTTATCCTAGTGCATTGAAGGAGCAGACTTTCATGAGACAAATAGAGAGATTTGCTATTCAAAGTAAAATTGACCATATTTGCTTATCAAAGAAATATTTTTCATGACTAGTTAGGACTATTCGAAAAAAGTTAGTTAAATATTTATTTACTAGGAAATTGAAGGATGGGTTTTGGGTTCATCTGTCTTTATATGAAAATTATTTTAAAAGTCTTAAATATTTTATACATGTGCCAATTTAGTCTTAAACCTTTTAATTTAATCAAATTAATCCTAAACATTTACAAAATTTGCTAATTGAGTCATTTCGATCAATTTTAGTAGAAAATCACTAATATGGACGCTAATTGTCCTACCTATAACATGGTAGGTGTTCACATGAATAATTTTGAAAATAAAAATTGAACTTTTTATTGTTTTATTTATTGTTTCTTTTTTTCCTTTTATTTTGGAAGGTGAGGGCTAGAAAGCCCACGCTAATCTCTGCAAGGGCCGCGGCCTCGCCTCATAGCTAATGAGGGCCTCACCTAGATTAGGCGAGGTGTGCCCTTGCTAGCCACAATTAAATAAGGTAGAGCAAAATTCAAAAATTCAATTAAAAAATTGCTCATCTTAATATCAGTGATGTAACATAAAATAATTAACGTCCATGTTAGCAAATTTCAGCTAGAATTGATTGAAATGACTCAATTAGTCAGTTGTCAAAATTTTTATAACTAAACTAATCAAATTAAATTGACATAAATTCAAGAAATTTAAGATTTTTTTTGGTAATTTTTCATTTTTATATATTATTCAAAATTTAGCTACAATTCCATCTTATTAAAGGAAAAAAAAAAAAAACATGTCTTTGGCGGCAAAACAAAAAGACAGTCACACTTTAACTCCATCTGAAAAGCACATCGAATCAAATTGATTTTTAGTGTCGAAGAAGATTCTCATAAGGTCCGTACGATAAATGCATTCGACTTTTCGTTATGTGGTACATCCGTTAGCTGTAAGATATCCTTTTTGCTTTTTCTTTTTTTGCTAAAGATATCCTTTTTTGCTTTTTCTTTTTTTTTGCTAAAGATATCCTTTTTAGCTTCTCAATATAATTGGAGTACCAAAAGAAGGAAACTGAAATTACATCCGCCTCCATTTTTGCATGAATATTATATGGAATGCGAGTAACATGGGAAAAGTTCTTCGAAGTTACAAGTTTTATCTCTTTTTTTTTTGTCCTTCTTGTGGAACTTTTTCTATGTCACTAAAAAATCTAAATTTACCCATAGTGACACAAATACCATAAAAAAATTTTGTGTCATAAAAAATTCCAAACGTATATCAAGATAACAAATATATTCTAAATTAAACTAAAATTGAGGCCTATATGATTTTTTCTGACACAAAAAAAGTTATGTATATGGGTCAAGTGGCCAAGTTTAGGGTGTATATGTGTCACAATGGGTATAATTTAGGGGTTTTTTGCGATATTTGTCATTTTCATTGAAGTGTATTTGGAGTTATACATCTTATAGTTTAGTCAACTCAAATTGATTGTCCATAGTCGACTTTACATACTTGCATCTACTATGCATTGATTTCAATTGGCTGATAGAAAAAGCCGAGGGACTTAATTGGAAAAGGTCAATAAGTTGGGCAATTTAATTGCACAAATTATAAGTTTGAGTATTGCTTTGAAAATATGATGGAAGTTGAAAATAATAGAAATTCCTAAAGGCATCAGTAAAACTTTCTCGACCAATTGGATAGAAAAGAAAATACCAGTAGCAGCAACTCAATTCTCAAATAATGAATTATCAAATCAGGAGAGAGGTAAGCCGACTAATTGATAAATCTCAACCAGTAGAAGCCGCAACATATCGAGTACAACTTACAAGGAAGATCACAATCCTTATGTATTGCAAAAATGAGGAGGATGATCACTCTATGCTTTGTCCATTTGTGACCAGGACCAGCTGGTCAAAAATGTCGTCTCCATAGATAGTGAAAGTCCCATCATGCAAGAAAGCACGGCCACATCTCATTCTTTAAATATTCTGCACCTCTGACCCTTTATCTTTGGGCCAAAGCAATTTCACTCATCTTTATAAAAACGTCACCCTGAATGATTTGCATACCGAGTTTCGTTTTATTTGTGCCGTTGTCAGATTATATATGGGGACAGTTTATTTCATGAAAAAATTCATGTTACTGAATATGATTGAACAATAATATCACTTTTAGGTGAAATGACGTCATTACATTTGAATGGGCTTTCAAAAAGGGACCCTAGAATCATTTATCAATGTTTATTCTATGGACTCACGTTCCAATCACTGGAATTTCGGGTTTGGGCAAGACAGGAATCCCAAATCTTGGTGGTGGGGCTCGTTGGTCCTATTGTTGGAATATAATAATTTATCAATTATTTTAGAAGTTTAAATTTTTACCATGTAATATTTTGAAGAATCGCTACCAATTGTTAGATGAATATGTGTATTAATTTGATTTTTTATTTAATATTAAGCGTGAAAATATTTTATTAAAAAGGCAATATATTAATTTAATATTTAAATATTCTCTCATTCCTCCGCCGTCAGTCTGGTATTCTGGCTTTGAGTGTCCGCAACGGATGTGAGAGTTTAGGATGTGTATGCGTGAAGTGAGAAAAAAAAAATGACATTTCCGTAAATCAAGGACACAAGGACAATCAGTATCAAAATGCAAGTGACCTTAAAAAATTAAACTAAAGTAAAAATATGTAAAAACTAAAAAGTTACTAGGAGAAAGGTGAGTCGTATTTATTTTATATATTCTTTATGTCACTGAAGCGTGCGAGACTTTTTTCTAGTGTTTGCGGTCCTTTTATCTGTTGCAGTCTCGATTTCTTGAAAATTGATTTTGGTGGAAACCCTAGAATTTGTTACCCCTTGATTCGCAACAGTTCCAAAGCTCTAGCCTCGCAAGATTCTTTCGACCTCGTTATCCGGGCCATATCAAACCAACGACACATGTTCCCAAGCGCCTTCCTCAGCCATTGCGAGAAAACCTCTTTTACCAAGGAAACGTACGAAAAGAATTAAAACCACCCACGATCTTCGGGGCGACCCATGCCATTCGTCACGTGTTGTTCACTTCAAAAAGAGACTCGATATTACATAAATAAGAGGGGAAAAAAACAAACTCCGAAATGGACCCAAATTTCAATAATTTACGCCCACGATACATCCCCCAAGAATCAAACCCGAAAAAAAAAAAAAATCCAAGAAAAATCGGCCCAGCAGACTCTCCAACCTCAATCACCAAGAAAAAAAGATAAAATAAATAGATGTACATCTTTCCACATCACGTGAATTTTGAAAGAGAAGACAAGCAACACTAGCAGCCCGAGCCCCCCCATCTCATCTTCAACAAGATCCACCCACCAACTCATCAAATCACATCACACATCAACACCTCCAAGACCTCAGTAAAAATTACCTAATCACATGTCTTTTTTTTTTTTTTCCACCTAAACTATAGCATAACACACCACAACAAAAAAGAAGATGGCAATTGACATATATTATGATTTAAAGAGGAAAAAAAATCACGTCTAGACTCTCGGCGCTGTGGAGGAGGGCTCGACTTTCCTCAATTGAATCCCGTTCTTCGGCGATTCGTCGTCGTCGTGGTACACGTAGGCGAAGCCGCCGTGCCGGGTGAGGTCCATGCCGGCCATCTCGTCCTCGGCCGAGATCCGCAGCAGCTTGAGCTTGTGGAGCACGAAGAACAGCGGTCCCATGGTGGCGCTGACCCACCCGATGATCACCAGGATTTGGATCACGTGAGCGGCCAGGAGCTTTCCGCCGCCGCCCATGAAGAGCCCGTAATGGCGGCCCGCCCCGTAGACCTGGGCCACGTACTCCTTGTCGGCGAAGAGCGCCGTGAAGATGACGCCCCACGCGCCGCAGCCGCCGTGGAGCTGCGCGGCCTCGAGGGGGTCGTCGTACCTCACCTTCTCCGCGATCTTGTTGCAGCTAATCAGCACCAGGGCGGCGACGAACCCGCAGATGATGGCGGCCCAGGGCTCGACCACCGAGCAGCCGGCGGTGATGGCGGCGAACCCGCCGAGGAGGCCGTTGCACACGTCGGTCACGTTCCAGTGGCCGGAGAGGAGGCGCTTTCCGAACAGCGTGGTGAGCGCGGCGGTGCAGCCGGCGAGCGTGGTGGTGACGGCGGTCCGGCCGACGGCGCTCCACTGGCCGTAGTAGCTACCGCTGCCGTACGTGACTAGGATCTTGTTGAACGAGCCGGGGTTGAAGCCGTACCACCCGAACCAGAGGAGGAAGGTGCCGAGGACGACGAGGGAGGCGGAGTGGCCGCGGAGGGCGACGGAGCGGCCCGAGTGGTCGAAGCGGCCGATGCGGGGACCCTCGATGAGGGCGCCCCAGAAGCCGGCGATGCCGCCGACCATGTGGACGACGCCCGACCCGGCGAAGTCGATGACTCCGGACCCGAACAGCAGATCGTTCGAATTGAAGGCGCTGGCCCACCCGTCGGTGGACCAGAACCAATGGGAGACGACCGGGTAAACGAACCCGGTCAAGAAGGCGGAGTAGATCAGGTAGGCGACGAACTGGGTCCGCTCGGCGATGGAGCCGCTGGTGATCCCGGCGGCGGCGATGGCGAAGGCCCACTGGTAGAGGAAGTTACTGTAGTCGATGGAGGGGGAGGGGACCTCCTTGAGGCCGAAGAAGTGGTGGCCGATGAAGCCGTTGGAGGGGGAGCCGAAGGCGAAGGCGAAGCCGAAGAGGTAGTAGAAGAGGCCGCCGGCGGCGGCGTCGAGGACGTTGGTGAGCATGATGTTCATGGTGTTCTTGGCGCGGACGGAGCCGGCGCAGAGCATGGCGAAGCCGAGCTGCATGGAGAAGACGAGGTAGGCGGAGAAGAGGAGGTAGGTGGTGTCGACGGCATAGGAGGTGTCGGAGAAGCGGTCGCAGATGTAGGAGGCGGCGGCCGTGGCGTTGGGGCCGATGAGGAGCGCCAGGTCGGCCGCCGAGCAGGAAGCCATGGTTGATTGAGAGAGAGAGAGAGAGAGAGAGAGAGAGAGTCGTAGGTGTAGTGAGAGAAAATCAGGGAAGGGACATGAGGAGGAGGAGTTTAAATAGGAGGGCGATTGAGTCTGAACGAGGAGAGAGAGAGAGAGAGAGAGAGGACGACTTTTACTCCGCGCAGGAAGAGATGAGAAGCTTCTTGGAGAGAGAGAGAGATTCTGCTTTTGCAATACACTAATATTCATCTATTTTATTTACCTAACCTCGCCCCCCCAAGAAAAAGTTACATAAATACATGGATGGCGCTATTCTCACCTCTTATGTAATTAAATCCACCCAATTGAGATTTCCCTAAATCATTCCATTGCAATTCAAGTGGTTCCCCCGGAGTAATTTGACTTTCCTCTTTATTAATTTTTCTCATAATTAGAATTTCACATATATAACTTTCCTTATTTTGGGCATACTAGATATACTAAATGCACTATTTTTTTTTCTTTTCATTGTCAGATTTTACTTCTATATATGTTAGTTTTGTCAAAAGAAGAAGGGAAAATTCCAAAAAGAGATCAAAAGTACCATCTTTTTCTCAAATAAAGGCTCAAAGTGGACCCTGTTTCAAATAAAGACCCGAAATGCATTCATTTTCTCAAATAAAGGTCTAAAATGGATATTATTTCAAATGAGAACCTAAAGTGGTTATGTTTATTTCAATAAGAACCTGAAGTGGTTATGTTCATTTCAATAAGGATCCGTCTTTCTAGCTATCAAGGGTATTTTCGTCATTTGTCATTTTTCCATTTTTTTGGCTAGTTCTTCTTCCTCTTCGCTAGTGGCCAGCCATCCACTGGCAATGCCCACAAAGGGCTAGGTGAGAGTCGACCTTGCAGATGGCCCTTGGGTGAGGGTCACCACGCTCAAGCAAGGTCGTCCCTCACTTGTGGCCAGCGTGGGTGGCCCTCGTTGGCAGGGGCGACCCTTGCTTAATCCTCTGTGGGCATCATTGGCGGCTGGTCAACCACCGGCAAAGAGAAAGAAGAAGAACAAAAAAAAAAAAAAAAGAAGAAGAAGGAAAAGAAAAAAAAAAGGTGAAATGCAAAATGACAAAAATAACCTTGACTAGTTGGAAAATTTAGTCAGTTGGCAATTGGTGAGGTCGGGTCTTTATTTGAAACAACCAAAGCCACTTCAGGCCCTTATTTGAAACAACTAAGGCCATTTTAGGTCATTATTTGAAACAAAGCTCACTTCGGGCCATTATTTTAAAAAACAATAACACTTCGGGTCTTTTTTTGAAATTTTCCCAAAGAAGAAATTTCTACATCGTCCAACAAATTAAAAAAGAAATTATAAGTAAAATCTAGAAGAAGGTTTTATATAGACGGTTTTTTTTTTTAAAAAAAAACATTCACTTGTTTTAAAATTTTCACTTTTGTTATGCATATTATTATCAAACCCCTTTCTTATTGATTTTCTTATATATCCATTCATAATATATATATATATATATATATATATATATATATATTCTATAATGGGATGATTGGATAAAGCAAAACAAACCCTCTGGGAAGATTTTCGAAAATAAAATCACAATTACAATCTCCAACAAAAGAATTTAAAAGATAAAATTTATTTAAATAAAAAATAGTTTAAAAAGAGTAATAACATGCTGGCAAAATCTCATTATTTTGAATTGACAGAAATTAATATCATCCGCAAAGTGTGTGAAAAAATATCAAGATAACTCATTGTAGGTATCCTAGATATATTGAAGGCACTCTGTTTTTTTCCTTTTCATTGTTAGAATTTATTTCCAAATATATTGGTTTGTTGAAAAAAAATTTCCAAGAAAGTTGATTTTTTTCTATGTTGTCGAGCCAATTTAAGGATAAATTGTCGAGTACAACCTAGAAATTTTTTTATATAGACATTTTTAAAACACAATCACTTGTTAACAAATTTTCACTTTTGTTGTGCATAACATTATCAAACCCCTTCATATCAGTTTTCTTTTATTACATACATAAATATCTATAATATATAATGGGATGATCGGATGAAGCAAAGCAAACCCTCTTTGAAGATTTTTCAAAATAAAATCGTAATTACATTTTTCAATGGAAAGATTTAAAAGATAAAAATTTAATTAAATAAACAAATTGCATGAAATAAGTAACTTTTTAAAAATACCGGTAAATCTCATTATTTTGAATTGACATAAATTAATATCATCCACAAAATGTGCATGCAAATATCAAGATACTTCATTGTGCATAATATTTTTAGTATACCCCTAGATCTTTTATAACGCTTTACACTTGTGTAAAAGCATTTCACCAATGGTAAAGGAAAAAAGATAAGTTCTTTAAGATATTAAATAAAGAGACTTGATACATAATTTTTACAAATGAAATTAAAAAGTAAAAAATATACCAAGAAGTGAACTTTTGTAATAAGGGGAGTAAGAATTTTTTTATTTTATTTTATAAAAGCAATGATGAAGAAGAGATTTTCAAAATTCTTTTCAGCCTTTTTTCTATTTTTGTGACAGAACATTTCTCAGTCGGTTCTTTATGCAATCATATGAACTGTCTGCTTCATAATGCATTGCGAAACAAATTAAATGATCTTGATCTTCACCAAAAGAAAGGAAGAAGAAGAGATTTTCAATCTTTTTATTATATCTAAGAAAAGACTAAGAATAGAATAAAAAAAAGTTCCTTATTGCACTAAAAAAAAAAAACATGTGAAATGCATAATTATGATAATGAGACCGTTAATTGATATAAAAAAGAAGAAGAGGAGGAGGAGGAGGAACGGGGCATTGACTTTAAATTGCAATTGAATGGTTGGGGGTAATTTAGTCTTTCTAGTGTAAATAGGGTTGATTTAATCATATAGGGGTGGAAATAGTATCGCCCTACATACCATTGGTATAATTTTTTTTTTTTTTTTTTTTACACAACCGGCATCATTTATATTTATTTAAAAATTATAAGTAACCTCTCTTTCAAATCAATTGTACATAATATCATTTATGTAAGTAGTCTTTACAACGATCTATTTCAATATGTGCATTGCGAGAAATTATTCAAGAAACCTTAATTTATCGGAAAAAAAGAGAGAGGAATTTCCTACTTTCGAAGTTTCACGTTTCTTTTAACAATTTCGAAACCCACTTTTCTTCTAACAATTTCGAAACCCACCCTCGGCTAGGAACCATCAAGTGTAGGATGAAATATGACACAAAAAATTCTGAAAAAAAAAAATGAGATAATTATGCCATCAGCGAGCAATACCTTTTTTGGTGTGAATAAAGACTTTTCAAATTTGATACAGCTCATGGTGTTCAGAGGGCTGGGTCTGTGCACGTAACTTTGTTCTATTAAAAAAGTTAAAATATTTTATACCATGATAAATTATTTCTTGAAAATATTATATTTATTAGTTATCAAATTTGCAAGTTCGAACATGTAAATATCAAAGAATTAACCCGAACTTTTAATTTCATATAAAGAGATAAAGTTCAGATATCTCAACTCACGAGACCTGTAAGTACAATACTCTAGAAGGCTTCTATACTTAGAGCTAATGGTCATAGGAATTTAGGCCATTTTAACCCTGAAAAATCATCTGTTTCAGAATGTTTCCTGTCACTATATTTTATTTGACCCGTACCATTGTTTTCTATCCGTTTAATATTTTATGGTTAATCTACGTCTTTTTACTCCTTTACTAAGGTTTAAGGCAAATAAATAATTCGTTTATTATTTTAATATTCTTTAATCTTTTTTGGAAAATTATTATATTTGTTTAAATCCGCTATATTTTGATTCAGTACCAACCTTTCGGCTTTCTGTCTTATCCCTAGGGTAAACTTAAAAATAAAAGAAGAAATCGAGGCCTGAATAAGTCCGTTTGTTGTGGCTTTATGTAAGAAAGAGAAAATTTCACCGGCGATTCCCGGATAGGGCTAGGCAAGGATACTCACAAAAGCCACAAGTGAGAAGTTGTGGATGAGACGATTACTCTTGTTTGGACTTCATTATTTGGTTCCAGGAAGACATATCCTTCTCAAATCCGTCACACTTCAAAAGAGGTCAAGGAATATGTATGTTCTACTCGATTTGATCAACATCTTAGTCTTGCTACCACAGGCAAAATTGGCCCTCATCAAATTTGGGCGAGGGTTGCCTTGCTCGCAGCGAGCGAGGACCTAGGTGAGGTGACCCTTACTCTCTTTACTAACTTCGTCTAATTTAATTAATGAAAAATGCTGACATGATTTTTTTTTTAAATATTCATCTCTCCCACGTGGCATCCTACATGACGTTAAGGTTAATTAAAGCACTAAAATGATGCCATTTTGATATGAATCCTAATTGTTACACAAAATCTTAATTAAATTAGGTTATAAAACCAAAATAATGTCCATAAAAAAGACAAACTCAGAAAATAAAAAAGGCTAAAACTTTAAATGAAAAAAACACACACACACGCACACACAAAAAAAAATAAAAATAAAAAGAGAGAAAAACCCAAGTCCTTTGCTTGTGGACACAACCCCATCGCCGATGGGGTGTTGGGGATGGCCAACGGGGTCGCCAATGACCCTTGTAAACCAAAACTGAGGGCTTGCTGGCCCTCGCCATAATCGAGAAAGGGCCACTATCCTCTCTTAGATTTGGGAGAGGGTCATTAGCCTCTCCCAGTTTTGACGAGAGTTGCTAAACCTTGTCAAGGTGTTGACAACTTGGCCAACGATTGCCGATGCCCCACCAGCAATGGGATGGTGGCCATAGGGGGAGGGTTAGGGCTACTATCAATATTTATTTCTTTTTCCTTTTAAACTTTTAGCTTTCTTAATTTTTAATTTAATATAACTAAAATTTAAGTTAAAATTGTCTTTGAACGGAAATGTAAAAATTGTCTTTGAACGGAAATGCCCTTAATCAGTCAATGAGGTGAGGCACTTATCTTAAATTCCCACGGCCATTTCAATTTTTTTTTTTTTTTAAACAAGATTCATTTTAAGCCTTCATGTGGAATTTTTTCAAAAGAAATGAAGTAGCTTTCTATTATTTTGCCAAAATCCAAAACACTAATCAACTCTTAAAAAGTTATAAAAAGAGTATATGAGAACTTTGTTAACATTTGTCTCTTGTCGACTTTTAGGGTTTTCGAATTAAAAAAGTGAAAATACGTGAACCTCAATATTTAGACTAAGCAAACAATATAAAAACATGTTATGTGCCAAAATTTTGCAATTGCTTTTAAGATATATTGTTTGCACAAAAAAATATTGCCAACTTTTATTAACGACAAGTACTGAGATTGGTCCACTACTCAAAGGTTTTATGTGAACAAGGGAGGTTACTTGAAAGGTATTAATCGACAACTTATTATTAAGACTGTGGACAATAAAACGAGAGGAAGTATCAACAAGAAATATTGCTGGTTGACGTCAATAATTTCAGTACAGGGTGACGGTTATAGTATCAAGCGCGGTTTCAATACCAAGTGACGGTTGATTATCCTAATGGATTTGGAAGTTGTAATTTTTTTTTTTGTGGATAACGATTCTCAAAATGCGAAAGGCAAGTTTGTAATTTTGGAAGATCATGCAACAGTAAATGTAGTTAGTAATGATAAATGCTAATGTGTAATTGTTGTTAGTGGGTTATGAATACCCGCAGTAAATATTTTAAAACTCTCTTGTACCTATATCTTTCATTCTTTTTATTTCGTACAAATTTACTTTCCAGCATTTTGAATTTCAGAACTTGTCCTTCATTTCGTCTTTTCTAGTCAAGTAATTTCCTGTCCAAGATCAAAATAGAATTTTTTCTCATAAAAAAAACCAAAACCAACCTTTCGGCAAAAGCTTTTCACTTTTTGGTGGAAATACATATACAGTTTTATATAGACCTAAATTAAAACTTATTCATGTCGTGAACAATCTTTGAGTTTTATAAGGAGCATTGCTTGAAATTTTTTGCTAGTACTTTTTTCAAACAAATCTCCAAATCCTCGCTCATCGCATTTCATTGAGATTCATAATAAAAAGAGTCATGACAAATGAAAGCTTTAGAAACCTATTGGTTTCCTAATTCATTAGAA
Organism: Eucalyptus decipiens; assembly: GCA_014182575.1. Lineage (NCBI taxonomy): Eukaryota > Viridiplantae > Streptophyta > Magnoliopsida > Myrtales > Myrtaceae > Eucalyptus > Eucalyptus decipiens. The sequence continues at coordinate 39,573,878 of CM024612.1, read as the reverse complement.
ATATACAGAAAATGACATAAATGATCCATAAATTTTGACATAATGTGCAATGTAGTTCTTGAACTTTAGCCTAATGTGTAATATTATCCGCGAACTTTTAAATTGTTTGATGCGGTCTTTGAACTTTTGGTAAATATTCAATTTAATTCTTAAACTATATGATTATGTTCAATGTTGTCCTTACATTAATTTAAGTTCATGGACAATATTGAACATACATTAAAAGTTCAATGACCACATTAAATAAATTAAAAATTTAGGAATCACATTACACATTAGGCTAAAGTTTAGAGATAACATTGAATTAATGAAAAGTTAATCGGTCACATTATATATTTGGTCAAGGTTCAAGGATAATTTATTTCATTATCCCATAAATCTATCAACTGTAGAATTGTGATTATGAGGGAGCTTCTCTTCTTTCTTCCTGGACTTCTTTCCGGTGGGGACTGAATCTTAGACCATATTCCCATGGAATCCACGAGGAGACTTATCGTTCACCAGTCTCCCTACAATCGAAGTTGTCAAGCCACATGATATTACTTAATAATAACCGCTATAAATGCTACTCCTATATTTCAGCGAAAAGAAAATGCTGCTCCAATATTTTTTCTTCTCAAAATATTAGCATATTGCGAAATATGTCCCAAGAGATATTAGTGAAATGAAAATTACAATATTTTCTTATTGATTGTTTCACAAATGTCCCGACTATTGAGCTAATGAATTACTAGTGCTTCGAATGCACTCCACTCGATGTGATTAGCTCCTCCACCTTAGATTAGTTGATCCTATTCAACCTTTTCAATCACCACCCACATACCACATCTTAACTTGGTAAGTCTATCTAGTTTAGTAGTGGAAGTAACACATGGTTTATTGATCGATCCAGGACCGGTAAATACATGAGCATTGTAAGAAGTTTAATTGACGTGACCTATGTCCATAAGTGATGCTAGGAAAAACCTTAAACATTATATTTGTACCCCCAGTGCTTCTGTCACGAGTCTTATTATCTCAATCAGGTCATTGCAATTCTATCAAATTGGGTCACAAATAGGGACGGCTCATCCTACTTAAGCTGTATAAAACTGCAAAAGAAGACCTCGAGCACCTCCGTTCGCATGTCGAACCGCACGTTGCAAATTAAATTAATGAAATTGCAGATGAAGCAGAAGAAAACAATTGTGGAAAGGCGGTCGGCTGGCAATTTTGACCCCAAGTCTTCGAGGTCCACCCAATCGAGAAATTGAAAACTTTATAATTGGGAAGAACTTTTAGATTCCCAACACAAAAAATAATTTGCCGTCGGTCTAAATATATGGCCGCTTAAAATATAATAACTCAATAATAATAATAATAATAATAATAATAATAATAATAACTCTGCCTTAGATTGCAGTGCCACTGCCCACCTGCCACCGCCACGCTCCGACCATCGCCTCCGCCAACTTCCCTTCCTCGCCACCGCCCCTATCTACAGTCTCAAAATGCCATTGGATTACTGTGCACTAATGATCACCTTCAACACATTTTTTTGACGATTTTTTTTTCCATCATTTTATGCCCGAATTAATTTTTCCTAAATTTGTTATGACTTTAGTGGTCTATTTATTTACTAGTTACTACAAGATAACCGTCGAAATAAAAGAATTGTACTGAATTAAGATACTTTGCGAAAAATATTCTCGATATGCCAAATATTCATGCTGATCGCCTTTCAATTTATTGCGTATTTTTATTGCAAAATGTGGTGAAATATAGAGTGTCAATAAATAAGTTCGATTATTGTGAAGGGAATCGAACTAGAAACTTCATACTTTTATGTTTTGATTCAACTTGAAATATGAGTTGTCATCACCCAATTTAGGCCCTGTTTGGTTCAGTTTTCCTAATGGGCCCAAAGCTCATTGAGGAAAATATTAGGCTTTTGACAAACATTTTTGAAAACTCATTGGTCAAATATCAACGTTGGGAATACTAAAGCCCAATGCAAGTTTGGATCTATTTTGAGCTTTCGGCATTTTCGAAATGCAAGTCCATTGTTCATTCGCATCACTGTTCATCTTCTTTCCCATTCATCTTCGTCTTCCTCGATTTGCCGCCTGAGAGTTGGGCTTCTCTAGTAGTCGCCACCGCCGCTTGGGGGTTGTGTGTCCCTAGTGACCACTGTTTGGGGTGGTGTGACCCGTGACTTTAGGCCACTAGATCTGGAGGTTGGATCTGGTCATCCGGTAGCTAGATGTGGCCTCCGCCACCTCAGGCGACGTTGCCTAGGTTTGCGTGACCCAAGTGGCGTCACTTAAGGTCGCAACCTTAGGCCATCGAATCTAGCGGTCCGAAGGCTTTTGGCCATCTGTGATCGTAGACGATGGTGTCTCCTGAGGTCACGCCCCCAAGCAGTGCTGCCTGAGGTCGTGACCTTAGGCGACCAGATCTCACCATTCGGAAGTTGGCTGACGATTGGTTGGTGGCCGGATTTGATTTTTAGACTAAATAAAAAAAAATAACAAAATAACAAAAGCCATTTACAAATGTGGGTTTTGCCAAACAGTATTTATGTTAAAGTTGCTTTTCAATGTTATTTGAGATTACAATTTACCAAACGGTGTAGAATTTAAAAAAACTCCTTTACCTCAAAGATATTTATATTTTCCCAAAGTCATTTCCTCAAAATTGAACCAAATGGGCCTTTAGAATTGTCACCCAACTTAGAAATGTTAGGTATGTTTGAGTTAGGTTTTGATTTGGGAAAAAGTCACAAAAAATCTCCAATTTTGCTCAGAATGACAAAGTTACCCCAAACTTTTTTTTTTAGACACAAAAAATCTTAAACTTTTCCAATTGTGACACATCTATCCTAAACTTTTTTTGGTGACACAAAAAACCCTAATTTGTATCTGCGTGACACATTTACCCCAAACTATAGGGCATTTTCACCTTTTACTTTCTTTTTCTCTTTTCTTCTCTCTTCCCTCCGCCATAGCCGGTGAAGGGAAGCTGAACTCAAGCTAGGGTGGCGAGGGCGGCCCACGCTTGGGCTGGCGAGGGCAGACCTCGCCAGCATCGGGCAAGGGCATTCCTCGCTAGATCTAACCCAAGCAAGGGGCGCTCGAAGCTAGGGTTGCCCTTGCCTAAGTTGGGCGAGGGTGACCCTTGCCTCAGTTTGACTTCCCTCCACCATGGCCACCGGAGGGAAGAGATGAGAGGAAAAAAGGAAAATAAAAAAAGAAAAGAAAAATGAAAATAATAGGACGAAAATGCCCTTGACTATAGTGTTTATGATAAATATGTCACGGTTGATAAAGTTTGAAATTTTTTATGTTATAAAAAAGTTTAGGATAAGTTTATCACTTTAAGCAAAGTTTGAGACTTTTAATGATTTTTTTCCTTTTGATTTTAGGATCCAATGCCATTTCCTAAACATTATCACAAAGGTCCTACCCTTATCACACGGCATTCGTTCCGTATTTTGGTACCAAAAAGAATTGGTGACTTTGAAAGGCCACTGAGTTTGTGGCCAAAGAGAGCCCTCTGCCTAGCAGGGAACCACCCAACGAGAATTACGTCCTTTTGCTGGAAGTCAAGGTCATGTACTTTATCGAATCATGTCGTGGAAGAAGATAGAGATGATTAGACTCCATTCATTTTCATGCATGTCAAGTTCAGTAAATTTGTCCGAGATAAGTATATGTATTATAGTTTAGATATCACAATATCCAATAACTTGTGATTCATTATCCCCTGAGACATCCAAAAATCAATGTTGAAGCTTGAGAAAACACCAATTCTAATAGAATCATCAGTATCATTTCTATGATCCATAGATTAAGAACATTTTAAAGACTCAGTTTAATTGTAAACCTGTTACACATAATTTTTAACACCTAGAGAATAGGTTCATTAGCAAACGATCTTATGAACTTACTCATATAAACATGACAATAAATGAACATTTTTTAATACACTGAAATCCCTAACATGAACTATTACATAATTATTTTAGGGCATATAGCCAACATGATTTATAGCAATGCTATATGATGCCGATATGTACAAAATGAAAATGTCATTCTCGATTCTTCAAGAATTTCTATGAAAGCATTATGCTAAGAAAAAACTACAAAATGAAACATACGTTAGAAGTATAAAGCGTGATATTAACACATACCAATCTACATGGCTTGGCATTTGCCAACAGCCATAGGGAAGGGAGAAGCAAACACTAAAATTAAGTCTAGTTGGCTCCGTGAAAATAAATAATTTACAAAACATGTTTCTAAAAATAATGTTTTATATCGCTTACAAAAAATAAATGAATAAAAAGTATTCTCATTATTCATGAAATTTTTTAATATAAATTGTAACGAGTAATGAAATTTTTTTTATTAACTAATTATTTTAAGTGGTACAAACGATCATTTTACAAAACACGCTTTCAAAATCCTTTATTTTTTTGTGAAACAAATGGAATCTAGATAAAGAATTTCGTGGAACCAAAAAGTCTTAAATAACAACTAATTGAGATTTTTTTTCGGTCGATAACAACTAACCGAGATTAATCTGTTAAAAAAAACTTATTTTCAGGAGCGTCTCGATTTGAACCCTAAACCATAAATAAGCAGACTCGCCAATATCGCTATGAAAACACCAACAGCCCCAACTCCTACGTCACTGAAAAGTTTGGAATTTTAGTCACGTTCATAACACATATGTCCCTTTCGACTTCACAATTCATTTGGGTTGGCACCGTTCAACATGTTCTATATATAAAACATCAACAGCCCAACTCCTACGTCACCGAAATATGGAATTTTAGTGATGTTCATACACATCTCCCTTTCAACTTCACAACTCATGCCATTTTACATATTTTATATATTTACACACATACATACGCACATATGCATGTAGGCTTAGATCACGAAAAAATCTCAAATTAGTACATTTGTGATAAATTAACCAAAAACTAATTTTTTTATTACAAAAAATTTCAAACTAGTACATTTATGACTGATATATCTCCCGCTTAGTTTCCATTAAATTGAATTAATACTACAAAAAACTACAAATTAAAATGAAGAGTAAACCCTAAATTAGTACACTTGTCAATCGTCGGTGTCATTCAACTCAACAATTTGATGGTAAAATTGAATGAAAATTAACGGAATGTAAATTTATCACATGCGTATCAATTTGTGATTTTTGATAATTAGAAAATTAAATTTGGAGTAAATTTAATGCCTACGTGCCAATTTGAAATTTATCATGATATTAAGCCTATATATTATATATATTTATGTTGATTTTGATTGATCAATTCCTTACAAGGCTCCAAACAAGGGAGAGCGCCCCAGCCCGCTCGTCGCAATTCCCGAAACATGAGAGTAGAGAAGCGCCCACCGCCTCGCGAGAACGTTAGGAGACGAAATCGATCGACAGGAAATGGTAAGACGACAGATGACGAAATTGGATTCCTTCCTCCATGGGTTTCTCTTGATTGAAAATCTGAAAATAATGGACGAGGTTTCTCAACCTCTGAAATCTCTTGTGGTGGTGGATTCAACATATGCGTATCATCCACACTGTCGGCTAGGCACGTTTCTTGAAAAGGCAACGCATACTTGTCATCTCCTAAAAGGATTATCTAAACTTTCCTTTTTAATTGGTCATGCGACCGGTGCTCATGATTTATTTTGAGCATTACATAAGAATTTCGCTCTTAATAAGAGATGTTTGATTTGAGTTATAATTACTTTACATGGCCAATGACTTAAAGGTTCAAGATTGATGACCTCATCACTACAACCTCATTAGCACAAAGATATGCTGTACTTAAGCGAGGCAGCATGAGTCATTTAGAGTTTCACTAATGCGTGAATTGAACTTGTAACTTCGTAGAGAATATATTGTCTCTTTATCATTAGGCTAACAGTCTCGATGGTAAGAAATTTAACATATGATTAAGTAGATATTTCACAAAAATTAAAATCTTTTTCCTCTACTTATTGTTCTTTTCTAAAATGGTCATTGTACCTTTTAAACACGACCATCATTCGTCCCTAAGTCGTTTTGGTAAGAGAATTTGCTGACAAGTGTTAAAGCTGTTGACATTTTGCTAACTTGTTTTTAAAAAACTGGACGACTTAGAAATTTCCTTTTTCTCCAGATAATTTGGATTCTTTTCTTTTTCAAACCTTATCATCATCGCCATAGCTCCATAGAAAAAGTATTTCGCGTGCCTTCAAATCAGAACGATCTTACAGACACATAATATTCATCTGCACTTGTCAGTTATTTCCGACTTTCGTGTGAAATTTAGCCTCCAAAATTTAAAGATAAAAAACATTACATAAATTTAGGAAAAATTATGAAGTAAATTCTTTACGATTTTACATATAAGACTCCATCCGTTTCATAAAAAAAAATGATTTGGATAATATTTCCCTAAATATGATCGATTGTATTATTTGTAAAAATGAATGAATGAAATATATTCTTGTCATTTTTTAAAGTAGTTTGGTATAAATTATTATTGATGATAAAAAAAATTTCGTTGACTAAATTCTCAAATTAAGATAATCAATCATTTTTAATCTAGAATTTTTTGTGAAGCAAACATATCCTAATACAAGTGTTTTTTTTTTTAAAATTATTTTTTTGACCTTCTTTGTATGTCCACGAGCTTTCACACTGTCTTCTTTCACTGTCCTTCAATTAATTCAAACTTTGGGATGAATCTTTGACCATACAGTTCCGTACATTGACTGCCAACCGAAGGACAAATTTGCTGTCAAAAGGAAAGTATAATTGAATATAGAAGATCGAATAAAATCTTGTGGTCCGTAACGTATAACTCAAATTATTCAAAGCGACCGTTGTCATGTATGTTTGACTTGCATGCATGACGTTGGGATAAGGTCACAATGACCTTAATCATGGTTGAAAAATTCCAACTTAAGAGAAAAATCATGGGTTAGATTGGGATTTTAACGTCAGGATTTCATTGAGAAATTCATAGTAGATTTGGTGGGATTTTTCTTCTTCTCCAATTGGGTTCTGACTTTTAGGAAAGAGGGTTTTACGGCCGAGAAATAGAAAATTAAACGTCGTGAACTTTTTGCTCAATCAATGCTTTAAGTCAAAGTCAAACTTAAATACTAAACTTGGAAGATCGCCACAAAATCATAGCCACACACACACACAAGAAAAAGCCGCCAATCCAGCCTGCATTGTATGAACGTTGACCAAGATTCCATCAGTTCATATGCATCGTGGAAATGCTACGAAAACCCTAACATTTTAGTTGGCTCCCAAAAGATGCTCGCGGATTGAGAAATTCAAGCCAGAAAAAAAGGGGTTTTTGGATTACTTGTGAGGTGCACACAATCACACATGAATTAAACCAACCTATGATCAATTTGATTTGTAAGTCTAATTAATGAAACAACGGCACAAAGACAAGCTGAATCTGGGTAATTTACTAGGACATGGAGAGATGCGGTTTGTGAAGCCGAGGCTTGGGATCGAGCGTTGAAACTGCTGCCTAGGACTAATTTCGAAAGATTAAACTACTAGGAAATTGGGTCGATATCATATTTGTTGGCCACTGAAATTACCTTGGTATTTGTTTCCGTGTTAGAGATCGAGTTATTGAATTGTAAATGGTTAGTCATGCCTCTACATGCCTATCAAACTTAAGCTTTTTAGATGGATTAAATTGGCAATTATTCATAATTTTACATCATACGAGAAAGATCTTGTAATGTATATCATTTGTCTCCCTCTTTGAAATAGAACATCACGCCGCCAAAGCAAGGCCAGATGCCCGCTTACAAGTCAAATTGTTGGCCAGTTGTTCCACGATTTTTCGAATCTCTTGAGATATACGAGGAGAGGAAAATAAAATTATATAAATGAACATAAATCAAACACGTCTCTATTTGTGATAATAAAACACAGCTTTATAATTGATAAGTCAAAACTCCTTGTGGGTCTCACAAGAAGCATTCTCTTCGTAAATACGGAAGGGCCGTATGATTTGACTATGTCATATGAAACGTATACATGGCACGTTCTTTGACAACTGTTAAAGCTCTCAAGCTGATTTCACACTCAACTAAGATAATTCAGCGATAGGAGGTCTTGGGATCCATGTATTCTATTTTCCAATCTTTCACTGAGTTTGCACGTTTGACATTTATCATCACGCCATCTCTCTCTCTCTCTCTCTCTCTCTCTCTCTCTCTCTCTCTTTCTCTCTCACATATTTGCCCTGTTGATGGTGCCGCCACTATCGATCACTCATCCGTCATTTTCATCGTTTGAACAAAAAGTAACAACTAAGATTGTTTGCCTAAGGTGACCTGCCAACGACTTTGGGTTAGAGGTTGTGACTGATCTTTGATTGATCTCAAACACCGTGTGCGTGGAGAGAGAGAGGCTTAGTCGATTACACACACAAAATTTTGTAAGGAGTAAGGGAAAAAAGGAAAAAAAATATATCAATACATCTCAATTGTTAAAATCAAGCATGCTGATGTGTTAAATTTTTAAGGGTGTAAACTAAATTATAAAAAATTAGTCATTTTTAGATTTGGAGGATCTTATCACCTACTCCGTTGATAAAAGAGGGGATAAACAAAAAGAATCATTAGTGATCATAGCCATGTGACGATAATAATGTTAGCTGAAGTAATGGAGAAAATGACCATTCCTTTCTTTATTGCTGTAATGAAGTCATTAGTTGGATTAGTCTCACGGATCCAACATCTCCTGGACGCAATCAAAGGATCAAAATTATCTTCACTCCGTTGCTTACTGCAGTTTCGGAATCTCCAGGTTAATCGATTTGATGATAATTAAGATTCTTTATGGCTTACGAGGAGCTACACACGGATTCATGGTGCCTAATTATGATGTTTGTCCCAAACTACAGCTTGCCAATGCCGACAAATTTGGATCCAGAGAGACTTAACATTAAAGGGGTATTTCAAATCATTGAATTTAGCACTTCGAGTTGGAGAATAATTGAGGAAAAGGACGCAGGAAGGGTACTTAAAGGAAGTAATTAAACAAAGAAACCAGCTAAGCTAGAATAAAACTGAAATTACAAAGTCATTACAGAAAAACCTCGATAAATTAATATCTTGAGGCAACAAGTGTGGCAGCTAAAGGCAGCCGTAATTGCTCCTATATGTTGTGTTTAATAATATTTGTACATCTCTTTGTAAGGGATCGAATGAGAGAATAAATACAGGAAGAGGAGCAGTGCGAGGGCTTCAGTTATAGTAACAAATTATAGAAAATATACATAGAGACTAATCAGGGAAAAAATCATGAAGGAAATCTCTACTAAGCTGTAACTTTGTTGTCTAACAATTACAACCTCGAACCATCTGACGGAAACTCATAATATTCGGGCATGGTTCTAACACCCCTCGGAATTTTATCGGAAACCGGTTGAAGTTTGGACAAGAAGCTAAAAATTGCGCAAGAGGAGGAGCCTTCGTAGACCATCCGCGGTTTGAATCGGATAAGAGATATGGATAAGATCGGTAGTTCCTCGACGAAGATGCTGTCGAGTAAAGTGCACTATGTTCATTGCGCTCACGAAATGCTGCATTTTCGGGCGATCTGAATGGCGGCTTTGTAGGTGCACTGACTAAAAGTTGGTGAATTATGAGGAAAAATCTATGTCTTCCAAAGGCCAACGCAACAGACTTGCGCAGCACTAGTATTGACCTACGTGAGGTAATAATTTGCTTCGCACTAAGGCAGGAAATTAAAGAGCCACCAGGAAAGACACAAAACCCTGTACTAGAAGTATCATCATTGATGTCCCCAGCATAGTTTGCATTTGAGTAGGCAAGTAACTTTGCTTTGAAGTTAGAAGAATAGTGAAGACCATATAATAAGGTCCCCTGCGTGTAATGCAGAATATACTATGTCAACATAGTGAATGGAGCATGGAGTAGACATAAATTGACTCAGTGGATGAACCACGAAGGCTATGTAACTATGGATAACAATGAGATATACTAAACTGCCAACCTACTACTAATAGATTATAGTGTCTCATAGCAAGGTGCCGTCAAGAAGGTCCAGCTTGGCACTGGGCTCGGTGGGGGTACAAGTTATCCTATTGTTAGTCAAACTTGCTCGAAAGATTTCCCTGGAGGCATATTTGGTTTGTGTGAGATGATGGCATCTGAGTCAGAAAAAACTTACATGCCCAAGAAACAACGAAGCAAGAAAATTTTTCATCTCAAAATGGTGACTAAGATATTGCTTCATATGCGTAACTCCCCCGACGTCATCTCACGTAATGACCATACCATCCAGATAAAGGAAAATCAATGGAATGCCTTGTTTTGACGAACAAATAATTTTTCGTTATGATAGCTCAATTGGGATCCATATAGTCCGGATTTGGCTAACCATGCATGCCGTGCCTGTTTCGATGCACAAAAGGGATCTTCAAAGATGACAAACCTTATTATATTGTTACATTTTTCACTGTTCCCTGTATGCTTCTAGGGGCATTACGTTTTCCATGTACCCTATATTGTTTTAGGGGCACATCAATCTCGGGTGAAAATACTATATCGGTACATTTTTCTCCATAAATCTAAAATAATGACTTGTGGTGTCTCTCAACTTGAGGGTACTATGCCAATGAGTTGGTTGAATGACACTATACGAATTATAGGTTGACTCAATAGAAACTCTTTCAAGTTCCATCTTCTCACTTTAAATGCGGAAGGCTACTATAATTATCTACCCGACGTTAGCAACTTTTTAGCATCTTTTGAAGAACAGATAGCAAGTGTACCTTCCTCCAAGAGCCCCTCCCCCTTTCTGGTGAATCTTTTTCTTTCCTACCTTGGAGGAAATACTCTTGAAGTTTTACATTTCAAAGTTCAAATGAAGTAGCTAAATGAGGTAGTTTTAGGATGTACTTAGGTTCATGGACACTTCTTCTAAAGCCAATGAGAGATTTGTGACGCAGATAATCTGATGAATAAAGATTGTACATGGACGCTTCTTCGAATGCCAATGCGACATAAGATCTTAGCTCTTGTCGATTCTCGTGCTCTTAACCCGAAAATATAATCAAAAAATGATTTCTCTGCGACTCAAAAGGCAAAAGTAATTAATACCCGATAAGCCCGCACAAGAGGAGAATCGGAATAAAATCAAAATAAATTATCTGCTGAAAGACTGGGTTAAGGAACATTCATCTGATGAGACACTCGCATCTTTACTCTTCCTAAACTCAGGCATCTAATGCCTGCCCCTTACATGGTGACGAATAGACTAAAAGAAAGCAGAAATGCCGACAAGTTCAGAGACCAATATGGCTGATCGAGACTTCACGAGCATGCAAATCTACTAATTCACTTACAATTTTGTTCCTTCAAATGCTATTACTTCTTTGGAAAGATTATACTTGTATGATAAGTTAGTGTACACTATACGAAAATTCATCCAACAAATAGCCTCCCTTGCAGTCGCAAATGCTGCAAAAAATAGACAAACGACAGCATATGCAGTGTCCTTTCATTCCTAAGCTTCTGCAGCTGCGGTATGCTCAAAGCCAATATATGACCATGAGATGACAAAGAGAAGTCTTTTGTATACTGCTGTAATGCAAACTTATGACTGTGCGGTCATCCTCTCATTAAGAATTTGCCCAAGCTTCATGTACAGGGTTTGCTGCTCGTCCAGAGTAAGGTTCATTATAATCTGCAAGATATCAACAACAAGCATAGACTTTTTCAATGAGAAATTTGAGTTTCAACAGAATAAATTAGACACTAGATGGGTATATAATTTATGAATATCGCCGTACCTGCTCCAAGATTGTTTCGACCATCAAGTTCTGACCCACTACAAATGATTGATGGTAGATATATGCAAACACAGCCATCACCATCTAAAGTAGAGAAGCTTGAGTTAGTAAAGCAGCAGAGGCACGAAACTGAAACCTATTTCTCAGACAACATGCACACTAGCCAACTGAAATGTCAAATCTAAGACAGTAATGCAATAGATCACATGAAAAACGCTGATCCTATGCCGCTTCAAGTGATACAAGAGAGAGTTTTGAGTTAATTGCCATGTTACCTGACAATCCATTCTATCTGTCATACCACCATGTCCTGGAATACTGTCCCCAAAATCCTGAGGCACAAAAGAGTAAAATGTGGTGTCAAGACCTAAGTATCGCATGAGTCAGCCCAATTAAGAATGTTTTAAATTACAAACCTTGATCTTAAAAGCACGTTTAAAACCACTTGCGAAGAATCCTCCAAAAGGTGCTATAATAGATGCGAAGAGACCAAGACAGAGAGCATGCCATTGAACTGGCATTATTGCCATCTCTTTCCAAGGAAACTGTGTCATTAACAAGTAACAGGGTCATATTTTAAGTTTAGTGCCAAGTCTCTTAAGTACTGAATATTCTAGTTTCCATTTTGCAAACCAATTGCTCAGACAGCTTAAACGTGCAAGAGAGGACTAATCAGGCCAGATTTTTACAAGCTACCAAGGATACTCATGAACCAACTGAATTGACTTCAGAATAGACATCATTCATTCCAAAAATCAACTCACTATGGACATCTCCACTTCAAGCATCAACATAGTACAGAAAGCAATTAAAGTAAATAGCTGAATCATTGAAAAGCCACAGAGCGCAATAATTAAGAGCGACTCACCCATTCAGGAAACCATTTGGGTACAGTGTAATACTCTGGCCTGAATAATGGACCAGGATCACACTGAAGCCAACTGGTTGATAAATCCTGCATCAAACCAGAAAAGAAATTTAAGGCCTGGGGTCATTCTGAAGCAGAAAAGGGTGTGAACAAATGTGTATGGTAGTAATTACCTTCCTTGGACATGTCAGCCACTGGAAACGGCCCATAATATTTGCAAGCTGCATACACATGGGAACATTACCATGATTACCACTACAAAACTGAATATGGTAAAGGTCACCAGCAAGAAAATTATGTAGAAACCAAAAGGTGAACAATTATCCTCAGCATGAAATTCTTAACAGAAGTTACAGGACCAGTCCAGACAGGATCATATGCACAACAATCTCAATAGTAAAGCAATTTGCCTAAATAGAGTATGAATATGAAAAACAGCTCCTTCCAGAAGCCCCTGTTGGACAGCTGACTTATAAATTGCATAGATACCTACAAGGAACAGAAAAGAAAAAAGAAAAAAAGGAAACTCCATTTTCGGAAACTCAATGGAATAGAGTCAGCAAAAGTCCAAATATATTATCATCCCACAAGCCACAAGGACAAGCATGTGTTGGTGGACAAGTAACAGAACATGTGATGTGTGAGGGAATTAATGTCCTTTATTGATTTTATTCATAAATGTAAAATACACAAACGACAGAAACAAATTTTTAAAGGCATAAAGAGCAATGCCATGAATACTAGTCTTGCAAAAACCAATATAGACCTCAAATCCTATCATGACACATATAGAATTGTGAAGAGCATGAGTCCCACAAAGGTCCATTTCCATCACCCCAAAGCAAAACACAGGTACGCACTTAGGTTATTATGCACATGCCGTACAAACCAAAATGCTGTAACACGAGACATTCCTTCCATTCTTTTGGTATGGTAAGATATCTTCACGACTCACCACAAACGCAGAGATCATAGTAGTAAAAGATGCTCCTATAAATCCCTCCCAAGTTTTCTTTGGAGATAATTTGATCAATGGGGTTCTTCCAAAAAAGAAGCCAAAGAAATAAGCGGCAATATCGTTGATCACTATGAGCGTTGCTGGAAGAAGAAACCTGCAGGACCAGTTATAAAATAATCTATGAGAGAGATATCACAACAAACTGCAGCACTCCTCGATGTAAAATAAGTCACGTCATCAATTTCCAAATAGGTGACTAGGAACTGAAAACTTTTGTTAACAAAAGCAACTGCTTAAAGATACACTTGAATGCTGCTCATTATGACAGATCACTCCTCATAGCAAGGGCACTTGACGGACAAATCAAAACCTCGAGAAAACTCCACCAATCTTAAACCACATGAAAAATGTGAATAAGACATCAAATTCTCAAATGTCATCGGATCTCAGCAAAAAAATCTCTACAAGGATAGAATATGGAGTATGTCCTTATTTGGAAAACAAATCAAGGGTGAACCCAAGCTAGTGATTTTCGAAAGTGGTTATCTCAATTTCCTTCAAGATACCTATCAAATCCTTCATGATGCAATGATAGGATAATCCACGTTTACTGACAAAGTTCACGTCCCATTTCTCCTGATTAAAATAGAAGATGTTCTTGAAGAATCATTCATAACTGTGATTATATAAAAAGAATGCAAACAAGAGATGGGGATACCAACATATAGAGACGGATTTAGAGATGCTCATAAAAATCCTGAAGGCAATATCTTAAAACATTATCTTCAATCTCAGAAAAGCATAAGATAAAAAAAGAGCCTGCTTTTGTTTCCAGGGAAAATTAATAACAAAAGGTGAAAATTTCAACAAATGGAGAACCTTGAGAGGATTTGTATCATTTCATTTTTATGATAATTCTTTTGACTATACATAAGTTCCACACTGCAATGCAAGAAGCCACAATGAGGAAATGAGAACATCATAAATCTCTTAACCATGCACCTTGCAAAACTCACAGAAGAACCTTAAAGCAGGTACTTCAATCTTTTCTTTTGAATATAAAGTGGACAGTTCAATCATGAAGAATAGATAATAAAAAAATTACACGAGGGTTTCAAGCCCAAAAGAATAGGAAGTGGACATAACAAGCACAGATGGGTGACAAGACATGTAAATTAATTATTGTAGTGCAGGGCTCAACGACACTATAACGACACTGGGCTCAGCATACATGTAACTTTGACATGCCTTTCATATAGATGAAAGGATAGGAAAGATTTTTCTTTTCTTTTCTAGAGGTAAGACTCACCAGAATACTCCCTCGAAAATGTTGGCAACAGTAAAGGCTGACTGAGTAAACACCACAATGAGAATCATGTGTGTCCAAGCGTACTGGCCAAATTGATACTTGTACATCCCCTTTTTTAACGTAAGGATGAACCACACAAAGCCTGATTCAAGTTAACAAGGATCACCCGTATCAGCAATTTTCTGAAGTCAAAAGCTGCAGATGAAAACACCAGCAATTGCCCATCTATATTATCCATAGGCATGCTAGCAAGTCCAGTACATGTGAACAATATGAAATACCATCCTGGGCCAACAGAGGCAAAAGAAGATATTCTATTCACATCTCATTAATTTGAAGACCATTTAAGAGGATTTGTTAGGATTTCTTCATGAAATTAACAAATAGAGTTCGCCTGATTAGGATGCTTGTTGTGTTTGCACATGCCTAACCGTTGTTGACCGGAGCATGACATTGACAGAAACATCATGGTTAAGGAAGGGTACTTGTGATGAAAACTGCCCTTCACTAATATTCAGTACCTTTAATTGCCTTCTGTTCTTCCCTAGCAACGTATTTTCTATGAACAAATCATGAAATTTAAGAAAGAATTAAGCCCACAATGACCACCATCAATTTCCATAATAAACAGTAAGGTACCCAATGACATCATACAGAACACAAGTCAGACAGGCTACTCCAGATTATCCACACGGACTTTAAGAGAGAAGAGTAGAGCCATTGCAAATGCTCAAGTTATATCTTAACATTTGACACGCACCTGCAGTGTACAAGGAATAACAGGCGATCATGTGATACTTGATGAGTTTGCTGACAAGCTGATATAAAACCTTGTCTGATGTCACAGTGTTGACAAGTCGTTGACCGAGAATGCGTCCATATACAAATAACATAGCCGTGAAGAAAAAGTGCCTGAACAAAGACATCTGAATAAGAAATGGTTACCATAATCACCCTCCCTAATGCTGGTCAGTTGCATTATTAACCCTAAACATGAATCGGTACTTGTAAACATAAAGCTACACAGTACCAATTCAACATCCTAAATCCTGGAAGCCATCTATCTACATGGGCTCTTCTCAGTAGATTGAAGAGTTCTCTTGCCATAAAAATTTGTATAACGACAATCATGGCAGTGATGTATAGGTGACCCATGTAA
The DNA here is from genome assembly GCA_014182575.1 of Eucalyptus decipiens. Classification (NCBI taxonomy): domain Eukaryota; kingdom Viridiplantae; phylum Streptophyta; class Magnoliopsida; order Myrtales; family Myrtaceae; genus Eucalyptus; species Eucalyptus decipiens. The sequence continues at coordinate 39,557,730 of CM024612.1, read as the reverse complement.
ATAATTAACGCAAATCCCCCAATCATCCAAACGGATGAATATGCCCGGACCAACATTGACCGGTACTTATTTTGATCGTTAACAAGCAAATCGGTTTCATTTGCTTTACTTGCTTCTTGAACACCCTGACAACACAAAATATAATGATCCCTGATTAGACAATAGCAACATTCAAATGCAGCAACAGCTAATCAAAAGAACTTATATTCACAGACCTCATTGGAATGCCGACGATGCCGTACCCAAGGTGTTTGAGAGCTGCTGTTCTGCATAGCCATACTTTCCAATACTCACTCAATAGCAACAGCTTATACTCTTGAAGTGGTCATGACTAATTGCAACTAATGAGCTGCCACATGATAATACAAGTTACCAAATATGAATTACTTGAGACAATTCATTACAATAGCACAATCAGATAGCATAGTCAGCAATGGGAATGATATGTCAACAAGAACAATGGAAAAGAATAAATGCACAAACTGAAAAAACCAAGAAAAACATATTCCAAGTCAGATAAACATGTCTCCAACAACTAAAATATACCTTACTCCTCTTAAAAGCAACACAGCTAAGCAATGGGAATGATATGTCACATAAAGAATGGAAAGAGTACAAACCAAGAAAGACATATTCAAAGTTGGATTAACTTGTCTCCAACAACTGGAATCTACTTTACTCCTTTTGAAAGCAACACAGCTAAGCAAATTACTACTAGTGTCTCGGAGGCCTAATTTCCTAAAACAGCACAAATTCGTGGGTTTAGCCCAATTCTGGCATGAATTTTCATTTGTTGCAGAAAAAGCACAAATTTCTTATATTAAAATGCTGACATGGTGATGGATTTGCATTGTGTACCCAATGCTGTTTCTGAACTGGCATCCAAATCAAAGAAACGATGCCATTTCCTTAGGCCTTCGTTAAAACTAACAGCTTCTTCTCTCTCTTCAGCCGAAATTGGGAAAAATCCCCCCAAATTTCCCACAACTGATATAGCTTGCACCTTGAATTATTTGGAAGAAATGACACCATGAACAGTGACAAAACCTCCTTGACGGCTTTGTTTCAGTCCATGTAGTGTACAGAGTCATGAAAAATGCCCTGGTGAAGCTGTTCAATGCCCTGCTACTTCCGTTGCTACTTACAATCAATGACATGATTGCTGATTTCCTCTTCAAAGAGTAAAAGCATGAGTTCTTGCCCCCAAACCCAATTTTTCCCCTAAAATTGACAACCCCCAAGTGATGAAACCTAATTTTTTCCCCCAATTGGTTAGCTTTGAAAGGTAAATAGAGCAAGTCACACTGTTCATGGTCGAGCTGCATTGCCAAATTTCATCAGCATTTCCTACTCTATAACACCATTTCTCTTGATAGCCTGCTATTCTACTTTTTTGTCTTTTAAGTAGTTCAAGGAATTGGGACGCTGGTCGTGGCAGTTGACACAATGCTTCAGGGGTATCGGGCTCTGGATCGTGGGAGGAGTGAATGACAAATTTACAGGGAAAAGTAGAAGGATTTACCGAAGATTAAATCAATCGGTAAATTAACGACCTTTTCCAAATCTTATAGGTGCACTAGTAAAATATCAGCTCAAAAATGATTTTACCAACGACCCTTAGATTAGTTAGTGATCAATTTTTGTTTTTTAAATAGTACTAGTGTATGTTGTAATCGACGTCGCAGCGGAAGCGGATCGTATATTTTACAATTATGTCGGGAGCTATAGAAATCGATCGAAATATAACAAGGAACAATAAAAGAAAAGGACACCGGAAATTTACGTGGTTCGGTCCGAATGTCGGAACCTACGTCTACGAAGAGAGCCAACAAATCAATTCACTATAAATCGGAGAATTACAGGATTACAATCACTCATATACTCAAGTATTTCTCAGTCCTACTTTATACCCGATACCCATGGTATTTAACAAAACAACTCAATGGACTCAACTTCCGCACAAAACCTCTCTGAGCTCAAGCCTCGCGCTCTCTCTTTCGAGCTCTTTGCTCTCGCTCACTGCGAAGCTCTTTTCTTTCGCAGCTTCATCGTCCTCCGAAGCTCTCTCCTTTTATCGGTGGCAGGGAAGAAAACAAATCAAAATTGTACTCCAGAGTTGTCGGAACGGCGCCGATCTTCAAAGCATGCACCTCCATGCAATTAATGATAGCGTGCGTGAGCTTATGGCCATGTGCACTGACATACGTAGAATAGCTTCTGCCTTCCCTCTTTCTTTATCAATAAAAACAAAAGAAGCCCACAAAAGATGACCAAGAAAGAGGGAGAGAGTTCGGCGCCTACATGATAGACTTCTGAGGCAGCAAGTGTTGACCAAGTTTTCTACGTGCATGCATGCACATGGCCATGTGCGTGCATTTAAAGACGTAGAAGAACTTCGGACGATCAACCCTTCAGAAAGATTTCATGCTGACAAATGAGAAGAATCCCATGGATTGAAGCCTTCATTTCCAACATGAAGCGCAGATCGAGGGCGGGATTCTTTTGGCTCCTATCACACGCCATTCCTCATCAAAAGCTCGCAGACATTCTTTCTCGTTTTAGCATGTACATATTTTGCGCTTATTGAATATCGTATATGAATTCAAACTTGAGACATAATTTAACAGTGTAGTCCGTTAATAAATCTGCAAATATGTCAATAAATTAGTAAGTTACGAATTTCTGTCACTATTAGATATTTTACTGAAGAAATTTTCTGTAATTAATTTATTAACCATATGATATTAGCAACGTATGAATGAGGCGGTTTGATATTTAATCACCAAATAAAAAGATGGATTACTTTCTTTTTGTCATCTTTCCTTTTACATAATATAATTCGGTTGAATTTAATCATTTTCCATGATAACGGGGTATTGTTTTCCTTCTCTTACGTGATTCAAGGAACAGGGAAGCTAATGAAGGAGTATGACACGATGATGCTTCGGAGTAATCACTCTCTTGATAATGCTACCAGTCATCAGAATGCCTTCGAAGTACATCCAATGTCATAGCCATGAAGTAAGGTTGATGGTCTTGGATAACCTACCATCACAAGCAAATCTGAGTGGTAGTTTTCTGGAAGTATTGACTTTGAAAATTATTTGGTTCCTCACTTGACATCTATATGGTTATGTTTATTTGCCTACGCTGATATTTTCGATTTCATTTTATCCGTGAGGATGCTCAAATGGGAGAACAGTTGCTTTAGATAAACATATGTACTCTTCAGGAAACCCTTCAACTTTTGTTAGCTTAGTCCCTCAACAATTCTTGTCGTGGTAACTCGTTAACGTGTTTTTGATACACTGCTGTAGTTTCTTCACAAGATTGCCAGGCCATATTGGATTCTTGATGAAATCTACCTGTTGAATTTGACCGAGGGCAGAATTTCATTAAAATTCATCCCGTCTGGAAAAGTCATGTTCCGATTTTATTTTTTATTTGTTCGAGCATTAAAAATTTTACGCTATGCAAGGTGGATTTGTTCCACTGATGCCCGTTCTAGACCTTCGAAATAGCAAGATACAGTAGAGGATGCTATATCCGATAAAACAATCGATGTCATTTCAATCTGGGACATGTGAACCGAAGAGAACCTTATGTGAAGGTTGTTTCGATGTGAGATTAAGGATTAAGTGACTGTGTAGATGGACTGTTTGTTTTGGCACTGGAATGAGAGCAGAGCTAGACGTTGTTCTTGCTTTGTGAGAGTTTTGCTGTCAAGACTATTCTGAAAGATGGAGATTCCTCACTGGCCCCTCGCGGCATGATTTGATAATAATCGATTCAGGGGATAACAAGTTGATCTCATGATGTTGCACCGATTTGCGGGAGCTGTTAATGCCTTTCTTAGGGATAGCTTTTCAGTTTTTGAAGCATCTATTTGAGTTGATGCGGTTTATGAAGGATGCAGTTAGCAATTGTTGTTCTTGACAGTTCGGCAGCTCAAGACTCTGGAATTATATCCTCCAACTCCTGATTTGTTGGAGGATTGACTCTTGACAGCAACTTCCTTATGGACATCCTAACATTTGAAATAGAGAGCGTACATGCGGAGTCTCATGATTTGGCATGAAATAAGTCGATATTCAATGATTTCCATTCGAAATTCTTTTGTTCCAGAGAGAGTTTTTTGATAGCTAGGATGGTTACTGACTAGATGCCAAAAAACTGGTTGTCGACGATTCAAATTCTTTTCTGGTCACCCTTATGGTAAAATCAAATTCCTTTGCCCTGATCATGAGATTGTTAGCGTTAGCTAATCAAGTACAGAAGTACAGTGTAGTGTGTTCGATTTGCATTATTTGGCATTCTGAACTTGTAGGCGGATCTTGAGTTTTGACCTCCATGGCCAATATAGGTTCCTTTTATGTAATCAAAATTGAACTACATAGTCAGTGTCCATTATACTCTTCCAATTCTGCAGGAAAGGACAACGGGCACTTTACAGTATTCTGTTTTCTTTTTCCCATTTGTTGCAACAGAACAAGAACAGACGGGTGATCATGAAGTGAGTGACGGGATTCGAGTTAATATATCCATTGAACGCAGACTCAGATTCAGGGCTTGTGGAGGTATCTTCCGGCAAGCAAAGCAGCTTCCATGACAAGAGAGAGGACTTCGACAGCATTCTTGACTTTTACCTTTCCATCTTCATCTTTTGCATGCTCCATCGCCTTCAACCTTTTCTCCCAAATTTTTCTCGTTTCAAATTCCAGATTTCAACCATAGTTCTCTCTTTTCCTCCAACTCCAACGGCATCTACTGTCAAAGCTCCCAGTTTCTTCAACTATCGTGCCGAGACGTACATTGCAGGCTTCGGGGTCTTCGGGAGTTGGAAGAGTAAGGCAAGCTCTCTCTTCAATTTTTGGACAACCCCGAGGATGGACACCGGACCACTTAAGTGCCAAAACTTGGCACGAGAGAATACTTAAGTGTCAAAAGTTATGAAAGTGATACCAAAGTGCCAAAATCTAAGTAAAATGGATTAATTAAGTGCTAATGGCGAGAAAATCTAGCTAAATGCTGACGTGACGATTTTTCAGCGAGATAAGTGTAAAACGTCATTTTGCATGCTGACATAACTAGATAAGTACATAAACGACATCGTTTTGCTAACATGGCTAAAATTTTAATATAAATATTAATTAAATTAAATTTTAAAAATGAAGATTGTAGGCGATGGCTCAGCCCTTGCCTATTGCCTCCTCCTCCTTTTTAAAAAAAATATAAATATTTTAATCTAATTAATATTTATATTAAAATTATAAAAAAAAAAAAAACAAAAACAAAACGACGTCATTTTGGTTCTTTGTTATTAACTTAGTTCTTCGGCGTGCCGCGTAGACAGGTTATATTATTAAAAAATTAACACATAGGATTTTTTGTCACATTCGCCGGACTTGGCACTCAGGTGTTTCATTTTTCAAAAGAAGTAGCACTTAAATGTTTCCTGTGCCAAGTTTTGACGCTTCAAGTATTCTTTTGCCCCCAAGGATGGCTCTGATTAGATTTTCGTGGTCCTTACTTCAAATCTCTTCATGTTCCTCGTCTTTTGATCAGTGCTTTCCCGGTTAGTCTCAAGAGATCCTTCCCATTCACCAGGATTTCGTTCTAGTATATATCTGGTCGAAGAGAAGCCGTAGATTTAGACTTTTTCCAGTTCTGGATACTAAATTATATCAGTGGTACCTAAGGCTAAAACATCACTTGGTACATCTCTGGGAACAAGCCCAAATTGACTTCGCTTTGGAATTTTCTTGCTTCGACTTAATCCTAGAACCTGGCTTGTTTGGTTTCCTTTTACCTTCTGGTCTTCCGCTGCTAATTGGGCCTCTATGGATTACCCTCCCCGACATATTTGCCATTACTGGTTTCTCTCCTTAGGGTGCGAAGGCTCATGAGATATAGGTCTTGAGAGATATAGGTCTTGAGATCCATTCTTCGAAAAATTTTGTGAGCTCGATTTTTGATATGTAGGAAATAGAATAGGTAACCTCGTGAACTTGATTTCATTCATTATGGATAACATATTCGCTTGCCGTCATTTTTTGGATAATGACATTGCAAGGGCTTCGACTTTTATTTATTACGATACCTAGACTTATCTTTGCCTAATAATTATCTCAACATTCTAGAATTCGCTCAATGAGAGATTGATGCGCCATGTCACAGAATTATTAGCGATGCGTACGATCTGACTAGGTGAAAATGTTGCATCATTCTTTTAAACTCAGCCTGTCACGTATTTGTTCCTTTTCTCCCCTTTTGTCTTTCTTCTTCTTCACTCCATAGCTGCTCACTTTTGCCGCGTCGCTCCTCCACGGCCACCGTCATCAGGTTGCAATACCACCGCCACGAACTCCAAAACTGAATCCGTCGACTATACTCAACATATTGGACAGCAGCAACGGCTGCTTATAAGGTTTCTGCGTGCAAAGTTGTCTTTTGGTCTACACAAAATTGTACAGCATTCTTAGATAGCAATAGCTTGTTCGCCATGCTGTCGTTTCTAAGTTCGTCTACGTGAAAGGGATGATGTAACGATTATTGATCTCAAAGAGTAGTTAGCAAAACTGATTTGCAAAGTTCGTGTTTATAAAATTTATGTCGATCATTTAAGCCCGCCCATCAAAGACCAATGCACCATTTGAGACACCACTTGATGAGCCAATTTTATAAGGACGGAATTTTTTTCAACCATATCTTTGATTAATGGGTTATAAGTTATGTACAGGCTACATATAAATTTAATCAAAATTGAATATTGGTGATGTCCATAGCTATGACCCACCAATCAATGGTATAAGCGGAGGGAATCTCCTCCAACCCGGTTGTAGGAGAGTATGGCATATTTTCTAATTGTGAAATTACTCTTTCAATGGAACTTCTATTTTCTGCTCTTATAAAGTACCTTCAGTTATTCGCCCCCACACCCCCCCCAAAAAAAAAAAAAAAACCTCAGTTATGATGATTTTGACTTTCCGTTCCTTAATATCATACCAAATCAATTAATTTCAATTCTCCCTTCTCTCACTTGATTTCATTGGAAATGGATGGGTTCTACTTCACATTCAAGAGGGAATTTATACCTATTAAGTTGGCAATATTAGGTTGAACAAGTTTAGAATAAACGTGGTATTGGGAATGTCAAAAATCTACATTTAACAATTTTTAACCGTCAAACTAAGTTGAGTGTCAACGAAAGCCATAGAGCTAAGTTTTTTCTGTCTTTCACTTTGCCAATACCAAAGAACTCAATTTGCAAGTGCCGAAATCCTCTTAAATCTTACAAAAAGATATCAAAATGTGCCATGCGCTAAATCTTATTGCCCTTGTGCTATTATGTGCTCCCGGAACAACATGTCATCTCTTCATGAGGCATATGCACATATGATCTCGTATCAAGCTTCTTGAATTCCTTCATTGTCTTTGGGATAATATTCACGTGACACTTGACATTTGGTGACCTAACATCGACGGATCACGTGACTCGTTAATGTGGTGCTAAAAGTGCGTAAATATCATTTATCCTGTGGGGAATAACATTGCAAGTTTCGCCGGAGTCTATCCACCAACCTTCATCATCGTTCACCATGAGAACCCCCATCATCATTGTCCTCCACCGGAAAATGGAGCCACATGATCCATTTTACTACTTTGAAAGCAAGTCTTGTTCAAAAAGTTTCCTAAATTGCTAGATGCCGGTTCCTCAACATCATGAAATTGTTCGTTCTTTGCTTTGTTTTCAGATACTTCATGATTTCCAGCCTGACTTTCAACTTGAATGTGTCGACGCGATTGACGCAAACTCAAAAGACTTTTTCTAGTGCTTTAAAAGCTTTTGGTAGTCTTTCCATGAAGATGGAAGTTTACCAACAATAACAGAAACGAGAAAAGTGTTAAAGCTTGATTCATCCATGTTGGGAATAACGGATCCCCGAAAACCCGGATTTACCACTAAATCGAACCCCTAAAAGGAATGCGGAAGCGAAGCCCGGGAAAAACACGTATCACTGATCCTAAAGCACACCACGGATTCGAGCGTACCTTGTTAACCACAGATTAGACACCAATGCCGAAGAGGAAGAGAATCTGGCCCTGTTCGATCTGATGACGCCTTGAAGGGAAGACAGTGTTGCCGTTTGCTTACTGTTCCTTTTTGTTTTTGAGAGAGAGAGCGCGGGAAAAGGAACGTACGTACGTTCATTATACCAAGAGGTGTCTTCTCTCTCTCTCTCCTCCCTTTTATACCTTCCCCCATCCACGGGCCCTATTCCCATGGGCCGAGCTTTTTGGGCCCAACTTGGGCGGACGGGCCTTAAGCCCATCTCATAAATCCATCATCTCCCACTCGCACATGGTGGTCCAAAACCAACATGGGCGGACAGGCCCTACTCATCCCCATAAGAGAAAAATCCATCATAGACTCTCACTTAACATGGTGGGCCGAACAGAATCCTCTTTTCCTCTCTTCAACATTCATACCGGTGAATAATCCGTGCGACCAGCATACTTTGAGAGCTCATTGCTATACATCCGTTAGGAATATATAGCAGCTCATAATGGGCATCACATCCCGAGTAGATTTAGTATGCGTACCCTAGATCGATCGATCACATTTTTATCTCTCTTGATCTCTTTTAAACAATGATATATATATATATATATATTGTATTCACAATTATGATTATCCCAAAGACAGTCATAATTGGTTAACCGGTGAATACAAAACTACAATGTGATTCTCCAAAATCGATCTTCCTCTTTCCTTCAAACTCTCAATTTCAGTTCAGCTTGCTTTTCTAGAAAAATCCCATTAGATCGAATCAAACTCATGACCATTGGCAACATCCTAAGATAGCAAACACTAAATAGAAATCTTGAGAATAAGTAAGAGTCATGAGGGGACTAAAAATTGAGGAACTCTTTTCCTCAAGAGTCTCACACGACATAAAAGTTGAGATCAAACTTTTGCCTCTCTTATTGGTCGTCTCATGCATACGTAGTATGAAATACGTATTACGGTATTAACTCCTTTCCCATGGAGCGTATGTCTACACCTTTCAATACCGTACAGATGACAGTTCAGACATACCCAACGTCTAAACTTGAGTTCACGTATCTACTCATTCATAAAATTCATCAGAACTCACATCTGGCATCATAGACAGATAAAGTAAAATATGTGGGTTATTTTACTTTCGGACACAGTAAGTATTATGTCCTCATCTTAACACTCAGTTAAGGCAACATACGTATTTTAAGCTTGAGCTCTCGATTATCACATAGATAATAAGCTTAAAAACAGTCCTATCCCTATTTATCACACAGTAAATAGAGGCGATTACCCGTGTGAGTGGGCTGATCTTATATCTGTCCGACATACTTCTCATATTAAAATAATGCACTGAGCATTAAGATGCATAAAGATCAAACAAAGATTCATAGGCATTAACGATGAAAACACAAATTCATCAAATTGTGAACACTTAGGGAAATTACAATATTCAGTACATCAACCTCTACGCAATCCTAGAGACTTCATATGTCCACAAAACACATCTCTAGGTATTGGCTTTGTTATAGGATCTGCTACCATTCTATGCGTAGTATGTACTCTAAGTTCACATATTTTCGTGCAACCATATCTTTTACAAAAGTTATACTTGGTATCTATAGGTTTGGTCTTGCCATGATAATTTGGATCTTTGGTGTACACTTTTGCTGCTTGGCTATTACAATTAACCAACAATGAATCTGCAGCACTTCCAATAACACCTAAATGATCCAAAAAATCTCTTAAGCCAAACACCTTCTAATACTGTTGCTGATAATGCCACGAACTCAACTTATATCGTGGACAAGGCTATACACTTTTGTTTCTTACTGCTCCAACATATGGTGCCATTATTCGGTAAGAAAACAAACCCAGAGGTAGATTTCCTTTCATTTAAATCTCCTCCCCAATCAACATCAGAATAGCCTTAGAGTTACAGATCATTTCCTTAATAACTCAGCATCTAATTAGCAGTTCCCTTTAGATACCTCAGTATTCTTTTAACGGCTATTCAATGTGCTTGACCTGGATTGGGTTGGTAACTAATCACCATCCCAACTGTAAAACATATGTCAGGTCTTGTACACATCATAGTGTACATCAAGCTTCCAATAGCACTAGCATAAGGAACATGTTTCATTTGTTCTTTCTCTTGTGGAGTCCTTGGACACAGTTTATGGCTCAATCCTTCACCTTTTGCAATAGGAGTGTCTATGGGTTTGCAATCTTGAAATCTTAACTCCAAGAATGTATGCAACATCACCCATGTCTTTTATATCAAAGTTGGAAGATAACCAATTCTTCACAGCATTAACAAACTCCATATTACTTCTGGAAATTAGTATATCATCAACATATAATGATATGATCACAAATTGATCTTTGGATCTTTTGATATATACACAATGATCCTCATCAATTATAGTAAAGTCATATGCTATTATGGCATTATGAAAAACGTATATACCATTGTCTTGACGACTGCTTAAGGCCATATATCGACCCCCAAAGTCAACATACATTTTCTTCTTGGCCTTTCACTATGAAACCAGCAAGTTGTTCCATATATATTTATTCTTCTAATTCTCTATTGAGAAAAGCAGTCTTTACATCCATCTGATGTAACTCAAGATCCATACTAACCATTATTGCCAGAATAATGCGAATCGAGGTAAATCTCATTACATGAGAAAATGTTTCTTCATAATCAATTCCTTCCTGTTGATTATACCCCTTCGCTACTAGGCGAGCCTTATGCCTTTCTATTGAGCCATCAGCCGTTCGCTTTATTTTGAGAACCCATTTGTTCCCAATAACTCTGCGTCCTTTTGGAAGATCAACCAATTCCCAGACTTGGTTTGATTTCATTGACTCCATTTCCTCTTCCATTGCATAAATCCATTTTTCCTTATTAGGGCAATTCAGAGCCTCATTAATATTTCTTGGCTTATCCTCATCTTATGGAGTAACCATAAAAGTTTCCCCTTCAATGTCAAAACGTCGACGGGGAATACTTTGGCAACTTCTTCGCCGTATGGGAGATTGTACACTTAGCACATCATTACCCATTATGCTCCCACTAGGATTAGATAATGATGATGTTGTCTCAACATGTGGTTGTAATTGATAATGAGTTGAATTCAATTCATCATTTCTCATATTACTCCCACTTGGACGAACTACACTAATATCATTATCTTGATCCAATGTTTCAAATAGGGAGTAATCATCTCTTATTTCGCCCTTCTTAGGAAATTCATCCACTAAGAATGTGACATCCCGTGATTCAAATTCAGTTATACTCCCACTTTCCTGCTCACCTATGAACACATACCCTTTTGAGTGTTCGGAGTATCTCATGAAAATACTTTTATTTCCTTTGGGACCATATTTCCCAAATTTGCGAGAGGACTCATGAGTATAGGCAACACAACCCTATGACTTAAGAAAACTTAAGTCCGGTTTTCTACCTGTCTATAACTTATATGGAGTGGAAGCAACTGATTTGGAAGGCACCCGGTTAAGTATATAGGTAACAGTTAACAACGCATCACTCCAAAAGGTGATAGGTAAGTTAGCATGCGCCATCATGGACTTAACCATTTCCAGTAGGGTTCTGTTTCTTCTCTCCGCAACACCATTTTGTTGAGGAGTATATGGAATAGACAACTATCTTTCTATTCCTTTTTCATCACATAATTTTCTGAACTCATCAGATAAATATTCTCGACCTCGATCGGATCTCAATGCTTTTATTTTCTTGTCTAATTGATTTTCTACCAAGTTCATAAATATTTTGAAACAACTTATGCTTCAGATTTATGAGAAATCAAATAGACATATCCGAATCGAGTAGAATCATCTATAAAAGTGATGAAATAAACAGTCCCTCTCCTTCCTTTCACATTCATTGAACCACAGATATCAGAATAGATTAAATGCGCAGGAAATTCAGCTTTTTTACCTTTTCCAAATGGTTTCCTTGTCGTTTTCCCTACTAGGCAATGCTCACATATTGGCAAATCGACTTTTTCAATGTTGCCCAACAAGCCCTCTTTGGCTAGTCTTTTCATATGTTGTTGGCCAATATGACCAAGTCTAGCATGCCACATATTCACATCATTATCATATGAAGTAGAAGACGTGAAACAAGGGAATAACAAATATTGACATCACCACAGTCAACATATAGTACAATGAAACCATCTAGAAAGTGACCACAACAATAGTAGTTTGTATCCAAATATAAATCTACACCCCTATTATGGAAGTTTACACTAAAACCAAGCTTAACCAACACCAAAAACAGACACTAAATTTCGACGAATCTCTAGGGAATATAGAACATCATGTAGGAACAAGGTGCGTCTACCACGCATGTTTGATTGACAGGTGCCAATCCCTTTAACTTCATCTCTGGAGTTATTTCCTACATTGATCCACTTAATTCCAGTTGGTACTCGTCGGAATTCCACGAAGAATTCTCTATCCTTCGCTACATGGTCCGTCGGTCCTGAATCTACAGTCCACAAAGGATTGGATTCAGCTAATAATTCAGAACTTGACACATAATCAAAATTCTCAAATGTACAAGAGGTGTTTACCTTTTTCGGCTCACAACAGTTGCAAGCATAGTGACCTTTCTTGTCACTATTGTAACACCTCACCCTTGACATTTTCTTCACTTGAGGACATTTTCCTCCCTTGTGTTGGTTAACTCTTGATTTCTTACAATAAGGACTTGATCCTTTGCATTCCCACATATTGAACGAATCAATACGCTTGCGCTTAGAGCTCAAAGCCCTTTCTGAGCTAGAACCAGCATTGAAAATATCTATTTTCGGCTCAAATGCCGTTAGGCGATCCTCAGTTAGCTCAAGGTGGCGCATAACATCATCAAGATCTTCCATAATATGGTCAAGAACTTCTTGCTTTTCCAGCACATATTGAATCTTCATATTCAATATTTCATAATTGTTGCCGTTCATATCAGCAATTACGTTCTTAATTGCTTAAACTATCGATCTGAACACATCAGACATACATGCACGAATATTTAATGCCTATCATTTATGCATCCACTTTGCACAGACCCATCATATCAATGAATAATTTCAAGCAAGGTTTTAGAATCAAAAGGTCACTATGTTTCCAATCATCCTCCAAAAATCCTAACTCAAAATTATTATTATTAATATAATTGTCTTATGCAAAATAAATCCTATGAAGTTACAAAAACTTCTATCAACTACCCACAGCAGTCAACAATAACAGAAAGCAAATAATTTCTAACAACCAATAGAATAAACAATACTTTCACATAATACAATTATACATTACACTAAGCAATATATACAGAGAAAAATATCAACATGGAAAGAGATATTTACATTCAAAAAAACATCTCAAACTAATGTAAGAAATAATTAGGGAATGTCCCTTCTAATCTATCAGTCAAAAAATCTGAGAATTTTGAAGGCACATTTGCCAACCATGGAAAAACTTTTGGAGAGCTTTCATGTCGCCATCAAGGCACATTTACTCTACGCCATGAGGCGCTCATTCTAAGGGTTGAAGTTTTGGCCAACTCAATCCTATAGTACTCTCTTACAAAAGCTTCCACTAGCCTCTTATAATCCGGAACCACGTTGACCTCCCATAGCCGACCCTAACACTGCTTGCCATTCAGGTGGAAGAGTGTTCATCAAAGCCGATACCTTCTCAAAATCCGGCATAAGATAACCATTCCAGATGATTTCCTATATCATCTGATTGACCCTGACCACATATGATACTAAATCACCGTTATGTCACTGATAATTAGCTAAATCTAACATCAGCCTTTTAAAACTTTGCATTTCCCTCGTTCGTTCTCGAGATTGCAGGTATTCGTGCATAACGCATCATAGTTCCTGCAACAAATGTAGAACTAAAAATGGATTACTCATAATCCATAATTTACATAAGGGAAAATACATAATTTTCCATGATTTATGCAACACATGCATAATAAAAAAAAATGGGTTACATATAAACCACATAGGCATACATGAAAAAAGAAACAGATTCCTTTTTTTTTTTTTTTTTTTTCGGGTCAACGGTCGTCGGTCAACGGGTCAACGGGCGCGCGGGTTGGACCGGTGGCGCCGGTCGGACAAACCGACCGCATGTGCCGCGCGTGTGCGCTGGCTGACGTCACTCAGACGTCAGCCAGCACGTGCCGCACACGTGCCAGGCGTCGCGCGGGTCAGGTCCTTGTTCGGGTCGGGTCACCGGCCGGCCAACGATCGTCAGGGATGACGTCACTGATGACGTCATCCCGGCGGTTACCGTGGCGTCACGGTGACGTCAGCACGCGTCGGTCCGCCGACCGGCTCGTGCCGGTTTACCGGCCGTCGGCGCGCACGTGCCGGTTCGCCACCGACGTGTGTCGCGCACATGCTGGCGAAGCCAGCGCTTCCAGGCGCGTCGCGCCCACGCGCAGCGCCTTCTAGCCGCGCGTGTGGGCGCGTGCGGCGTCGCCCGGCGGCATTCGACCTATCCCCGGACTCGTCTCGACGTCGCCTTTCTTCCTATGCCATCAGAATTCGATTTCGACTTACGCAAACGCAGAAAAAAGGACGTACAGTGCTCGGGTGTCGGGATTTCACGCCCGAATCCGTACGGCCGAGAATTTTTTTGCAAAAAATCAATGAAAAACCATCAAACAGGCGGGAAAACGTGAACTAGGGCTCTGATACCAATGTTGGGAATAATGGATCCCCGAAAACCCGGATTCAACACTAAATCGAACCCCTAAAACGAATGCGGAAGCGAAGCCCGGGAAAAACACGTATCACCGATCCTAAAGCACACCACGGATTCGAGCGTACCTTGTTAGCCACAGATTAGACACCAATGCCGAAGAGGAAGAGAATCTGGCCCTGTTCGATCCGATGACGCCTTGAAGGGAAGACAGTGTCGCCGTTTGCTTACTGTTCATTTTTGTTTTTGAGAGAGAGAGCGCGGGAAAAGGAACGTACGTACGTTCATTATACCAAGAGGTGTCTTCTCTCTCTCTCTCCTCCCTTTTATACCTTCCCCCAATCCACGGGCCCTATTCCCGTGGGCCGGGCTTTTTGGGCCCAACTTGGGCGGACGGGCCTTAAGCCCATCTCATAAATCCATCAATCCGCATCTGCATACGCAGTTGCAATAACATTCAATTCATTGACTTGATCAGTGATAGGCATAGAATGATCATTTTATAATCAAGGTACTTGTTAACCAAGAAAGATAGATGTTACCAGCATTCTCATTTACGTGCCTCTATCGGACGCCTTTCCAAACACCATAAGTCTTCGAGTGCGTGTGAGGATGTCCAAAAGAGAGTTGTCCATCACGTTGGGGATCATGAATAAGCTATTTTGGTCATTTTCGATTCCCTTCTTTGGACCCTCGATGAGTTCCCTATTGGAAGATTCATCTCATATATGTAGTGCTTAGAGCATAGCCAACCTGAGCAACGAACAATTAGTAGCACAGGTCCTCATCTCGTACATGTAGTGCTTAGAGCATAGCCAACCTGAGCAACGGTCAATTGGTAGCACATCTTCGTGCTCCATCTCCTGGAGTTGAGAGCATTGAATTTCTCGAGCTTTTCTAGGTCTTTAACTTGTGCCTTCACTTCTAAGGAACATAGTGCCTTTGTGTCAGACAGACAAATACATGATAATATCATGATAGTTCAAGAGGTTCTACATTACTTAAAAATTCATAAAAAAAAGAAAAAGTTTCAGGCGATCCTTAAATTGGATATGAAGAAAGCCTATGATAGGGTGGAGTGGGATTTTTGGATGCCTATCTTCATCAAATGGGATTTCAAGATCGATGGGTGAATTGGTTAATGCAATGTGTCACCACAACTTCTCTAAGTGTAAAGCTCAATGGTGAACCTCTACCTTATTTTCAACCATCTCGGGGACTTCGACAGGGCGACCCTCTCTCCCCCTACTTATTCATCCTCTTGGCAAATATGCTATCCACACTAATCCAGCAAGCTGTTGACATGGGCAATCTAAGAGGAATCAAACTCAACAGGTGGTGTCTTACTTTATCCCATCTATTTTTTGCTGATGATGCTATTTTTTTCTTAGGTGGTAGAACCCAGGAATGCCAAAATTTAGCAAATATCCTAAACCAGTATTGTCTAGCTACAGGTCAACAGATTAATAGGAACAAATCTGGTTTGTTCCTGGGTTAAAACTGTCCTCAGCTTCTTAAGCAAAATCTAGCCAGAGAATTAAGGGTACCGATTCTAGACAAAACAGGCAAATATCTAAGCATACCTTCTGATTGGGGTTCATCAAAAAAAGGACATGTTTGCTTGGATTTTTGGACGGGTCAATGCTAAGCTGGAAGGGTGGAAAGAAAATTTCATATCTAAAGGCGAGAAGGAGATTCTGTTAAAATCAGTAGTTCAGGCATTACCTCAGTATGCAATGTCGATATTTAAAATTCCTGTATCTATATGCAAGTTTATTGAATAGAAAATAGCTAGATTTTGGTGGCAAAACAACAACAATAGATCTGGAATTCATTGGAAAAATTGGGATCTACTTAAAGAGAGAAAAGTTGATGGAGGGATAGGTTTTTGAGACTTACCCACTTTCAATAAAGCCCTTTTGGGAAAGCAAGCTTGGCGCCTCTTCCAAAATTCATCGTCTTTGTGGAGTCAAGTTTTTAAAGCCTTGTATTTTCCTTCAAAATCATTATGGCATGCTGACAAGGGGATTAGATCTTCCTGGGGATGGCAAAGTCTTATCTTAGGCAGAGATTCTATAATTAAGCAAATGCAATGGTCAGTAGGTAACGGTCAATTGATAAGAGTTAGAGAGGATAAATGGTTACCTATGGGAATTCTTGGCGGCCCAGCACCTCGAGCGGAACCTGAAAAAGTAGCAAGTTTCATTATCCCAGAACAAAATCTGTCACGCCCCGAACCTCGAGTGCGATAACATCCCGCCATGGTCATTCAAATGCGACGTTCCTAGGTTAAGTCACTGACCGAATCAATTCTTTTATGCGCATGCGGAAGCATATTATAAAACCCTTGACAATAAAATATGGGATAGAAAAATAGGAAGCAATTTCACAACAATACACTTTCATAAATCAACAGAGTTACAAACGAAGGCCTACAACCAAAAGTCTACAAAAGACCGGCTCTTAAAAGGAATTGCCCTACGACCTACAAGTTGGACACGTTCTCCAATCCTCCTGACTTCACTTCTGCAACTCCTCAAGGCCAACTAAAGCAATATAGTCACTCCGTCCACAAGGGACCTGAAAATGTTAGCCCACAACGGGTTGAGACATTGTCTCAGCAAGTTCAACCCCCTAAACCCCTATTAGAAAGAAAATACGCTCAAGGATAGCCTAGCCACACCACATAGAGGACTTACCTCGCCTCAGTTTCTTCCTGCAGGTTAGCACAATTCGTATCACTCAATCACATGGTCATATCACCCAACCACATACAGTAATACGAACTTAAACAACCAAAACGCCTTCACTTTCATATAATTGACAACCATGGGGTCTTGATTAAAAGACTAAATCATTATGACACGTCTCATTCCATGCCACACAATTCCGTCCCATAATCCGATATATCAACAACACTTAACATGCATTCCAATTGTTATTCACTACCACACAAAGGCATAACCTACTCATAGTTCGGCTATCTACTAGTATATAGCCAGGCATTGTCTTCCCACCTTGAAGCACGACTTCGTCAGTACCTCGACGGCGTTCCCGAAGGAGCATGGGCCCAAAATCAACTGCGACCCGCAACCACATCCCATATAAGGGCAAGTCCGACTCAACAGCCCAGGACAATCTCCTCTTAATTATCACACAACAATTCATATTCAGCTTAGGACACTTTGCATTTCACTTAATGCTTCCACTTAAAATAGTGATCCCGACCATTTTTCTTCATATTAAAAATAGTCCAGAAATTAACCACGTGTGTGGGGGCACGTTAATTTTGATCCAGAAAACTAATATCTCACTTTTTCAAACCTCATTATTTAATATAATATTGAAAATCCAATTTTTGCATTAAAACCCGACACTTGGGTTTTTATGAATAAAATCCATATTTATCACAATTAACACTCAATTTGCCACATCCATTTATCAAATTCAAATTCTAAATGCACAAAGAAATGATCGGCACGAAATTCGAGCAATTGAGGTCGAAATAATTTTTCATTTTTTTTAATAAATAATAATATTTTAATAATTTCGTAATATAATATATTATTAAAAATTCTAGAATTTCGAAACATTTAAGTAAGTCAAAAATAAAACCCTATTATGTCCCATCAAGGTTTATAATTAAATAAACTCTTTTAGCCTTAATTAAACATGCTTTAAATTAAACAAATCTCTTAATCTAAATCATAATTAAATAAACTAAACTAACTAGCTAAGCTTACTTAACTTAGACTAAGCACACTTAGGACATAATTAACCCTCTTATCAAGATTTAGTGAGTTAAACTCACCCGATTAACGAACTGATCGAACCAAAACGACGCCGAGGGGAACAACTTTCTTCAAAGTGGGCCAAGCATCCGGGGTTGGGAAGTCAGCCAAAACGGGCCAAAACCGGGCTGCAATACCCAGTCGGCGAGCTGCTGGTTGAGGTCGGACGGTGGTGGCTCGGCGACTGTTCGGGCGTGAAACCGGCGAAGGAGGACGGTGGTAGCTCGGGTGGTGACTGGCGGCAGCTCCAGCGACGTGTAGCGGTGTCGGACAGCTACAGGATGGCGGATGATGAGCTGGAACGCGCGAACGAAGGCAGCAAGCGGCGAGCTGGTCGACAGAGCGGCACACGAGCCTTCTCGCCCAGACGGGCAACGACCGCGACAGCTCTGGCGACGGCAGCAAGCGGCGGACAAGCTAGGCGTCGGGCTGGTCGGCGTTGGGCTACCGGTTACGCACGCAACTTTCTTCTCTCCTCCTTCTCTCTCTTCCCAAGCTTGAAGATGAAGTGTGATTGGTGGAAGTGATGGGCCCTTTTTGAGATTAAATCTACACCTTACACTTGTCAATTTCTTCTTAACTTTGGCCCAACCACCATGACCTAAGGTGATGTTATCGTCCACTAATTTCAAATCCTCCACAACTATCTTCAATAGGTCCAATTTCTTTTTTCCGCCGTGGCACACGAATTTTTAAACTTTGCACATTACATTCTTCAATTCTCTTCTAATTAAACCAAATTGAAGTCCATAAAATTAATTCAATGTCACCACACTTCAATTCACACCTTCACTTGTCTATAGAACCAACTTAAGTCCCAAAAGCGCGACCAAAGGCGGGCCTACTAATTTCTCGAGCCAAATTAGCCATTCTCTAATTTAATTGCTGAAAAATTCTGATTACATGAAAAATCTTCCGAAGATGAGTTAATGTTCCTAAAATGATTTGCGACACACTCAAACTTCCAATTTTTGAATTCGATCTCAATTCACGGTTAATTTCACTCTAACACGATATTAGCGCGTCATAATCTACTGCGTAACTTTTAGAAATTTTCATACATTTGACCTGTGGTTGATCAAGCCACAATGTACATCTTTGACACATTGGCGACTCTCGGTTGTCGGGGTAGTTTCAAGGTTTCAAATACGAACACAGGGTACCCAATCGACAGAAAAGTCGGTCCTGTGCCGATTGACAAGAATTGTGCGATCTGGTGGAATCGCCCACACTTGATCACATGCCTCTGTGGAGTTGACCTATCTCCGGTCTCTAATCGATTTTTAATTGTGCCGTAATGACTCTTGCAGATTAGCTTGGTCGAAAGGTCGCCTCCTGGTCAAATTCTCGAGTCTGATGCATTAGAATCTCTTAACGGCTTCACCCGATAGACTAATTTTCACATGAGTGGCCGACTCAAGGAAAAGAATTATATGCGTGCCAACGAAATGCCCATCTCAATTTTTTAAAAATAGAATTGGAAAATCGGGATGTCACAAAATCAGTGGAATGTTGAGCTTCTTAAACACACTTTTGATGAACCCACTATCAAGGAGATCCTATCGATAAAGATTTGGCCAGCATCCACTGAAGATAAAATTCTACGGACAGGGACACAAGATGGACACTACACCGTGAAGAGTGGCTACAACTTTATCCAGCAGACCGAACCCAGAAAGGTACAAACTTATGCATCTTCTTCATATACCACACCTGGGCAACTATGGAAACAGATATGGAAAACAAAAACGGCCCCAAAAATACACATCTTCCTCTGGTCTATATGCCAAAATGCGTTACCTACAACGGATAATCTATTCAGACGACGCATTACCCTTGACCCAGTATGTAAACTATGCTCATCTCGATCCCCTAAAACTATAGAACATTTATTTTTGTTTTGCCCATGGACACAATATATCTGGAACCATCCACAAGTGCAAATCAATATTTCAGCCTATAGAATGCACCGCATAGACGCTTGGCTAGCTGATCTCATCAAATAGAAGACGAACGTACCAGATTTTGAAATCGTCGCAACCCTCTTATGGCAAATTTGGAAAGCAAGGAACCACTTTGTTTTTTGCCATCAACGCACACAACCGGACCAGCTTGTTGACACAGCTCGCACTCTTGCTCAACTCCAGATCAGAACCCAGCAGCATGAATTGAAAAAGGGAAACACTTTGCTAAACCCTAATCGAATTTGGATCCCACCGTAGTAGGGCATCGTGAAGGTAAATGTCGACGGAGCCTTTCCTATTGCAACTCACATGGGAGCAATTGCTAGTATTGTTCGAGATCACACCAGCAAATTGCTCGGAGGCTTTACCCGCAGTGTTCCCGCAACGTCTGCCCTCGAAATGGAGATCCAAGCACTATTAGGTACACTCAAGGATCTATTACAGCAAGGAAGAAGTACATCTCACCTGTTGTTGGAATCTGATAATATCATTCTGGTAGAAACTATCAATTGGTGCCGTTCGTCGCTGTGGGAGTTTCATGCCCTGTTTGCCGAAAGCGAAGCGTTGTTGCTCTGTTTTCCCAACCTAAAGGTCAACACTGTCGCCGTGAAGCCAATGCCCTAGCCAACTGGGCTGCGAAGGCCCACAGACGAGGCTCCCTTCCATCAAACTGGGTTCAATCTCCTCCTCAAATTATGTTGGACATGTTGTGTACTGAAGCCCTAGTTAAGGGTTGTTCTTTTTTCCCTACGTGAATAGCAATATATCCTAATTTCCGACAAAAAAAAAAAACTTGTGCCTTCGTGAAGACGTAATCCATTTGAGACAATAACTATGTTAAACTTGCCGTGGAATAAAGGTCACAAATTCAAGTCGAACAAAATTGAAACAGGAAATTATAGAAGAATTGGACCGAGACACGGCATTATCAGTTCAGACTCCACCGTTCCAACAGAGGACCATTTAATTTGCTCAAAGCTGGTCAAATTTGTCTCATGGCACCAGCCCCTTCTTCTTCTTATTTGTTTTTCTTCCTTCTCCAGTATATAAGTCCATCTATATATATATGAAATATCAAATACATTAAAAATCACACAAGAAATATTATTAGCATTTATATCTCTGGAGGTTATGCAAAAATCGTCCTAAAGCTCAAATTACTCATGCTTCCTGAAATAGATAAATATCTCATTATTTCCACATAGTTTATTGATTTCATGTATAGACTAAATCTGCAAAATGCATTGCCTGAAAGTAACTCCAGCTAAGTCCCATGTGTTGGAGCTAGGCGAGGCTATTGGAGCCTGCATTTGAAGCTAGCAGACTTTGTATTTGCCTGCAGTACTCGTTGATGCCATCAAAGCGCAAGCGCGCAGACATATAAAATGGGTAAACCACACGAGGTTGAGTCACGTGGCACGTTCACGTGGGAATTTACACAACTACTTGCTTTTGATGTTCACCTTAACAAATCTCTAGTTATTCGTATATGATTCTTAACTATGCCTTAGATTGGTATCTAAGTTATGAATTGTGAACTCAACTAAAATTAAGTATGTGTGTCATTCCTATTTGTAACCCACCAATTAGAAGTATAATATGGAATAAGGAAAACACAACCCATTAAATAGTAATATATTATGTAAGTATTTTGGTGCATGGAGAGGGAGGCACCGAGGAGTTTATGTGCCTTTATTGACGCCTAACTCACTTTTCTTTTTGTTTTCTCCTTTTTGCTTAATTTCTCGACCATGTCATATTTTGCGTTGCTTTCTTCCTTTCAAAAATTGCAGATTGGCTCAAGAAAAATTAAAGATGAGCAAAACATGAGATCCCATAATTAAACTTTTTATCATATTAGTAAGTTGTCTAATATAAAAAATAATAATAATAATAACTGCAAAGCCAATAGTATTGAGGACATTTGGGCCAAAAGTTGAAAAAGAAGAAGAAGTAAGAACATGAGTGTCCCGTAATTAAATTTATTGTTTTATAATTAAAACAAGTTAATGAAAAGCAAATTGATGATGCGCTCAAGCAGAAAAAGAAACCATTATTTTTTAGAGCTTAGATTTAAGCTTCAAATCAATAATGTCTAATGTATAGATCTAAAATAGATATAGTGAATCTATTTCGTTAGATAAATGTAAAGCCGTGCTCCAAAGCACTTTCAATGGGTAACCTACACACAGCACTCCCTATGAGTGACATCTATCCTAACATTCTTTTGAAAAATCGCCTTTGAATTTTCCGCTTTAACCTAACTAAAGTTCAAGGGGCATATAATTAGTTTCAAAATAACGACAATCTCTAACGCTAACAATTTAGTATCCTTCTAGAATAATTGTTCCTTCTAATCTATTTCACAAGTCTATTTTTGTGCATATCACGGGTTTGTAGGCTAGTATAATGTGATTTGTTATGCTCTTTTCATTCTATCTTTTTCCTTGCTTTCACAAGTCTATTCTTGTACATGGCACGGTGACAATTGCTTACGCTTCAGAAACAAAAAGCAAAGGAATGAGAATTTTACTTTACACACGGAAAATCTCCATCTCAGTCCACTCTCAGAATTTCGTTGGATTAGCGTGTTGACGCCTAAATTTTACTATTTCATTTATGACTTAATAACGTAGGAAATTAGGGATTATTTTTTAAATCCTAGCTAAAAAATAAATTTTACTAAATTGCATCACATATAGAGGTTAGGAGCATTAGCATTACTATCACTAATTATTAGAATTTTGAAAAAAAATCGAAAAAAAAAAAAGCGGACTGGGCTTGGCCCGGTCCTTTTCTCTTCTGCTCTCCTCTGTGTGTCTTTTCGCCCGGGCCAAGCCCAGCTTCATTTCCTTTTCTCCAAGCCCAGCCTGCGTGCTGGTCTTCTACCTCCTCACGCCGGTCACGCCTCTGCAAAAAAGGAGAGTATAGGTCAGAGGGAGGGGGAGGATGGCGAGCAGCAGAGGGCAGCGCGATCCGTGGGTCGGGGCCAGGCCGACCGGCGAGCTGGTGATGGCAGAAGCCATGCGCTCTGGCCGGTGCCCTCAAAAGGGAGAGTGGCCGAGAGAGAGAGAGAGAGAGCGGGGAGGTTTTGGGCGAGAGAGAGAGATTTGAGGGGCTTCTTCTTCGGCTGAGGGAGAGCAACCGAGGGAGAGGGAGCTCGGTTTAGAAAGAGACAGAGAAAGCAAAGGGGGGGTTTCTATTTTTTCTACAGGTTTTGACCGAGAGGGAGGTTTGGGGGAGCAATCCAGAGAGAGGGAGTTTTCTAGGGAGTTGAGAAAGGAGTTCCCCGGAGTTCATCTCGAGCCCCAGCCGGCTACTGTCGGTCACCGCCCTTGTTCGTGGTCTAGCGACGAGCACCATCAAGCGTGGTAGTTCACCGGCGAAAGGGAGGAGTGCCGGCCGTTTCTTGAGCTTTGCCGACGAACAAGTGGCAGCAGTGATACTATTTCTGGCTAGGTAAGAATTACGCTTCCTGTGGGTATTCTTTTTTTTCTTCTCTTCGTGCTATTGGGGATTCAAAAATATTGAACTCAGTTGATGAAGTCAGTGTTTGAGTATGCGAAACTGAAATAGGTTAGCGATGGATGATGACGTTTAGAGCATGATAGGTCACGTTTTGGCGGGAAATGGTGTTGGTAGGGAATCGAAAACTCAAATTTTGCATCTGTACATCACGTGTTTGCTAAAATGTCTAAAAGAAGACCGAAAAGTTCCCATGTTCACGCCCTAATTGATTGCTGTTTTTGACGAAATCTTGATGAAACAAAGCCATTTTTCTGCTAGTAATGGTGTTTTTAAGTCTGAGTGCATCGTTTCTAGGCTAGGATTCATTCAGAAACCGAATCGGAATGCTATTGTGAAGTCTGCATATCACGTGTTCGACAAAAATGCCTAAGAGAGGGTCGAATCACGTTCGTCGTTGAATCTCAAAAACGACTTCTTTTTCTCTCGTATTGTTTGAATCTCGTCTGCCTTTCGGGTTTTTCTATGGGTTTTCATGCGATTTTGTGGAAACGATCGGTCGTTGTTGAGTTGGCCGTGAGTCCTCTCCGCCGGAAACCTTCGCCTCACCAGCACACCTTGTGGTTCGAGGCCACCCCAGTTAGGCTATTCTTTCCTCATATTAACATTTTCGTACTTGTTTGTTTGATGGATGGTTGGTTTTAGAAATTTAGGATCCGTAGGATTTTATTTCGTTAAACTTTGAGGTCGCCGGAATGAGCGGTCGGAGTTGGTGGACGTCGGTCGGGGTAGATGACCGGTCGGCGGTGGAGGCTCGGCGGTGGCTTGAGGGATGGCAGCGGCATACTTCAGTGGTGGTTGCTGGTTCGGGTCGAAGAGTGGCAGGAAGAAAAACGCTTCGGGGAAGAAGGAAGCTAAAGGAAGAAGATGAACCAGAAAATGACGAAGTAGGAAAAAGACAAAAGAAAGAAGAAAAAGAAAAAAATTTCAAAAAAAAAAATGATATGAAAATATTTAAAATCGGTTTTAATCCGACGCGGGTCGGATCCGGGTTTGGGTCGAGCTAATGGGCCGGATCGCGTAAACCCAGTCTGAGCCCGTACCCTGAATAACGTGCTCAAAATTAAACAAGCCTTTAGGCTCTATCATAGAGTTCTTATTATCTCTAAAAACGAATGCCCTTGATTGTGCACTTTCATTATGTTGACTATGGCATTCCTTTAGCTTAGTTAGAGATGGCATGCTCCCTATTTGATAATGTTAAATCTTTACTCTTCCATGCAATTTATTTAACATTTTCATTGTTTGTTGATTGTTATTTTAATGATTGCGCACCTACATAATCACTTCACATGTTAGTGGATTGATATAAAATTAATCCAAATTGCTTAACAAAAATATTTTTTTATTCTAAATGAACAAAATTAGGTACCGAAAGAGTACTAATTGGTTAATTAGTGTAATCAAGTCTCCGATTCTAGATTCTCTAGTTGCGTAAGAAGTGAGGTATACTCTCATGTCTCATTTGATTTATAACTGACTCAAATAAGCTAGTAGTGACTTCTTATTACATATTCTTATGAATACTTATGTCGCATGAGGTATGGGCTTGAGAAAGCCCGTGCCTAATGATGAGGCATAGGCTTGTCCTTTAAGCAATACCCCTAAACCTATTCCTTTCTCCCAGAAGTAGGTTGCGACATCCCGCGAGCTCAACAACTTGACAACGTACCTCATTTCAAGAAGAAACAATGCAAATGCTAGTTTACTTAATAAGGCTGCGCATGATAAAATTTATGTTTCTTGATTTCTCTATTTCTCTGTTCCCCTGAACAGGTTTGGAATAGAAATCCGTTTGGTAACGCAATTTGATTTCTCTATTTCTGAAATAGATTTTTATTTCAGAAATTGATTGTGGAGGAAAAATCAGAAGCTAGAAATTGTAGTTTCTTTGTTTCTGAAATAGAAATAGAAATTATTTCCTTTTCTCCACCCTCCTCTTCACAAACGTCAACTCCTCCTTCTCTTCACTTCACCCTTGCTTTTCTTCCTTCTCCTCACTTCAACCAAAATCCCTAGAGCCGTTGACTCCGAGGCTGTCCATCCTCGCCGTCAACTTCGACGCTGTCGCCGTCCTCTTGCTGGTTAGATCGTCTCGCTGTCGCCGTCCTCAGACCATCCAATTTGCTCCGGTCGTCCTGTCGAACTTGCCTCCTCTATCCACGTCCCCTTTCCGCTCTCAATTCCGCAACTCTAGTTGCCGTCGCCGTTCTCTTGCCGGTCAGATCGTCGCTCATCTCGTCGTCGCCGTCCTCAAATCGTCCAATTTGCTCCGGTCGTCTCGTCGAACCCGCCTCCTCTGTCCGCGTCCCCTTTCCGCTCTCGATTCCGCCACTCCAGTCGCCGTCACCCATCTCTGTTGTTATTCAATCCGCTCGCGTCGGCGTTCATTGGTGGCCTTCTCTGGAACTTCCCCTCGCGATTCCTCACGAGGTTCGATCAATCCTTTCCTTCTCGCCTCTCTTTTCATGTTTCGGCTTTTGTCCGCATCTGCTCTTTTCCTCTGGTTATCGACTTACGGTACAACCCCTAGTCCCGTGTCCTTCTAATCTGTGAATTTGTCCAAGGATATTGGGGCTTATGAGGAAGATGGAGTTATGCTTGACGGTGTCTCTAGTTTATTATAAATGGCTCTAATTGAATGTGGATGCTTACACTAGTTGATTTGTTCTGTTTTTGGAGAGCTCAATGGGACAATGAAATGGTGCCCTCATAGTCGACCTTCATGTCTCTTATGCCATTTGACTGTTTCTCATCTTGGCCAATGCAGGATGGCGGAAAAAATGCTTTCCCTGATTAAGTTTATGCTTTACGATGTAGAGCAGTTGAAGGACAGAGATGAATGTTTGTGTCCTTAGTTTCTGAAAGAGGCAATAATTGGAAGATTTTGGTATTGGATCCCAAAGACCAGGGAATGTTGCATTAATGAGTTTATTGTGACATAGATATAGGAAAGTATGTATCTTAAAGAAAGAAGTTCTGCTGAGGATAATTGTAGTAATTTGTAATTTTTCTTGTAAATAGTGGAGTCTGCTAATGCACTCACCAAATAGTAGTGACTGCATTCAATTCTGCGCCTTGTATGTGGAACTTAAGCATTGTTAATCTGCTTAAAAAAACTCTCTAACATACTATGTAATTAAATTAGTGCTAACTTTACATTGACCTGCTACTGTATCATTAGGACCTTACATCATCTGGGTCATGTGATCCCCTATGTTCAGGACTAGGAGACTATTATAAATTTCAATGTTCGTTTGCAAAACACAAGATAGAATTTTGTTCGTTTGCTGGCATAGGGTGATCTGCACATTGATTATTTGGGAAACAGAGAAGGAAACCCTTTAGTTATGTGTCGCTTTGTATTTTAAAAATGTAGATAAGGAAAAGAACAAGTTTACTTAAGAGAACGTTAACTAAATTAGGTTTGACCTCTAGTTATAGTAAGATTTATGTGAAAATGTATTGGTGAGAGCATTTCTCTTTAAATCAGTAAGCTGTTATGCAGAAGACAACAAAACCTTAGGTAGTTCTACGAATTTTCTATAATTTACTAAATAGAATTGAACCTTAAACTCTTCATGAAAGTTGTAGGAAACCTCTTTGGGAACAACATATCAAAATTTGAGAACAAACGATCAAGGTTCAGGTAGTGAAATGATATTTCTTCAATAGGTACTAAATCTGGAAGTTGTTGCAGAATTTTAAGAAAGAAGACAGCAAATTACTGCTCTTAATACATCGAGATATAAGCTTAGGTTTCTTCACGGAAAATGTTAAGTTATGTCTCTTCTATAACATACTAAAATTTCGTAACATTCCGATAATAATAGATGTACTTTCTGTGTCTAGGTTTGAGATTGCCCATAATTGCCCATAAATCTCTCTCCCGCGATATTTTCTTTTTCATGTGTTTTAAGTACTTGTGTTCAGCTTTCTTTGAGAAACAACTTGATTTGGATTTGTTTTGAAAAAGAATAAAAGTGACCATCATGAAATAGAAATTTTATTCTGTTATTAAACCATTTATTTCGAAATAGAAATTTTGAGTTGTTATCAAACGGGTTTCTTTCTTCATAAACTTATCCGGGAAATTATTTCTAGCTAGAAATTAATTTCTATTTCAGAAATTTTGTCACGCAGCCTAAGCTTCTCATTCCATAGAAACAAAACGATCAATTCTTGGTATATTTGCCAGACACCCAATAAGAGACGTTTGCATTCGTAGCACTTATTCCATAAGTAATCCATTTGGGAAAAAGGAAGATGCCGGTCATTCTTTGGGGGCTTACAAGTGCAAAGAGTCAATTAGAGCGGCCCAACTAATTCATTCTTAACGTTTGCTGGCCCCCAAAACATGAGTGAGGCCGCTTTAACTTTTCTATTTTAATGGAAAGTCTAGTTCAACTTGCTTTACTTTTTCTATTCTAGTAAAAAGCTTGCTTTGCTTTTTCAAAAGCGCCCGAACTCATTCAAAAAGCTATGCAATTTGGCCATTAAAGTCTAATTTAATCATGTGTTCGCATTAGATGCTGGAGTAAGTAATCAACATGTTCACACGCGTCCAAACTCATTCAAAAAGCTATCCTATAGTGAGGCTCCATTTATTTCGCTATATCGCTTGCAATTTTCTATTTTAATGGGGGAAAAAGGAAGATGCCGCTTTGACTTTTCCATTCTAGCAAAAAACTTGCTTTACTTTTTCAAAAGCGCCCAAACTCATTCCTGAGCAATTTGGCCATTAATGTCTAATTCAATTCAATCATGTGTTCGTGTTAGATGCTGGAGTAAGTAATCAACATGTTCACATGCGTTCAAACTCGTTCAAAAAGCTACCCTATAGTAAGGCTCCATTTATTTCACTTTTATCACTTGCTAAAATGAAAGAATAAAAAATATTTTCATTGTTCATGAAATTATTTATACATAAATTGTTGCCGATAATAAAAACGTTTTTCATTGACCAATTATTTTAAGCGACACAAACAATCTTTTTAAGAAAATATTTTCCAAATTTTTCATTTTTCACAAAATAAAGGGAGCCTAAGTCTAGTTTAACTTGCTTATTTTTTCTCCTCGAGCTATCGAGAAGTTTTCCTCATGTTCTTTTCTTTATTATATAGAGAGTAAATTTAGAATTACAACCACCTCCGAATGTATATACTTGAAATTTGAAGGCATCTCTAGATTCCCAACATTGACGTATTAACTGTATGATATTTTGAAAGATTCTTTGAATAATCGGCCAAGCTCTATCTCGTACTTCGTCCTCCCATCTCGCCTCCTGCCTTCCCTCATTCCTCTTTAACAATAACACTATAAATATGGCGTAGAGATAATCAAGTGATCGTTTCTAGCTCAAAACCATTCAAATAATCGAGTAATCTTCTTGGTTTACAAGGAAATCACTATAGTTTCCCTTTGCCTTGAAGTGTAAATTGCGAAAAACTTGGCTTTACATAGTCACAAAAAGTCTCCACTCCACATAAATGTCATAAGACAAAACGAACACTATGTATTATATATCATTAAAAAAAAGCATAGACAAATTGAACAATGAGGGAGTTGAACCCTCTCAACTACCGATAGCTTTTGAATTAGAACATGGAGGTGGAACTGCCGGGGGGGCGTAATTGCCTTAGGTAGTCGCCTGAAAATTGAAGACGTCTCTAGGTTCTCAATGTGGACATATGAAATGTGGATATTTTGTGAGATTTTTTTAATTATCAGTCAAGCTCAATCTTGCACTTCATCCTCCCATCTCGCCTCCAGGTTTCCCTCTTTCCTCTTTATCAGTGACGCTGTGAATATGGCGTAGAGGTAGGGATTGTCCGAGGTCAAAACTATACAAAATAGTCGAGTAATCTTCTTAGTTTACAAAGAAATTATTATACTTTCCTCTCGTCTTAAAGTATTAATTGCAAAAACTTGGTGCTATGTGATCACAAAAAGTTTTCATTCTAAAAAAAAGTCATATGGATAAAATGACAATCATATATTATATTTAAAAAAAGTACGACAAATTGAATAATGACCATAGTTATGAGCTCAAAACTTTATGCCATCCCTATATCAAGTATCACCACTTTAACACGGATCGTTCATTTAAGGCATTAACGTCTAGTTTAAATATGTAAGCACCACCATGTATAACAAGAACCGCTGGAACGCACTTTGCAAAGGAGACGCACCAGTCCCGGATTTTCAGGGTCATGAACTGACAGTTATGAGTAAAAAAACTTCGTGCAAAAACGGTGGGCCCCATCGACAGCTCATTCCCACGTAGCCAAAAGGGCTTGGGTGGTTCGCGAGGACGCCCACTCCACGCGACGACTAAATACGGTCATTTTCTATTAATTTGTCTACTTTTTCCCTCCCGATCCATGTGCATCTTCATCTTGGATTGTAAAGTACCAAAAACAAAACCCTCTGCAAGGTCATCTTGTCGGGCATCCCGAATAGAGGCATTTCATTCTTTGATATTAACAGAGATCGGTTCAAGAATCACCGAAGGAGTAAAAATGAAACGTGATCTAGCGCTCCAACACAATTTTGTCCAAAGCAACCAGAAGAGCACAAAAATGTCGAACAATTCATTTATAGCCCACCCCCAAATATGTGAGTCAAAAAATGGATTTATGTCCTATCATCTGTTAAAATAAGACAAAAAGACCAAACTTTGACCTTTCGGTGGCTCCTCACGCTGAATTTGGGATACATGGCTGGAAAAGTTCACCGTTATTGACAGTTAGCATAACGGCACCGATAAGTTGCTGACACTGCCATGAAATTGAGGTTCTGTCTCATGGGTGCGTATTGAAATCGTTCAAATAAGAGTGTAAATAGTTCGATTCGATTCAATTTTTTTCATGCATGCAGATTGAAATCATTCAAATAGGGTGTAAATGGTTCAGTTTTTTTGAAAAACCGAATCGAACCGAATCGATAACAAATTTATTGAACCAAACCGAAATCCACTCCGAATCGAAATCAAACCAAACCAAAATCCCAGTTTGGTTCGATTCGGTTTGATTTTTTAGTTTGTCGGTTTTTACTTTTGTGTTTGTATTTCTCCTTACATACACCCCTTTCCATAAATTTTTTATATTTTAAGATCAATTTCGAAATTATCTTTTATTCTTTTTTATTTTTTCTTTTTCTTTCTTTTTCTTCTTCTTCTTCATTGGCCGGTCGCCGGCCAATGAAGAAGAAGAAGAAGAAAAGGAAAAGGAAAAAATTTTAAAAATGATTTTAAAAAAAAAAAGGGAAATTTTTTTTAGATTTTATCGATTTGGTTCGGTTAACCGAACCGATAAAACCGAACCGGTTAAAAAGTTTCAATTTTTAATGAGATCCCAATCGAAAAAATCAAACTTTTAGGTTTGGTTCAGTTCGATTTTTAACACCCTTATGTTCAAACGTACATTTGAGAAAGGAGGAAAAAGTGCCAAAAGCCCTAAACCTTTTGTCATCAGTCGCCGATTTAGTCCT
The DNA here is from genome assembly GCA_014182575.1 of Eucalyptus decipiens. Taxonomy (NCBI): domain Eukaryota; kingdom Viridiplantae; phylum Streptophyta; class Magnoliopsida; order Myrtales; family Myrtaceae; genus Eucalyptus; species Eucalyptus decipiens. The sequence goes on along the minus strand of CM024612.1, from coordinate 39,526,153 downwards.
AAACCTTTTTTGGTGCCGATTTAGTCCTAAATCTTTTTAAGTTGTGCCAATTAAGTCCTTTCCGGCCAATTTGGCGGATTTTGCTAACCTGGGCTTTGGTTAGGCGACATGACAACTTTTAATAATATTTTAATATTTTTGGATTTTTGGATTTTTTTATTTTTTTATTCTGCTCTTCTTCCTCTAGCCGGTCGCCGGACCTCGAATCGGCCGAGGCGACACCCGGCAAGGTCGAGGTCGACCTCGATGGCCACCTCACCGGGGGCCGGGGCGGCCTCGCGCAGGCGGGCGAGGCTCGCCCTCGACCTCGCTAGATCCGGCGAGGGCGAGCCTCATCGCCCTGCACGAGGCCGCCCTCGAGGCCTGGGCTGCGAGGGCGAGCCGCGCTAGTTCTCCAGATATGGCGGCGGGTCGGCGAGCAGCGATGGACGGCATCGGGCGGCAGCATTGCAGCGGTGGTCTCACGTGGTCAGGGTTTCCTCGGTTTGGCTGGGAGAGGACTCTCTCTCTCTCTCTCTCTCTCTTAGAGGTCCCGCCCAGATCGAACTCCCTCAGATCTCGAACCAAATCCTTGAAGACCGCAAGCTCCGGCCTGGTTCGACCAACGCAAGGCACAAAAAAGGACCGAGGCCTATCGAAGCTTCGGCGCTTGAAACTGCACGGCCGTAGGCCGACGGCCGCGGCTCAGTGCAAAGGGGCCGGCGGTCTACCCTCCAACTCTCTCCCCCGCTCGAATCCCCTCACTCACCAGATCCAGCAAGTTGGCGGGGCTCGCCCTCGCTGGCCGTGGGCGAGGCTTGACCCTCACCAGATCCGACGAGGGCGAGCCTTGCCGCCCAGGCCTCGAGGGCGGCCTCGCGTGAGGTGGGCGAGGCTCGCCCGCCGGATCCGGTGAGGTCGAGCCTCGCCGCCATGGGCGAGGCTCGACCCTCGCCGGATTCGGCGAGGGGGAGCCTCGCCGCCCCGTGCGAGGCCACCCCGCGGCCACTGGCGAGGTGACCGTCAAGGTCAACCTCAACCTCGCCGGCCGTCGCCTCTAGCTGGTCGCCAAGGTCCGACGACCGGCTAGAGGAAGAAGAGCAGAATAAAAAAAAATAAAAAAAAAATATTAAAATATTATTAAAAGTTGTCCACGTCAACGCCGATCGCGCCACGTCAACTCAGCAGTTAGTCAGAAAATCCGCCAAAATCGCGAAAAGGATCGAATCGGACAACCTAAAAGGTTTAGGACTAAATCGACATCAAAAAGGTTTAGGACTAAATCCAAGACAACGACAAAACGTTTATGACTTTTTGGCACTTTTTCGGGAAAGGATGTTTGTTGCGTTTGCTTAAAATATAGGTGAATTCTGAAGGCAGTCATGTCTTATGCACTCCGCACCGTGGAGTGGACATTTCGTCCGGTCGAACCCTTCCCCGTGACCATGAGGTTCACAGCTTAGAGGAAGGAAAATGAAGGCGAGAGGAGAGGAAGTAACGACAGCAGCAAGGGACCCCACTTTTAATCGCGACTTTTTTTGCTTTTTCTGTTTTTTTTGGTCGGATTTGCTTTTTCTGTTCGAGGGTCACAATTTGAATACTGGAAGACCCCGTTGACATGACAATTCGAGACTCCCTCATATTTTCTCCGGCCGAGACCGGAAGAATTCGGAATAGCAACAACTGTAACTCACTTTGCAAAGCAGATGCGCTAGCCCAAATATATTTACGGTCTGGAACCGACAGCGATCAAGACTTTTACCAGTAAGAGGAGCCCCTGTCTGCTCCGATAATTGTACTAGCCTGTGTGCTCTAATAATTCTACTTTTTCCAGGGAGGTCATCTTGTTGTGGTGCTCTAATAATTTGCATACCGGTCCATCTTGTTGGGCAGCCCCAATATAGGCATAGTTTGTTCTTTTCATATTCACCGAGCGACTCGGTTCGTGAGTTACTTGAAGGAGTAAAAATGATACGTGATCTACTGCTTGGGCTTTCTTCTGTGATGTTGGTCGCGTCGGTTCTTCTTTGTGTGCTGGCACGCAATTTTGCCAAGAGCAACAAGAAGAGCATGCGTCGAAAAGTAGATGATACCGGTGCATCTAGTTCGTCCGCCGCTTCAGCGGGAAGTAACAGCTATGATGTGTTCTTAAGTTTCAGCAGTAAGGATACTCGCAAGACCTTCGCGGATCACCTCTATAAGGGCCTCATCAATGCTGGAATCTGCATGTTCACACCAACCTTCTCCAGGCCATTAAGGATAGTAAGATCTCAATTCCGATTCTCTCATGGAACCGTGTTTCGAGCAGATGGTGCCCTCGACAGCTCATTGAGGTGATAGAGTGCATGAAGAGCGTCGGGGACGTTGTCATCTCCTTGGATTCGCGCACGCTCAGTAATTTAACAATGTATCTCAATCGTTGCAAGCAAAAAGATCAGTGCTTGTAAACACCCAATAAGAGCCCGCCGTATTGCTTACTTTGCCGATCTTTGTCTTCTGATTTAGCCCAAAAATATAAAATTAAAAATGTATGCGTTCGTAGCACTAATTCCAAAAGTCCTCCACCGATGAAAAAAGTAAGATGCCACTCATTCTTTGGGGCCTACAAATGCAAGGGTCCATCAGAGCGCCGACTCTAATTGACTCTCTGCGTTTGCTGGCTCCCAAAAACTGAGCAGGGGCACTCTTAACTTTTCCTTTTTAATCGGCAGTCTGGTTCAACTGGCTTTAGTATTTTCAAATGTGCCCAAACTCTCTGCAATTTGGCCAATAAGTCTAGTCTAAAGTGATCATGTGTTCGCTTTAGATGCTATAGCAAGTTATCAAATACGTTCAGATGTGTTCTTTTGTATTTTTGGTTGAAACACATTCACATATATTCAAACTCATTTAAAAAGCTACGTTACAGTTGATTAATCTTCTAGGTTTACAAGGAAACTACCCTACTACTTTTCCCTGCCTTGAAGTAGAAATTGCTATTGTGCAGGGTCACAAAAAATCTTCATCAACGAGTAGCAAGTACTATATATCATGAAAAAGCACAGCAAAATTGAAAGACGACTATAAATATTTGAGAGCTTAATTATTTATATATTGCTAAACATGTATCATTCATTTATGGCACCAACGTCTAGTCAAGAAATATAAGCTTTACTATGTATATGTAATCAGCGTATTCTTTTTCGTTTGTTTATTCTAGGCGGTTTTCTTATACTGTATTTTAAAGCCGCGTACGGCATAGAGGTTTAGTGCCTAATCGATGAATTTGGGTTCTCGTTAATGGAGTTCGTAGATGTGGAACAGGATGGTCCCACGCAGATTTTTGGATCGAAGCGGTGGGCCCCTTCGACGGCTGTATTCCACTTACCCGAAAGAAAGGGCATTGTTTATTTTTTATTAATTTGTCTACTTTTCCCCCTCCCGGTCCCATGTGCGTCTTGAAGTATAAAGGACCAAAAACGCAGTTCTCCACTGTCATCTTGTTGGGCATTCCATGTAGACGCATTTGATTCTTTGATGTTCACAGAGAGATCGGTTCTAGAGTTATTGGAGAAGGAAAAATAAAACGTGATCCAGTGTTTGGGCTTTTTCTTGCAGTGTTGGTTGCGTCCATTCTTCTGTCTGTGCTCACATACTATTTTGTCAAGAGCAACAAGAAGAGCACACGTCAAAAATTGCGTGGAGGAAATTTTCCTAACCAAGTACGGAAGAAAATATTAACCATGATTAAATGCAACTACATCATTTAAAAATGAAGAAAATCACTTTGAATTAGATAAATTATCATGACACTCTTAAGGTTTCATGAACATGAAACCTTAATTCTTACATTTAGGGAAAATGTTATTTTACCCTCATAACTTTGAAGTTCTTCATTAATTTGCATTCCCCCTCTCCTAAACCTGAACTCATATAATTATACACTAGTTAACCCCAATAACCTTTTCCCTTAACATGTGCCATGCACATGCCACATCTGAAAATTCCTATATAAATTAATAATATGTAGGAATCTAAAGATGATAAATGTCACAAGTGGAAATTTCAATTAGATTATTAACGTTGTAGTGAAGGAAAGTTTGAATTGTTTTTTCCGTGTTCATAATTATTAACTTGCTTGATTGATAACTCAAAAAAGTTCTCAAATTATTATACATTTCAATTGTCCATATTAGAACTCTAGAGGCCTTCAAGTTTCAGGCAATACAATTAGATAGTTCTACTTCTACATTCTAACTTGAAAGTTATTGGTACTTAGAGAATTCCTCTCTCTCTCTCTCTCTCTCTCTCTCAAAGAAAGAGCATGAAGAAAGCAAGTTGAACTAGACATACTATAATGTAGCTATCTGAATGAGTCTGAACACATGTGAACATGTTGATAACTTGCTATAGCATCTAAAGTGAACATATGATTGAACTAGACTTATAAGCCAAATTGCATAACTTTCTAAATGACTTTCGGCACATACGAAAAGAGTTGAGCAATTTGAACTATACTTTCCATTAAAAAGGAAAATTTAATGCGGCCCTGCTCATGTTTTGGGGGCTAGCAAGCGCACAGAGTCAATTGGAGTTGGCCACTCTGATTGACCCTTTGCACTTGTAGCCGGTGGGCTCTTATTGGGTGTTAGATAGAGATGTCAAGGAAGATCTTAGAGTGGACCAAGATTGAGATCCTTCATTGCATAAAGAAATTCTCTTTCCTTTGCTTTTAGTTTCTAAAGAAAAAAAAAGCAATTATTACCGTGCTATGCACAAGAATAGACTTGTGAAACCAAGGAGAAAGAAAGAAAGAGCAGAGCGTCATAGATTGCATTATAATTTATACTAGCTCTATAGACTCGTTCTTTATGCAACGGAGGACCTCCATCTCGGTCCACTTGAATTTTTTTCCGATTTGTGCAGGCTCATCAGCTTAGCAACGTACCTCATTCTAGGAACAAAAGTGCCAGCTTTCTTAATAAGCTTCTCATTCAACAGAAACAAAAAGATCAATGCTTGATACCTCTATGAAACACCCAATTAGAGCCTGCCACATTGCTCAACTTTGCAGACCTTAGTCTTTTGATTTAGCCCAAACATATAGAATTAAAAAAAATTGCGTTTAGAGCACTAATTCCAAAAGTCATCCATTAGGGAAAAAGCAATTTTTGGCCAAGAAGTCTGGTTCAATTATGTGTTCAGATTGTATGCCATAGCAAGTTATCAACATGTTCACATGCATCTAAACTCATCCAGAGGGCTACGCTATGGTAAGTCTTGTTCAACTATAGTCAAAATGTCCAACTATCATCACCTTTTGAGTTAGAACCACTATCGGCTATATTTGCCTAAGGTAGTTGCCTAAAATTTAAGGTATCTCTATGTTCCCAATATGGACATATAAAATGTATGGTACTCTAATAGATTTTTTGAATTATTAGTCAAGCTCTATGTTAAAACGAATTCGGATTTTGGTTTTGGGTTAAATATAAAAGTGTTGTAGGCCATCCATAAATTATTAAAGGAGTTTCGACTTTGAGTTTGGTCTTGATAAATCACATTCCAATTCGAGACATCAATCTCAATGGTTTGTTCCAAAAATGTATACCACACCACTAAAGTATGGTTTATATTTCGTGGATGCTTGCAAAGCTTAATCTTATCCATATATACAATTAAGCATAAAACATCTTTTAGCTATTTGAGATGCTGGATAGAGGTGAAGATTTAGTTAAGGAGTGTTTGGTAAGAATTACAAAGCTGTGAATTATACCTATCAGGCTCAACTTTTATTGTGTTTTGTAGAATTTTTATCATTGAAATGTGGCCCAAAACCTTAAGGACATTTAAAAAAAAAAAACTTGAGGACATACGTAGCAGAGTCTACAGTCACCCAAAAGTTTATTTCCGCATTTTTTTTTATATATTTAATGATATGTCTATTTTAGTAGAAACTTTAAAAGTGAGAGTGAAGATAAGGCCTACGAATCTACGACTTTTTTTTTTTTTGGTCGGTTATGAATATGCGACTTTACGAGGGCTTTTCGGAGATATTTTATTGTGGGGCCCACCATTCTGTTAGCCCTGACTGCCGTCTCACACCCTCCAACGTGTCATGCACGCAGCTAGATTTTAATATTTTAAATCTATTTTCACCAAATCGTTAAAATGTCTAATAACTCATTAAGAGCCCAACCCCAGACATATGAGTAAAAAATTGGGTCTGTGTCTCATTTTGACACTTCCAAAATGTGTCTGAGTTTCTCTCTCTTTTTTTTTTTTTCCTAGTTCAATGAGAGGTGGCTATCTTTCAATATGGAAGGGAGATGTGAGGAATTCGAATCACTACTTTCTCCGAGGATTTGGAGTATGGACAATTTAGTTTTAAGTGTAAATTTCGACTTCCACGCCCTACAAGGAAACAGAATAAAAGTTTGAGAAAAAGTTAAAAGTAGGAGTAGAGTAGGAAAACCTAAATTAAATTTTTATTCCAAAAAAGATGTCTAAAATAAGATAAAAAGACCAAAGTTGACCTTTCGGTCGCTCCTCACGCTGAATTTGGGATACATAGCTGGAAAAGTTTGCTGTTACCGACTGTTAGCCTAGCGGCACCCCAAAGTTTCTGGCTTTGGCATGAAATTGAGGTTCTGGTCTTATGGACGCGGATCAAAATCGTTCAAACGTCGATTTGGGAAAGGATGTTTGTTGCATTTGCTCAAAATATGGGTGAATTTGGAAGGCGACCGGTGATTTTTTCAGTCTTCTGCCGTGGGATGTACATTTCGTCCAGGTTGAGCCCCTACCCCATGACCAAAAGCGCAGAACGAAAGTGAGAGGAAAGAGAGAGTAACGACAGCAGCCAGAGAAGAAACAGAATAGCGCGGGACCGCGTTGACATAAGAAGTTGGGACTACCTCGTATTTGCTCCGGCCGGACCAGGAAGAATCGGACAAAAACAGCTGAGACTCACTTTGCAAAGCAGACGGGCTAGTCAAAAAGATATTTTACGGTCTGGAACTGACAGTGGTGAAAAAGCAAAAAGAGCCTCTCTACTTCAATAATTGTTCTAATACGTCCGCTCCAATAATTGTACTCTTTTGCATTAGAGCTCATCTTATCGTGCTCTGATAATGTCTCCTGGTTCGCCTTGCTGGGCAACCCGAGTACCGATAGGCTTTTTGTGCTTGCATATCGATAGAGTGACTCGGTTGGTGAGTCATTGAAGCAGAAAAAAATAAAACGTGACCTGGGCGTTCTTTTGCAGTGTTGTTGGGTCGATTCTTCTCTGTGCTCGCACGCAATCCTGTCAAGAGCAACAGGAAGAGCACACGTCGTGATGATTAAGTTCCCTTTAATCCAATTTAATTTTTTTCCTTTTGGTCCAAGGGGCGTATAGTCACTTTTCATATAACTTTAAGTGCACTTGTAGAATAATTAATTACTGTAATCTATTTTACGAGTTCTTTTCTCATGCATAGCATGGGTCTATAGGCTAGTATGATGTCATCTATTAAATTCATTTCTTTCTTTTTCTTTATCTTTATATGCAAATATTAATGTCGGGGCCAAAAAGGACTGTAATTTACAGAGGTAATCTCCGTCTCAGTCCATTCACAGAGCTTCCTTGGATTCGTGCAGAATCGGCAACCTAATAAACACTGCAAGTGCAGATTTGCTTAAAAGCCTCTCATTCCATAAAAATAAAAAGATCAATGCTTGTTATCTCTACCATAACTCTAAATAAGAGCCTACCCATATTGCTTACTGTGCCGATCTGACTCTTCTGATTTAGCCCCAAAATACAAAATTAAAAATGTTTGCATTCGTAGCGCTGATTCTAAAAGTCAACCATTGGAGAAAAAGCAAGATGCCAGTCATTTTTGGGATGCCAACAAGTGCAAATTTGTCAACTAGAGCAGCGTCCGGTCGTTTTCTGGGGACTTACGAGTGCAAAGACCCGATTAGAGTGGCTCGCCCCCAAACAACAATTTGTCATTTGCATTTATCAATGGAAAATTTAGTTTTGTTCTTTCTTTTAATGGAAAGTCTAGTTCAACTTGCTTGACTTTTCTCCTTGGGCAATGGGAATATATAAGGATTTGAATTTGACCGAAAAAGTTATTAACATGCGTTCAAGCTCATTCATAAAATTACGTCTAGGTTAACTTGCTTATTTTTGTTTCCTTGGGCAACGGGAAAGATTCTTTGCATCATTTCTTGAGGAAAAATCATCCGAGAAATATCATAACTTTCATAAAATATTCACTGAGAGATGTAATTTTTATCCGATTATTTAAATGCTATATAATTTTTTAATTGATTATTCGAGTATCATAACTTTTTAAAAAATTTTATCAATCATATTTCAATCACTTGGATGATTTTTTTTTTTTTCAAAATTTATAGTATTCAAGTGATTAATTAAAAGTTATGACACTCAAATAAATGTATTTGAATGATTGAATAAAATATTTCGACACTCAAATAAGCGTCGAACAAAAATTATAATACTTGTGATGTCATTATCTTCTTTCTTTACGAGAGAGATAAACTCTCTAACTGCTTATAGCTTCCGAATTAGAACTAGGGGTAACACAGCTGCCATAGGATGTACATGCCTAGAGTAGTTGCCTGAAACTTGAAGGCATATCTAGATTCCCAATATAGACGTGGTCAAGCTCGACCTCGCACTTCGTCCTCCTATCTCGCCTCCGCCTCCAGCTTTCCCTCTTTCCACTTTATCAACGCTGTGAATATGGCGTACAGAGAGTCAATTGATAATTTCGAGGTCAAAACTATATAAAATAGTCGAATAAACTTCTTAGTTTACAAGGAACCCATTGTACTTAACCCCGCCTTGAAATATAAATTGCAAAAAATTTAGCTCTAAAAGTCTTCATAAATGTCATAAAGATAATATGGACACCTGAAAAGTACTGACAAATTGAACAATGACCATAATTATGAGCTCAATACTTCATGCCATCGCTATATCAAGTATCAACGCTTTAATACGGATCATTCATTCGAGGCCCGAACGTCTAGTTCAAAAATGTAAGCTCCACCACGTATACCAAGAACACCTGGAACGCGCTCTGCAAAGGAGACGCACCAGGTTAGGGTCTGGAACCGACTGTCATGAGTGAAAAAAATTATACCAGTCGATGCAAATCGGTGGGCCCCACCGACAGCTAAATCCCTCTGAAGAAAGGGCATGGGTGGTTCACGAGGACGCCCACTTCACGCGACGACTAAATCCAGTCTCTCTCTATAAATCTTTCTGCTTGCATCATCATCTTGTAGTGTAAACACCAAAAACAAAACCCTCTGCACGGTCGTCTTGTTGGGCAATCCGATTAGAGGCATTTCGTTCTTTGATATTAACAGAGAGATCGGTTCAAGAATCAACGAAGGAGTAAAAATGAAACGTGATCAAGCGCTGGCACACGATTCTGTCCAAAGCAACGAGAAGAGCGCCCGTCAAAAAGCTGATGATGCCGGTGCATCTAGCTCCTCCGCCGCTTCAACGGACAGTGACAGCTACGATGTGTTCTTGAGCTTTAGCGGTGAGGACACTCGCAAAACCTTTGCGGATCACCTCTACAATGGCCTCGTCGATTCCAACATCCGTGTGTTCAGAGACAACAATGAGCTTCGCAAAGGTGAGAAGATCGGCACCAACCTTTTTCAGGCCATCAAAAATAGTAAAATCTCGATCCCAATTCTCTCTAAGAACTACGCTTCGAGCATATGGTGCCTTTAAGAGCTCGTTGAGATGACAGAGTGCCTCAAAAGTGGGCACGTTGTCTTGCCCATATTTTACCATGTTGAACCGACCGATGTGCGAAACCAAAAAGGGAGTTTTGGAGAGGCTTTCTCCAGTTTAAGTAGGAAGTATTTGGAAGATGTTGAGAAATGGAAAGTAGCACTTAAAGAAGTGGCTTCCCTAACAGGATGGGAATCGGAGAAAACTGCTGACGGGTACTTCATCTTCTATCAGCTTTGTTTACTTTCTTGCAACAGTATCTTGCTTGTAGAGGAGGCTATACATTTGTGTGTTTCTCTACTTGTGCTTGCTTTCTTTCACTCTAATATGCTGTAGTGTTGTGATAATGAGATAATAGAATATGATCGTTCTTCTAATCCTTTTTGACTCAAATGTTTTGTAAACAGCCGCGAAGGAGATCTGGTGAAAATGGTTGTCAGAAAAGTTTTGAGCGAGTTAAAGAAGGCCTTTCAGTTGATTGTGACCGAACATCTTGTTGGAATCGATAATGCTGTGGAGAGTATTTTGAGATTGCTGGATGATAACCCTAGTGCTACCCAAATTCTTGGTATTTATGGAATGGGGGGCATTGGTAAGACAACTTTAGCCAAGGTCGTCCACAATAAGCTCTCTGACCAATTTCAGTATCGTAGTTTTATTGCAGATATTCGAGAATCCTCACGACGCAATGGCATTTTTAATTTGCAGAATCAATTAATGGTTGATCTGAAAGAGAGCGACCGAGTGTCTAATATGGATGAAGGAATCAACATTTTGGGATCTAGATTTAGACGTAAGAAAGTCCTAATTCTTCTAGATGATGTGGATGATTTCGAACAGATCAAAGCTTTGGTTGGGAAATATGACTGGTTTGAGATGGGAAGTAGGATAATAATTACCACAAGGATAAGGTCTGTTCTTGATGATGCTGGGGTCAACTGCAAGTACGAACTTAAGGAACTTGCTAGCAATAAGTCCTTGACCTTGTTTAGTAGACATGCCTTTAGGATGGACTTTCCTCTGTGTGAATTTGAATCTCTCTCTCGTGATGTCGTGTCCATTACTGGAGGGCTTCCCTTAGCTCTGGAGGTTATAGGTTCGTTTTTGTGTGGGAAAAGACAAGCAATTTGGCAAGACGCGATAAAGAAGTTGCAGAAAGTACCACATAAGAAAGTGCGAGAGAAGTTGATGATAAGTTACGATGCATTAGACTATGAGGAGAAGCAGATATTTTTGGACATTGCTTGCTTCCTCATTGGAGAGGATTTAAGATATGCATCTTACATGTGGGATGCTTGCAATTTTTCTCCGACAATGGTGATTGAAACATTGAGTTTTAGGTCGCTAATAAAAATTGGAGATGATGGAAAGATGTATATGCATGACCAACTGAGAGACCTTGGTAGGGACATTGTTTGTGAAGAAGATTACAACTTGCCTATGAATCGGAGTAGGTTATGGTTGCATGAGGAAGCCTTGGAAGTACTTGAGAGAAATGAGGTAATTGTTTCCTCTATCATTCTTTTACTCTCTTTTCACATGAATTTTCTTGATTGGAATGAATTGTTAAACCTCACAGCCGAAATTATTGTCTTTATATTATTTCCTTGATATGATTAGGAAGCATCTGCACATGGTAAACATTTCCATCGAGTTAGAAAAAAAAGAAGAAGAAAACTTTATGTTTAAACAATAAACTCCCCACTACATAGTGGTTACTTGTGCACTTGGTGTCAATATCATGTTTTTCCCCTTGATTTGATCTATTGCGGTGATCTTCTAATAAGATAAAAGAAGGAAAAAGAAAAAGGAGCAAATAGCATAAGCAAATAGCATAAGCAAAAGGAGGGAATAATTTCATCAGAGAAGTATAGAAAATCACATATATGATAAAAATGTGGTCTAACCTTAGTGTTAATGTCACCACTATAGAATGAAGGCGAAGTGATATATATGGGTCCACTATTAGCTGATTTGATGCAACTACATTTGTGAAGGGAATTCAAAAAAATTGCGTTCAGGCACTTTGTCTTGACGAAGACTTGACAAAGGATAAATTTTTTACAATTTGGTCGATATTGGAGAGAGAATTCACAACTGAAGAATTTGAGACGCTATCGAACTTAAGGTTCCTTTCGATGTGTAATGCAAAACTAATTGGAGATTCCAGAAGCTTGCTTCCTAAGTTACTATGGCTTGTATGGAGGGGATGCCCTGCATTCGTACCCACCAATTTTTGTCTGGAGAAATTAGTCATACTCAATTTATCGGAAAGTGACATTTCAGAGCTCTGGAAAGGTTGGAGTCATCTTAAGGTCAGAAGGAGATCATCTTGTTTTGTCTTTTGTTTATAATGACTTATTCCTATCGACAATCTTATTGATTATTTTGTTTTGCAGATGGCGAAGCAATTGAAAGTTCTAAATCTTAGAAATTGCAATCATTTAGAAGTTACTCCCGATTTGTTGGCCTTCCAAAATTTAGAGATATTTCAGCTTTCGAGCTGTAAGAATCTAAAGCAAATTCACCCTTCTATTAGAGCGGCCAAGGGCCTCGTTTTTTTTTACTTGCGGGATTGTGATAAACTCCAAGAGCTACCCCAAGAAATGGGCAAGTTGGGCAACCTTGAAGAATTAGATGCCACACATTGCATGAGCCTGGGAGGGGAAATTCATATAGATAAGTTATCTTCACTAAGGATCCTTCGATTAAATTTTACAGATGTTTCTGGCTTCCACGGCACATTTGATAAACTTTCTCGCCTTGAGATACTTGAATTATACTCTTGCAAAAAGCTTCGATTGCTACCGGAGCTTCCTGCCTCTTTAACAGTTTTGGAAGTCACTCATCAGCAGCGCACATTTCATCAACTTTCTCGTTTAATCCACCTAAAAAAGCTCACTATTTTTGGTTGCCCAATGCTGGAATCCATGCCAAAGCTTCCCTCAGCGCTATTGGAACTTTCTCTAAGTAATTGTCATCAGTTGAAAGAGTTACCGAGTTTGTCAAGTTTGAAATTCTTGTCAAAATTAAAACTTGAATACTGCAGAGAGCTGATAGAGATTAGGGGTCTAGAGGGATTAAAATCCTTAGTAACACTTTCTATATCTGAATGCAATAAGTTGTCCAACCTTGATGGCCTTGAACATCTAGAATCTTTGAGATGCATGTATTTAACGTTATCTGGTCCAATATTGAAAGATGATCAAGTTTCAGGCTTTGAAAAATTTAAAAACTTGGAAGAGCTAAGAGTACAGTGCTGTAAGTCCCTTGTAAGAGTAGACGTTTCGCAATTGACACATCTGAAGGAATTAAGTCTTCGTGGATGCCACAATCTACTCGAAATTAAAGGCCTTGAGAGATTGAAAAACTTGAGCCGCTTAAATTTATTTGGGTGCCCATCCATTGGAAGATTACCAGACTTCTCGTGCTTCCATAACCTGCGAGAAGTGTTTGTTGAAAAGCACTCGAAAATCCCTGAGGTTGGGCGAGTGAGGAAAGCCGGACATATGGGCGGATCATCGTTTTGGTACCGTAATAAGTAAATTTTCCACATCCGTCAAACTTAAGGTTCAATGAAATAAGGGGGGGCCAATCTCGCATGAACTTCCGGATATCGCAGAGCTCCGGGAATCGAGGCGTCCGAACTCCGAAAGGCATTCAGCGGTGCAACCGATGTATATGGCCACAATGTCCGGAACGAGTCCCGCTCCCCTAGAGAGGTAAATAAAGCAAATCACGCTATTCATTGTCGTTGTCTGCATCTCGCACCACTTTACGGCCTCAGTCTCCAGTCTCACTTTTCAAAGTCATCTGCCAAACTTGGTGTCTTGATGTTCAGGAGGTCCAAGTGCGTGCCACCCGTAACGTCGAAGTTGAGAAAACAGAGGAGACCGAGTTCAAAAACAGCACCCGCAGCGATGTCATTCTTCACGGTAAAATCCGGATAAAGTCCAGCCAGCTCCTCCGGCGGCCGATGATGCTTCGAAGAAGCACGACAAGAAGGAACAGACCGCATGAGTCTTTTTGTGTGGTAAAATTGCTGGGAGCTTATTCATCCACGATTCTTGTTCAAAGGGGCTTTTGAAGGACGGGTTGCACAAGTACTTGAACCTGGTGAAGCCCCCTGTGCATGGGCTGTCTCCAAGAGGTACAGTGAGTGACGTCGTGAAGTTCCCCTCTCAGTCGAGTCGCAGCTGGAATAGTCTCCGGCGACGGTAGGCTCTTCACCGAGGATGGAGGAAGGTGTTTTGAGCGAGGCCGAAGCACCCGCCGGAAAAGATCAAGTCGAGGACTCTGGCTACGGGGATTGGTTTTTAGCCATCTCTTCTGCGGACATCATGATACGGGTGAGGTTAGTAAAACACCAACTAAAAAATGATTTCACCAACGCACCCATAAATTATTTAGTGATCAATTTTTTTTTTTAGAATTATACAAGCGTGCACTACAATAGAATTACAAATATGTCAAGAAAATTAGTAAGTTACAAATTTCTTCTGTTTTAAAGATTTTCCCCAACTAAAAATGTTTATAGTTAATGCATTAAACATTTGATATTAGCAACGTACGAAGGAGGAGGTTGATATTTAATCAGGATTATTTTCCTCGTCTCCTTTCCTTTTGCATGAAATAATTAGGTCGAATTTAATCGTTAAGTGTACTGTTTTTCCTTCTCTAACGTGATTCAAGCACCAGGGAAGCCAATGGAGGAGGATGCCATGATGCTTCGGGAAAAATCACCCTCTGCAAAAATTCATCGGAATGCCTTCTAAGAACATCACATGTCGTTTATCTTACCAAAAAAAAAAAAAATTACATGTCGTTTTTACCAAAAAAAAACATTACATGTCGTAGCCATCAGGTAAGATTGCTTATCCTAGATAACCTATCAATGACTATTACTAGCAAATCCGAGTTGTAATTTTCTCGAAGTATCGAGTTTGAAGATGATTTGCTTCTCCCTTGACATCTATTTGATTATGTTTATTCGCCCACACAGATACTATCGATTACATTTTATCCATGAGGATGCTCAAATGGAAGAACAATATGCCTCAAATAAGCCATGTTGTACTCTTCAAGGAAACCCCTTAACTTCAGTTATCTCAATCCCTTAAGAATTCTTTTCATGGTAAGTCATTAACATATTTTTGATACACTGCTATATTCTGTTCGCACAAAATTCCCCGGCCATTTTGGATTATTGATGAGATTTATGGGATCGATCATCCCATCTGAAAAAATCAGCTTTAGATTTTATGTTTTGCGAATTCAAGCATTGGAATTTTTTACGCTATGCAGTGTGGATTTGTTCCGCCAATGCTCATTCTGGACTTTTGAAATGGCAAGATATTCATGCTTTGTACAACGAAAAAACGATGTCTTTTTAATCTGGGACATGTAAACCAAAGAGAACCATATGTGGAGGTGGTTTCGATGTGAGATTAAGAATGAAGTGACCGTGTATATTGACTGTTTGTTTTGGCACCGGAATTAGGGCAGAACTGGACGTTGTTCTTGCTTTGTGAGAGTTTTAGTGTCAAGACTACTCTGAAAGATTTGGTAGTAATCGATGTAGTGGATAACAAGTTGACCTCACGATATTGTACCAATTTGCGGGAGTTGTTAATGCCTTTGTTTGGGATAGTTTTTCAGTTTCTAAAGCAGCTACTTGAATTGATGCAGTTTATGAATGCTGCAATTTATAATTATTGTTCTCGACAGTTGAGGCAGCTTGAGACTCTGGAATTATATCCATCCAACTCCTGTTTTGTTGAAGGATTGACACTTGACAGCAATTTCCTTATGAACTTGAGGAAAATTTTAACCATAATTATGTGATTCTTGACACCAAAGATTGAACATCTTAACATCACAAACAAAGGACACATATGCAGAATCTCCTTTCCGTTTGAAATTCTTTTGTTCTAAGAGAGAACTTATTTTGATAGCTAGGACAGTTGCTAAAAAGCCGTTTGTCAATTATTCTAATGTCTTTCTTGGTCACCCTTATGTTAAAATCAAGATCATTCCTCATGATCATGATATTGTTAGTTGTATGTTCAATTCGCATTATTTGGGATTCTAAATTTGTATGCAGATCTTGGGTTTTGAACTCTCTGGTCACTTTATGTTCTTGTTTCTGCAATTATAATTGAAGTCCATTGTCAGTTTCCATTCCTCCTCCAATTCTAGCAGGAAAGGAAAACAGAGGCACTTCACAATACTCCCTTTTCTTTTTCCCATTTGTTGCAACAGAGAGAACAGAGAAAGACAAACGGTAGGAAGAAGAAAAAGAAGAAAGGGGTCACCATGAAGTGAGGTGAAGGGATCCAAGTCGATATATCCATTGAACAAGGACAGAGATTCAGGGCTTGTGAAGGTATCTTCCGGCCGGCAAAGCATCTTCCTTGACAAGAGAGAGGACGTCGCCGACATCCTCAACTTAGCATTTGCTTCATGTAAACGTTGGCCCTCTGGAGTTCTTCAAGTTGGCCATGCAGCTCAGTAAGTTTTGGCTGCACTCCTGGCTCAAATTGCCATCTGCACTACACCTGTCAGGTTCCCCATCTATGAATGATAGATCAAATTAAAGGATCACACGATATGATTTCTTCATCATTGCCGTTGCCTTGTATATTCGACAAGCCAAAATATTTGTGAAGTTATCGTCCCAGCACGGTTTATGAGAAAGAGACGATCTAGGTATGCACTTTTTGTTATAAAAGCAAATGTTGATACTATAGACCAACATGAGTGCATTTGCTCCCCACCGGTCTTGTCCCCCGAAACCCCTGAACGGTAATTGAAGTTGGCTTGTGAATGAAGAGATGGTTTAGTGAAATTGGGGAACAGCAGAGTTATTTTTACTCAGATTTTATCACCTCACTTGGGGTCTCTTCTTTCATTTGACCCATCAATCCCTTACGCCATCTTCTCTGCAATATACCTTTTCCTTAAGGGGAATCTATGCATGTAGAGACGTGTAAAGCTATCATTTACCGATGCAAGACATTTTCCAAATTCATCCTCATAAAACGTCCATCCAAACGCGGGGGCATGTATGTATTCTTGCTAATACTTCTGTCAATTTCCCAGCTTTTCAACAAACGATGAAAAAAGTTTGGCGCAATGATAATGTGGATATATCTCAGCGAGAAGAAGGCATGTATGTATTCAAGTTTACTTCTGAGGAGGCAAAATATCGAGTTCTTCAGAATGGACCATGGTCTTTTTCTAATAATCTGATTATGCTAAAACCCTGGGTTCCTAATACACCTCTGCATTGCTATAGTTTTACTACGTCTGTGTTTTGGATGCAAATTTTCGGCTTACCTCTGGAATGAAGCACTGAGCAGTTCATAAGACAGGTTGTTAGGGATGTTGGTCCGCTTTTGGAAGTCAGTATTGATAAGAAGGAGGGATCATCTATTAAAGCAGTGAGAGCGAAGGTTGAACTAAGTATATCAGAACCTCTAAAGTCGGGTAAACTCATTCGAGTGGAAGGGAAATATATCTGGCTTGACTTCCGTTATGAACGTTTGCCCCATTTTTGCTATTCCTGTGGTGTTTTGGGCCACTATGCATCCTATTGTCAATCTATCCCTTATGAGGAGGCAAAGTTTGAAGGGCGGGATACAATGTATCATGGACAGTGGCTAAGAGCTGAGGTAAGAGAACATAGCCCGTTTTGGCAGGCCTTTTATGAATTTGATAGTAAGAACGTCGCCACAGAAGAATATGTACCTGAAACACCCCAGTCTGGTTTGTTGCTACTCCCTGCTACTCCACTTGAAGTTCCAACAAAGCCAACTATCCTGAATAATACAACAAGGCCGCATAAAAAACTTTCAAAAGACAAATCACCAATCACTTACCCTGTGCCAGAAATTCCCCAAGGAACCACGGTACACCAGATGGAAGTGCTTCCTTCCCCTGCACCAGACACAATCACAGAGGTCAATGTTAATCATATGGAAGCATCGTCATCCAAAAAACTCAAAAACTCTCGATTGCAGCCTAAAACGACTCCTTTGAAAAAAGTAAAGAGACGTTCTATTCAGCCTGACGTATTGGATGAATCTACGTTGATGGAGACTCCTGTGCTCCAGGCCGACAAGGCCTACGAAGGAGCTGTGGTGGCTTGCCCGAATAAGCCACCAAGTGCAAAATGAGGATATTAAGCTGGAACTGTCAGGGACTGGGCAATCCCATGACAGTTCGAGCTCTTAGGGCCATAGTGGCTCAAGATAAGCCCGACCTACTTTTTTTGATGGAGACTCGAAACCAGGAACCGGTTATTCAGCAAGTACAACAGAGGCTAAAGTATAACAACGGTTTTGTGGTTAATCCTCAGGGCTTGGCTGGAGGAATGGTACTCTTTTGGACTGACCAGATATCACTTACTATCACTGCTTCTACTCCACATCTTATCGACACTAATTGTTCTGAAAATGGTGGTATCATTTCAATGTGTCTTACTGCTTTACATGCTCCGGCGACTTTTAATCAACGACAACTATTATGGGCAGGATTGAGACAACTTACTCACTCGAATACTCAACCATGGGTCTGTCTGGGAGATTTCAATGAAGTTTTATATAGCTGGGAGAAAATTAGTAAGCGACCTACTGAGTCTTATCGCATGCAATCCTTTAGAGATGTATTACATGACTGTGCCTTAATGGACTTGGAAACTAAGGGGTGTGCCTACACTTGGGAGAAGTGGGCAGAACTTGGTGAGGGAGAGATTGGACAGAGCAGTGTGTAATATTGAATGGCGTCTAGCTTATCCAGAAGCTGAAGTGGTAGCGTTACTAGCGATAGCGTCGGATCATAGTCCGATTCTATTAACTACTCATCTTACCACAAGGAAAGGCAAACGAAATTTTACCTTTGAAGCCTTTTGGATTGAACATGAAGAGTGTAGACAAGTGGTGGAGGATGCTTGGTTTGCATCATATCTCAGCAACTCCTCAATCTCTCGGAGGATCCAGGTAACAAAGACAGCTCTGACAAGGTGGAGCAACTCAACTTTCAAAGACAATCATCGAAAACTCCATCTTTTATAGCAGCAACTTCAGTTTTACACAAATCAACCTGCTTGTAATTATGATGAACAGCAGGTTAGTAACTTGAAAAAACAAATACAGCAGAGCTGGTCACAAGAGGAACAATATTGGGGGATGCGTTCCAGAATTAGATGGATGCGATGGGGGGACAGAAATACGAGATTCTTTCATGCCACTACCGTACAAAGAAGAAAAAGGAACAGAATCAGTATGTTGAAGACTGAGAATGAAGAATGGACTCGAGACCCAGATCAATTAAAAAACATGACTATTTCTTTCTTCACTAGCTTTATACTTCCTGTGGTCCGAGAGCTTTTGAGCCGATCTTATTGCAATGTCCTAAAGTGGTAACGGAAACGATGAATACGACTCTAACAGCTGCTGTTACTCCAGAGGAAGTCAAGAATGCAACTTTTCAATTAGGAGCTACTAAAGCCCCTGGACCCGATGGTTTGAATGGTTTGTTCTATCATACTTATTGGGATCTAATTCAGGATGATGTTTTCCATACAGTTCAGAATTTCTTCATCACAGGGAAAATGCCAGCAGACTTAAACAGAACAGCCCTATCTCTTATTCCGAAAGTCCCAAACCCTAAGAGCTTAGATCAATTTCGTCCTATCAGCTTATGCAATTTTATCTATAAGATCATTTCCAAAGTTTTGGCAAACCGATTAAAGCCTTGGTTGCCAGCATTAATTTGTAAAGAACAAAGTGCCTTTGTATCTGGGAGGCAGATACATGACAATGTCTTGCTGGTTCAGGAAGTTATCCATCAGTTAAAGATACGAAAAAGAAAGAAAAGATTTCAAGGGATCCTTAAAGTGGATATGCCGAAAGCATACGATAGGGTGGAGTAGGATTTTTTACAGGCTTATCTTCATCAAATGGGTTTTCATGAGTGCTGGATTAATTGGCTGATGCAGTGCATTACTACAACTTCTCTCTACGTTAAGTTTAATGGCGAATTTCTTCTCTATTTCCAACCTTCAAGAAGACTTCGACAATGTGATCCCCTCTCTCCTTATCTGTTTATTCTACTGGCTAATCCATTGTCCAACCTTATCCATCAAGGGGTCGATATGGGTAACCTTAGAGGGATTAAACTTAATCGTTGGTGTCCTACATTATCCCATTTATTCTTTGCCGACGATGCTATCTTTTTCATTGATGGAACGATTCGAGAATGTCAAAATCTAGCAAGTATTCTGAATCAGTATTGCCTAGCCATGGGTCAAGCTATTAATAGGAATAAATCAAGTTTGTTCCTTACCAAGTTTTGCCCTCCTACTCTCAAGACTAACCTAGCTAGTGAACTCCGGGTACCTTTGATGGATAAAACTGGCAAATATCTAGGTCTGCCTTCTGATTGGGGGTCCTCAAAACGGGATATGTTTGCCTAGATTTTGGCTAGAGTCAATGCTAAGCTTGAGGGATGGAAAGAGAGTCTAATTTCTAAAGGTGGCAAAGAAGTTCTGTTGAAATCTGTTGTGCAAGCATTACCTTAGTATGCTATGATGACTTTTAAAGTTCCTGTTTCTATATGTAAAGCTGTTGAGAAAAAGATAGCTCGGTTTTGGTGGAGAAACAACAGTAACAGAGCTGGAATTCACTGGAAAAATTGGGATTTTCTGAAAGAGAGAAAGGAGAAGGGAGGGATGGGCTTTAGGGACTTAATATCTTTCAATAAAGCGTTACTAGGGAAACAAGCCTGGCGACTCTATCATGCTCCTCAATCGTTATGGGCTAGTGTTTTTAAAGCTCTATATTTTCAATCTACAACGCTATGGAAAGCGGATACAGGAACTAGACCTTCTTGGGGTTGGAGAAGTATCCTTATGGGAAGAGATTCTATTCTAGATGGATTCCAATGACCCGTTGGAAATGGGAAATCGATCAGTGCTAGAGAGGATAAATGGCTTCCTATGGGTATTCTTGGAGGACCGGTTAACAGGGAGGAACCTAAGCTGGCAGCAGATTATATTATCCCTGAACAGAATGCATGGAATACAGAGCTTCTTAATAAGACTTTTCAGCCACAGATAGTTGAGGAAATTCTAGCTATCAATTTATGGACAACATCATCTGAGGACAAACTCTACTGGACAGCAACACAAGATGGCAACTACACAGTTAAGAGTGGATATCATCATATTAAACAATCAACACCCAGTATTTTACATTTTTAGCCATCCTCTTCTTATACCCCCCCAGCAAAGCTTTGGAAACAAATCTGGAACACCAAGACAGCTCCCAAGATTCGCAATTTCCTATGGGCATTATGCCAAAATGCCTTACCTACTAAAGCCAACCTATTCCAAAGAAGGATTATTCAAGATCCTTTTTGCAAGCTCTGCTCATCCAATATCCTTAAACACCAAACATTTATTTCTCCTATGCCCTTCAACACATCTTATATGGCGGCACTCTAAAGTTAACATTGCAATTTCCAAATACACAACACATCGAATTGAGATCCGCTTACACACATCATAGAGCAGAAGAGAAACTTACCAGATTTTGAGATAATTGCGGCTCTGCTATGGCAGCTGTGGAAGGCTCGGAATCGTTTTCTATTTCGCCAGCAACGAACCCATCCGGATATCCTCATCGACTCAGCACTCAATCTTGCTAAATTGTCTATCCAATCTCATCAGCAGCAGACACCCATGGAGCTCAGTCCACAGAACCCTAACATCATATGGCAACCACCACCAAAAGGAGTTATGAAAGTGAATCTGGATGGAGCTTTTCGCAGTCCAACTCAACTAGGGGCGATTGCAAGCATCACACGCGATCATACCGGGCGAATGACAGATGGTTTCACGCGAAGTGTTCATGCTTCAACAGCGCTAGAAACGGAGATCCAGGCACTATTATAGACACTGAGGGATTTCGTGCAAAAAGGAAACACAGATACCTACCTCCAGATCGAATCTGACTGCTTTATCCTCGTTGAGATCATCAATCGGAATCGTCTGCCACCATGGGAGTGTCGTGCGTTGCTCGCGGAATGTCAAGCCCTAATCCCTTGTTTTCCCCATCTCTCTGTGCAGTACGTTCGACGCGAGGCAAATGCCCTCGCCGATTGGGCCGCAAAAGCCCATGAAAAAGGTCTTCTTCAGTCCAACTGGGTTTTATTTCCTCCTCAAGTGATGATGGATATACTTTGTATCGATGCCCTTGAAAAGGGTTGTACGTTTTTTCCTTCCTAATGTTCATATATTACCTCTTTCGACCAAAAAAAAAAAAAAAAAAAAACGCGGGGGCCAGCGACGAGCCATATCAATCGATTCAATGAAGAACAAGCTGAATAAATCGTTGAATCTTATTGTTTTTGGCTTGAGCCCTAGCGTCATGCTCCATACAGCAAGCATCGAGGGAGTCGCGACATCTCTTCCCCGAAAGGAAAATTGTCTAATCAATTTTTAATTCATTGTACCGATGTCAATTTAATTTTCAATTTTTCTTTGCCAATTTAAATTGTATATCTTTATACAAAATTCTAATGTAATCTCTCTAGTTAATTTTTGTCGAAAATTGCTGGCGTGATGATGGTGTGTGGCGCAGTATGTTTAGCGACAACTAAATTGCCACGTTAGTGATTTTTAGTAAAAATTGATCGGAATGATTATATTAGAATCTCACGTATAAATTTAGGATTAAATTGAAAAAAGCGAAAAGTTCATGGCTAATATTACGTCCGTATAATATATTTAGGACTAATTGGATAATTTTCCCCTTGCCGCACATCCACCGTAGAGAAGCCCACGATACTTGCTGTACCTCAAGAGATGGAGGCGCTGTGTCATTTTCAATAACAATCTTTTTTATGTTCAATAGTAATTAATCAACCACGAAGCCGCAAATGAATCGAGAATCCTTCATCGCATTATGTATTTTAAAAAAAAAAAAAAAAGTGAATATTTTCTAGAGAAGAGAAAACACCCCTAGATACCAGAGCCGAAGTCGGATTCGCATTTTTTGCAGCATTATTTGCTCTGCCGGATTATTCATTTCTTGCAAGAAACATTAATTTATCCTTCGTCGATTGGATAGTTTCAGTTCTCTTCTCCCGAGTTGCCACAGCTTCTTCCCTCCGGGCCACAACACTGCCTCCCTCATGTCTAGTTCCGAGATTAAATATTTTTGGCCGACTGATAACATGACTGGAATTTTGTGAGTTAATTTCACGCCTTAATTAGCGCGAGGTTCTTATAATTCTCCTTCTTTACGAAACCTCTTTTGAGGTCTCGTTGTGAGTACTTGATTATTGACGAATCCTCTGTAATAATCTCGGCATTGTTAGTTTGTTCTTTGATGGAGCTTGAATATTACCGACCTAGGTCCAATCTGGATAATACACATGCACATTATTAATGTGCTGAATTAATGGTGCTTATAGAGGCTTTTGTGCATTAGTAATATGTGTGTGTGTTTTTTTTTTCTTCTGTGCTGTGTTTATTTTATTGATAACTTTTTTTTTTTAAATATAAAAGTGTTTCTCAATTACTCTTTTATTGATTAGTTGCGTTTTATCTGTTTTTTTAAGAAACAAAAAGAGATTGCTTGGATTACATAAAAATCGTGCATTGAAAAAGAAATAAATATACGAAGAGTCACATTTCTAGAGAAAATGCCTATGTAAATTAATCGATGAGTTTTGTTAACCTGTGCATTACATTGAGAAAATCAATAGGCCTCACTTCCTATGTCGCCATAGAAGCAAAGATCAGAAAATCTCCTTTCTATTCAGCCTTATGCAAAAATGAATGATATTTTATGAACGGAAGGAAACAGAGTTGTCAAACTTTATGAATGCGTTCCACCGGAAAAGTGAAATATCTTTAAATATGAATTGAATTGAATCAATGAATATTATAATATGGTTGTTTGTTGATCTTGGATTGGAAAAATAAATGGCTGGAAATCAAATTGCAGAAAAGATAAATTTATTCAAATTTAAAGGTTGAGAAAAATTTGCAAAGAACATTTAGTTCTGAAAAAATAAATCCACGCAAATATTTATAGCCCCCCATCGATGATTTCATACAAGCAATTTTTTATGTTTGAATCCATCAAGCAGTTTTATTTATGTGGATATTTAATTCTCATCACGGGGCCACATTATTACCGGTCCAAATGGGGTTTGGTCTTCATAATTTATATAGATCCAAAAATTCCTCCAGCGCAATCTGATGGCCCGAGCAGTTGGGAGGTCGATATAAACAGCTGCGGGCCCCATTGGCCATTAAGGGCCCACTAAGATCAGATTTCCATCTAAAAGGTGGGCCGGACCAAGTAAGCACTGGGCCCACGATTTTGGAGGTTATGCTGTCGGCCCACATACCCATTTTCCTTCTTAGTGGCCCTCATGCTCGATTGTGGTCACCCCAGCCCACTTATGTGGCGGCTGCCGAGTGACCTGCTGTTCATTCCCTAGTTGTTTTTCCACCGAGAGTTTTCAATGAACCCAGTATTCAGACATGCACCTTCGCTTGAATGCCAACCGTTGGATACCATGAGACCCATATATAGGTCTTATACGAGTCTTGTCGATTTCAATAATCCAAATTTAATTTAGTATATGTTACTGGTCTATGTAAAAGGAGTAAAAAGCTAATCATCCCGGAAGATCAACAAGCGTTAGATTGCAAAAGGGGAAAAAAAAACTCAAACTATTCATTGGAAACCTTGAAAATCTTTGTGATGAACGATATTTTGCATGGAAGATCCAGTAAAATGCACTAGAATACAAAGGGTTGTGATCAATTTGGTTTGCTAAGACTGGTAAAGGGAGGTAGGTTCAAGAGGAGGAGATCAAATTAATAAAGAAAGAGAGATTAGAAACTCTTTGGGAAAATAACACAAATGATTTTAAACCTTTTTAAAAAGAGAGAGAAGTTCGATGTAGAAGAAATGGGGAAAAGTTTAAAAAGAAATGGACGACAATGGAAAAGCAATATTATTGTCAAGTGACATGATCATTTCTATTCTCAGAGTGAAATTTTTTATCAAGCAACGAATCTATTTCCAACAAAACCAAGAAAATTACAAGTGTACAATTATGGATCTGCAGTAGAACTTCCCCTGTCATTTAATTTCCATAAATCATCAAAATGTCGATTTTCATCAGCAAAACATGTGCCTCGACTTCAGCAACTCACGGGAATAGTGGATACAGTCCCTGCATTGCTTTAATTTCTAAACCATGTCATATTTTGTGTGTTGCTTGCTTCCTTTCAAGAAAATGCCAGTCGGCTCAAGAAAAATTAAAGACAAGTGGAACATGGGGTCTCATAATTAAACTGTTCGTCATTAAAATAAGTTGTCTAATTTTAAAAGATTTCAAATCCAATAGAGCTGAGAACGTTTGGGCCACAAAATTAGGGAACTTGAGACTCTAAAAGATATCCATCCAACTCCTGATTTGTTGAAGGATTAACACTTGGCAGCAATTTCCTTATGAGCTTGAGGAAAATATTAACCGCAATTATGTGGTTCCAAACACCGAAGATTGAAGATCTTGACATTCGAAACAGAGGTTGCCGTTCAAAATTCTTTTGTTCTAGAGAGAACTTATTTTAATAGCTAGGACAGTTGCTCACTAGATGCCAAAAATCTGTTTGTCAACTATCCAAATGTATGGCAGTCGTCGATAGCGATACTTGCATCACCCTTTTCTCTCCCTCTGGTGAGAGCTCTTCTCTACCTTTTGGTAGTTCCTTTTCTCAAATGAAACCCTAACCCCTCTTTCCAGTTCTGCGCAATTCCTTCGCTTCGTCTTCCTTTCACCAAATCACCCTTTCATGATATGGATTTTCACCCAACTGAACATCCCTCCCAACCTTCGTAATCTCCGCCCCCTCTTTTCCTTAATTTTTTTCCTGCATGTCTGTTACCTCAACGGATTTCTTCAAGTCTTGTATGTCCCTTTCGACCTGAGCAGAAGGGATCTAGCTCGAGTTACCTCCTCACATCGGCAGTCGATTAAGGGGAGTCATGCTCTATATGCGTCGCTGGACCACTGATTTGCAACATAATTTGCTACCCAGTTAGTTTCGTTTTGGCTTGTACTGTGAAATGGACCGCCTTGATAATGAAGAGGAGGCTCGACTTGCTGCCCTATGTTGTCGGATGGGTCGCCTCTGGTCTGAGCAGCAGATTGAAGTCTGGGATGAGGCGGCTCCTAGCGACAAAATAGAGGAATGCCAACTAATTTTAGTAGGTAAAATTCTGACCGGTCAAATAGTTAATTTCCAGGCTTTTCAAAATACTATGAAGAGGGTGTGGCGTGCTGATCAAGTGGAAATATCACAAGGCGAAGCTGGCCTTTATATTGTGAGATTCAAAACAGAGGAAGTAAAACAGAGAATTCTAGAAAACGGACATTGGTTATTTGCCAATCATTTGGTCATTCTAAAACCATGGGTCTCGAATACTCCATTGCATTGCTATGATTTTAATTCCTGTGGGTTTTGGGTTCAAGTCTTTGGGCTACCTCTTGAACGATGTACTGAATCTATGATCAGCAAAGCAGTTAGACATATTGGCAAGGTATTAGAAGTCAAAGTAGAGCATAGAGATGGGTCTAGCCTTAAAGCAATAAGGGCCCGTGTAGAACTAGACATCAAACAGCCTCTGAAAACAGGGATTCTAATCAAGTTGGAAGGGAAGAACGTATGGTTAGATTTTCGATACGAACGATTATCCCACTTTTGCTATTCTTGTGGCAAATTGGGACACTATGCAATGCATTGCCCATAATTTCCTTTCGATGATAGTACAATGAAAAGCATTGACAACATGTATTATGGCTCGTGGCTCCGGGCAGAGGTAAAGGAACACAGCCCCTTTTGGCGTACCTTTTACAAGCCACATCATGTGTCGGAAGATGCTGCAGAGACCATCCTGGAGACCCCACAACCTCCTTCAGATATTATAGCAGCACAGGATCATGATTCATCGGCTTCTTTGGACCAAGCACACAAAAGGAAAGAGAAACAGATTATGGAGGTACCTGTTTGTAATCAATTAGTCACAGCCGCAGCACCCCTTCGGTGGCAACCTCTGGTTGAAGATTCATCAAGAAGAGAAGCGGACACTGACAAGCCACTAGCACACCAGCAAAAAGGTAAAATCAATGAAATGGCAACCAGTTCTCTAAAGTCGAAGAAAGTTAAAAGCTCGATTTTGAGTGTAAGGTCGGGCCCAATCAAGAAAGCTAAACGACACAACACACATGACTTACATACTCAGCTTCACGAAGGACTCGATGAATCCTATCTTCAAGATACTCTCATTCTGGTGGCGAATGAATCTACTGGTTGCGCTATGGTGGCTGGCATTAAAAAGCCACCCTTTGAACAATGAAGTTAGTAAGCTGGAATTGTCAGGGTTCAGGCAATCCCTTGACAATTCAAGCTCTAAGGGTCTTAGTGATCTAGGAAAAGCCTGACATTTTGTTTTTAATGGAGACAAAGAACCAAGAAAGGCAGCTTCTTTACCTTCAGAAGACTCTGAATTTCTCATACTATTTTATAGAAAATCTAGCAGGTTCGGCAGGTGGCCTAGCAATATTTTGGAATAATCGGGTGTCCATGGACTTGGTTTATCAGTCTCTAGGTTTTTTTGACTTGACCCGTACGGATCTGGACATAGATGTAGTAATGCATCTAACCTGTTTACATGCTCCAGTAGTTACTTATCTCAGACAATGGTTTGGGGAGGAAATAAGACTTATCAGTAATGGGAATACTCTACCTTGGTTGTGCGTCGGTGATTTCAACGACATTTTGTATCCTTGGGAGAAAATCGGCAAGCGTCTCGCCGAACCTTACCGCATGCTCTCATTCCGAGAACTCCTCAATGATTGCTCCTTAATGGATTTGGGCAAAAAAGGCTGCACCTACACATGGACCAACAATCGAGATGGAGAAAACATTGTCAAAGAAAGGTTGGACAGAATGTTATGCACAGAGGATTGGAGACTAACCTACCCTTATGCTAAAGTCTTGGCTTTGCTAGCAATTGCTTCTGACCACAGCCCTCTTCTACTATCAACCGAAGCTTCTCAAGTTAGAAAACGATGAACCTTTTACTTCGAATCTTATTGGCTCCAAGATAAGGAGTGTCGAGCCATAATAGTTGAGTCCCGGGCTTCTCATCAGCTTGGTTCAGTGACCTTACCCCAAAAGTTAAGAGCTACTTCCATTGCTCTTTCATCGTGGAGCTGTTCTAAATTTGCCAATGCCGGACAGCAGATAAGTTTCCTTTAGCACCAGCTTCAAACTTTAATAAATCAGCCATATGGACATCATGAAAAGGATACGATAACCGACCTGAAAAAGCAAATTTAAAAGTTATGGCAGCAGGAGGAACAATTCTAGGCTATGTGATCAAGAGTTAATTGGCTTAAGTGGGGGGACAGGAATACGAAATTTTTCCATGCCTCCACTATTCAACGAAGACAGTGCAATAGATTATGCATGTTATAGGATGATCAACTCAGATGGGTTCGAGATCAACACCAACTCAAGGAGATGACTTCATTTTTTTTCCAGCAATTATACACAACAACAGGGAACCGAGACTACAGCCCAACTGTAGCTAAATGCACTCCACTCATGACAGCAGAGATGAATGAGCAGCTTGTAGCAGAGGTTACTAGAGAAGAAGTCCGATTTGCAGTTTTTCAATTAGGCGGAGCTAAAGCCCCGGGCCCTGATGGTTTGAACGGCCTTTTTTTTTTTTTTTTTATCTATCTCATTGGGATATATTACAGGATGATATTTATATGGCTGTGCAACAATTCTTTCAGACAGGGGTGATGCTACCGGAATACAATAGGACTCACATCTCTCTGATCCCTAAAACATCCCATCCAAAAAGGCTAGATCAATTCCGACCAATTAGCTTGTGCAACTTTATCTACAAAATTATTTCAAAAGTCCTTGCTAATCGACTCAAGCCTATGCTAACGAAGCTGATAGCGCTAGAACAGAGCACTTTCGTCAATGGGCGGCAAATTCAAGACAACATAATTGTGGTCCAAAAGGTCCTTCACCACATCAGGATTAGGAAAAGGACCAAACAATTTCAGGCGGTGCTTAAATTAGACATGCAAAAGGCTTATGGTAGGGTTGAGTGGGATTTTCTTAGAGACTACCTTCTCCAACTCGGATTTCATAACCGATGGGTTCACCGGATATTGCAATGTATTTCGATAGTCTCCTTGAGTGTCAAATTTAACGGTGAAGCTCTACCCTATTTTTATCCGTCTAGGGGTTTGAGACAAGGCGATCCTCTATCTCCTTACCTGTTTATACTGATGGCCAATGCCTTATCCTCACTCATCAACCGGGCAGTGGATATGGGAAGTCTCAAAGGTATTAAACTAAACCGATGGTGCCCTATCCTATCTCATTTGTTTTTTGCAGATGATGCTATTTTCTTTCTAGAAGGAAAGACCCTGGAGTGTCAGAATTTAGCTAATGTGATCAATGAATACTGCTTAGCCGCAGGACAAATAGTGAATCGCAACAAATCAGGCATGTTTTTTAGTAAGGACTGTCCTATTAGCATGCAAGAGAATTTAGCCAGAGAACTTAGAGTCCCAGTGCTTGCCAGAACTGGCAAGTATCTTGGAATACCTTCAGATTGGGGAAAATCTAAAAAAGAAATGTTTGCGTGGATCTTGGGTCGGGTGCAATCAAGGCTGGAAAGAGAGGCTGATTTCGAAAGGGGGCAAGGAAGTTTTGATAAAGTCAGTTGTTTAGGCAATTCCAAGTTATGCAATGTCTATTTTCAAAATCCCAATGTTGATATGTAGAACAATTGAACAAAAAATCTCAAGATTCTGGTGGAAATCTAGTAACAACAGATCTAGTATACATTGGATGAAGTGGGAAGCGCTTAAAAGCAGGAAAGCTGAGGGGGATTGGGTTTTCGAGACCTTATTGCTTTCAATAAAGCCTTACTATGCAAACAAGCATGGAGACTATCGCAGCAACCTTTATCTCTGTCTAGTAGATTATTGAAAGGCTTGTATTTTCATTCTCAAGATTTCTGGAATGCATCAAAGGGAGCTAGATCCTCATGGGGATGGCAGAGCATACTAATAGGCCGGGATTCTATTGCAGAAAATACACAATGGTCTGTGGGGAATGGAACTCATATTAAAATTCGACAGGATATATGGTTGGCTAACGGCATTATTGGTGGACCTGCACCTAGAGGAGAACCGGAAAGAGTAGCAAATTTTATGGTTCTGAACAGTAATGAGTGGAATACTCCTTTCCTAAGGCAGAGCTTTGATAGTCAAACAGTGGAAGAGATTACATCTATCCCAATTCGGCCACAGAACACTAAAGATAGGCTCATCTGGATAGGCAAGCAGAATGGTTCTTTCACAGTCCAAAGCTGCTATAATATTCTAAGAAAGCAATAAATCAATAACAGCCACAATCAAGCATCTTCCTCTTTTCAGGTATCTCGCAGACTATGGAATGCAATATGGAAAATGAACTCTACGCCAAAAATATGTTCTTTCCTATGGTCAGTTTGTAACAACGCTTTGCCAACTCGAGAAAATCTCTACCATCGACACATCATACAAGATCCCACTTGCAGTCTATGCAAAGATAAGGCACCTGAAACACCAGAACATTTGTTCTTGCTTTAACATTGGACACAAAATATATGGGATCACCCAGAAATCAACATCAAGCATTAGACCAATGGAGTTCATCGGATAGAATCATGGTTGGTCGATTTAATAGAACACAGAGACAACTCACTGGACTTGGAAACAACTGCATCCATCCTTTGGCAAATCTTTCGCCAACAGCAACCCAACTCGGAACAGATCGTGCAGATAGCCATAGCTAGCGCCACATCCAATAGGAGCCCAACTCAGAAGAAACAGAGTCGAAGCGTGCAACAATTAGATCAGAATTGGTCTTGGCATCCACCGGATCAAGGAGAGATAAAAATCAATATTGACGTAGCTTACCAGCCTGATAGCGAAGAAGCTTCGATCGCCTATGTTTGTCGAAACTCATCCGGCATCATAATTGACGGCTTTGCTTGATCGGTGGCCGTCTCCTCTGCATTGCAAGCAGAGGCGATGGCGTTAAATCTCACGATCCACTTCTTGATGCAGACCGAAAAAAGTACAGATCGGATGAGCTTAGAAACTGATTGCTCATCTCTTGTTGAGGCGATACGCAACCCTAATCTACCGCCATGGGAAATCAGATCTCTGATTGAAGACTGCACGGCGACGCTGCCTCGATGCCCTAATCTTCGGATAGCTCACTGCAAGAGGGAAATGAACATGGTAGCAGACTGGGCCGCGAAGGCCCTCGGGCTTCTTTACTTCCTTCGGATTGGGTTCACAACCCTCCTTTGTTTTTGCGTGACCTGTTGTATTTTGATATTATGCAAAACGCTACTTCTACTTTGCGTTAGTAATAATACTACCTATTTTAGACCCCAAAAAAAAAAAAAAACTATTCAAATGTATGTCTTGCAATGGTAAAATCAAGTTCGTTCCCCCTAATCATGATATTGTTAAGAGTTAACTAAGCTAAGAGTTAACTAAGTACAGAAACATAGAGTATTATGTTCGATTCGCATCATTTAGCGTTCTAAATTTGTACGCAGATCTTGGGTTTTGAACTCTCTGGCCATTTTATGCTCTTGTTTCTGCAATTATAATTGAAGTTCATTGTCGGTTTTCATTACTCTTCTAATTCTACACGAAAGGAAAACAGAGGCACTTCTCAATACTCTCTTCTCGTTTTCCCATATGTTGCTATAGAACGAGAATAGACAGACAAATAGTAGGAAGAAAAAGAAAGGGATAAGTGCATGGGAAGTCCTAAAATTTGTCATGAAAATGCAATTAAGTCATAAAATTTTTAAAAAGTGTAGTTAAGTCCTAAAACTTGTCACAAAGTACAATTAAGTCCTAAAACTTTCATAAAGTGCAATCAAGTTCTAAAACTTATCAAAGTGGTTCAATCTAAGTCTTTCAATTGATTGTATTTTTTGAAAGTTTTAGGACTCGGTTGCACTTCTGAGACAAGTTTTAGGATTTTATTGAACATTTTGAAAGTTTTAAGACTTGATTGAACTTTCGTAACAAGTTTTAGGACTTAATTGCACTTTTTGAAAGTTTTAGGACTCAATTGCATTTTCATGATAAGTTTTAGGACTTCTAATGCACTTATCCCAAAAAGAAAAAGTTAAAGAAGAAATGGATGACCATGAAGTGACATGAAGGGATCCGAGTTGATATATCCATTTAACAAGGACAGAGATTCAGGGCTTGTGGAGGTATCTTCCGGCAAGCAAAGCAGCTTCCTTGACAAGAGAGAGGACGTCACGACGTGGAATTTGCTTCCTTTCGAAGTTCGCCCTCTGAGTGCTTGAAGCTTGGTGATGTTCAGGGACTCAAAAAAGTCGCAAAAGTGTACAAATGAGGGATTTGAATCTGAGCCTCGGCAAATCGTCCACATCTGTTGAAATTCGAAGATTTAATGAAATGATGGGGGTCAATCTCGCGTGGACTTGTGGAGATCACATAGCTCCAGGAATCGAGGCGTCTAAACTCTAAAAGGCGTTTAGCAATGCAACTTATCGGAATTGTATACGTTCATTGCCCTACTGCAGCAGAGAGAAACAACTGGTCCATGAGAAGAATGCTCCGATGAGTCGAGCACTACGGCCTCAATTTCCGGAACAATTCACGTTTTGGCTTTGAAAGGTAAATAGAGCAAGTCACACTGTTCATGGTCGAGCTGCATTGCCAAATTTCATCAGCATTTCCTACTCTATAACACCATTTTTCTTGATAGCCTGTTATTCTACTTTTTTGTCTTTTAAGTAGTTCAAGGAATGGGGACGCTGTTCGTGGCAGTTAACACAATGCTTCAGGGGTATCGGGCTCTGGATCGTGGGAGGGGTGAATGACAAATTTACAAGGAAAAGTAGAAGGATTTACCGAAGATTAAATCAATCGGTAAATTAACGACCCTTTTTCCAAATTTTATAGGTGCGATTAGTAAAATATCAGCTCGAAAATGATTTTACCAACGACCCTTAGATTAGTTAGTGATCAATTTTTGTTTTTTAAATTGTACTAGTGTAGTCCGTCAATAGATCTGCAAATATGTCAATAAATTAGTAAGTTATGAAATTTCGTTACTATAAGATATTTCACCGACAAGAAATTTTCTGTAATTAATGTATTAATCATCTTATATTAGCAACGTATGAATGAGGAGATTTGATATTTAATCACCGAATAAAAAGATGGATTACTTTCTTTTTGTCACCTTTCCTTTTACATAATATAATTCGGTCGAATTTAATCATTTTCCATGATAACGGGGTATTGTTTTCCTTCTCTTACGTGATTCAAGGAACAGGGAAGCTAATGAAGGATTATGACACAATGATGCTTTGGAGTAATTACTCTCTTGATAATGCCAGCAGTCATCAGAATGCCTTCGAAGTACATCCGATGTCATAGCCATCAAGTAAGGTTGATGATCTTGGATAACCTACTATCACAAGCAAATCTGAGTGATAGTTTTCTGGAAGTATTGACTTTGAAAATTATTTGCTTCCTCACTTGACATCTATTTGGTTATGTTTATTTGCATATGCTGATATTTTCGATTTCATTTTATCCGTTAGGATGCTCAAATGGGAGAACAGTTGCTTTAGATAAACACATGTACTCTTCAGGAAACCCTTCAACTTTTGTTAGCTTAGTCCCTTAACAATTCTTTACGTGGTAACTCGTTAACGTGTTTTTGATACACTGCTACACTTTCTTCACAAGATTGCCAGGCCATATTGGATTCTTGATGAAATCTACCTGTTGAATTTGACCGAGGGCAGAATTTCATTCAAATTCATCCCGTCTGGAAAAATCATATTCCAATTTTATTTTTTTATTTGTTCGAGCATTAGAATTTTTACGCTATGCAAGGTGGATTTGTTCCACTGATGCCCGTTCTAGACCTTCGAAATAGTAAGATACAGTATAGGATGCTATATACGATAAAACACCCTATGTCATTTCAATCTGGGACATGTGAACCGAAGAGAACCTTATGTTAAGGTTGTTCCGATGTGAGATTAAGGATTAAGTGACTGTGTAGATGGACTGTTTGTTTTGGCACTGGAATGAGAGCAGAGCTAGACGTTGTTCTTGCTTTGTGAGAGTTTTGCTGTCAAGACTATTCTGAAAGATGGAGATTCCTCACTGGCACCTCGCGGCATGATTTGATAATAATCGATTCAGGGGATAACAAGTTGATCTCATGATGTTGCACCGATTTGCGGGAGCTGTTAATGCCTTTCTTAGGGATAGCTTTTCAGTTTTTGAAGCATCTATTTGAGTTGATGCGGTTTATGAAGGATGCAATGAGCAATTGTTATTCTTGACAGTTCGGCAGCTCAAGACTCTGGAATTATATCCTCCAACTCCTGATTTGTTGGAGGATTGACTCTTGACAGCAACTTCTTTATGGACATCCTTAACATTTGAAATAGAGAGCGTACATGCGGAGTCTCAGGATTTGGCATGACATAAGTCGATATTCAATGATTTCCATTTGAAATTCTTTTGTTCCAGAGAGAGTTTTTTGATAGCTAGGATGATTACTGACTAGATGCCAAAAAACTGGTTGTCGACGATTCAAATTCTTTTCTGGTCACCCTTATGGTAAAATCAAGTTCCTTCGCCCTGATCATGAGATTTTTAGCATTAGTTAATCAAGTACCAGAAGTACAGTGTAGTGTGTTCAATTTGCATTATTTGGCATTCTGAACTTGTAGGCGGATCTTGAGTTTTGACCTCCATGGCAAATATAGGTTCCTTTTATGCAATCAAAATTGAACTACATAGTCAGTGTTTATTACTCTTCCAATTCTGCAGGAAAGGAAAACGGGCACTTTACAGTATTCTGTTTTCTTTTTCCCATTTGTTGCAACAGAACAAGAACAGACAGGGGTGATCATGAAGTGAGTGACGGGATCCGAGTTAATATATCCATTGAACGAGGACACAGATTCAGGGTTTGTGGAGGTCTAAGTAGAACTAACACCGACACACGACACGCCGATACGTCGTTTATCAAAAACAAAGAATTTCAACACATTGAGATACGTTGTATATTAAATATATATTTTTATATATACATAATAAATTATCTTTTTATGATTATTTCAATCAAATTAATTTGAATCAAATTCATAAATAAATAAATAATTAAAGAAGCCTAGAATGAATATGCATTAAAAAAATTAATTCGACATTTATTAATATCATTCATTGTTTTAATTTGACAAATTCAACTCTATTTCAATAATTCATAAAACTTGTAGAAAAAATAAGCGATCCATATTTTGGACTCGCATGTTAGATATGTTGGAAGAGGAGAAAAAAAAAACTTAAAAGGTGAATTGTGTATCACATTCACGGGAAGTGAGAGTCGAAGAGAAGAAAAGACTATGTTTTAATTTTTTTTTCATTTATTATTTTTATTATCGTGTTTTATTTTTTCACATATATATATTTTGACCTTTCATTTATTGAATTTTTAAAATTGACATCGATATCGGAATCACATATTGAAAACTCGTATGTCAGAATTCTAACTCGAGTGTCGGAGAGTGTCGAGAAAATTAATCAGGTGTCGGATTTTCCGACACGTGTTGACCAAGTGTCGAAAAGTGTCCAAGAGTGTCGGAGAGTATCGGACACGTGTCGAAGTGTCCGACACGATACGAAGGCTCTTTGAGAGTGTCGGTGCTTCATAGGTGGAGGTATCTTCCGGCAAGCAAAGTAGCTTCCATGACAAGAGAGAGGACTTCGACAGCATCCTTGACTTTTACCTTTCCATCTTCATCTTTTGCATGCTCCATCGCCTTCAACCTTTTCTCCCAAATTTTTCTCGTTTCAAATTCCATATTTCAACCATAGTTCTCTCTTTTCCTCCAACTCCAACGGCATCTACTGTTAAAGCTTCCAGTTTCTTCAACTATTGTGCCGAGACGTACATTGCTGTGGCTTCAGTGGTCTTCAGGAGTTGGAAGAGTAAGGCAAGTTCTCTCTTCAAATTTTGGACAACCCTGAGGATGGACACCTTCGCCCAACTTGGCCTTCAGGTGTTTCATTTTTTTTTTTTTTTTTTTAAAAGTGGCAGTTAAATGTCCCCGTGCCAAATTTTGGCGCTCCAAGTGTTCTTTGGCCTCCGAGAATGGTTCTGATTAGATTTTCGTGGTCCTTACTTCAAATCTCTTCATGTTCCTCATCTTTTGATCAGTGCTTTCCCGGTCAGTCTCAAGAGATCCTTCCCATTCACCAGGATTTCATTCTAGTATATATTTGGTCGAAGAGAAGCCGAAGATTTAGACTTCTTCCAGTTCTGGATACTAACATATATCAGTGGTACCTAAGCCTAAAACATCACTTGGTACATCTCTGGGAACAAGCCCAAATTGACTTCGCTTTGGAATTTTCTTGCTTCGACTTAATCCTAGAACCTGGCTTGTTGGGTTTTCCTTTTACCTTCTGGTCTTCCGCTGCTAATTGGGCCTCTATGGATCACCCTCCCCGATATTTTTGCCATTACTGGTTTCTCTCCTTAGGGTGCGAAGGCTCATGAGATAGAGGTCTTAAGATCCATTCTTCGAAAAATTTCGTGAGCTCGATTTTTGATATGTAGGAAATAGAATAGGTAACCTCGTGAACTTGATTTCGTTCATAATGGATAACATATTCGCTTGCCATCATTTTTTGGATAATGACATTGCAAGTGCTTCGACTTTTATTTATTATGATAGCTAAATTTATCTTTGCCTAATAATTATCTCAACATTCTAGAATTCGCTCAAGAGACTTATGCACCATGTCACAAAATTATTAGCGATGCGTACGATCTGACTAGGTGAAAATGTTGCATCATTCTTTTAAACTCAGCCTGTCACATATTTGTTCCTTTCTGCCCTTTTGTCTTTCTTCTTCTTCGCTCCATAGCTGCTCACTTTTGCTGCGTCGCTCCTCCACGGCCACCGTCATCAGGTTGCAATACCACCGCCACGAACTCCAAAACTGAATCCGTCGACTATACTCAACATATTGGACAGCAGCAACGGCTGCTTATAAGGTTTATGCGTGCGAAGTTGTCTTTTGGTCTACACAAAATTGTACAGCATTCTTAGATAGCAATAGCTTGTTCGCCATGCTGTCGTTTCTAAGTTCATCTACGTGAAAGGGATGATGTAACGATTATTGATCTCAAAGAGTAGTTAGCAAAACTGATTTGCAAAATTTGTGTTTATAAAATTTATGTCGGTCGTTTAAGCCCGCCCATCAAAGACCAATGCACCATTTGAGACACCACTCGATGAGCCAATTTTATAAGAACGGATTCTTTTCAACCATATCTCTGATTAATGGATTATAAGTTATGAACATCGGCTACATATAAATTTAATCAAAATTGAATATTGGTGACGTCTGTAGCTATAACCCACCGATCAATGGTATAAGAGGAGGGAATCTCCTCCAACCCGGTTGTAGGAGAGTATGGCATATTTTGTAATCGTGAAATTACTCTCTGGATAGAACTTCTATTTTCTGCTCTTATAAAGTACATCCAGTTATTCGACCCAAAAAAAAAAGGTACCTTCAGTTATGATGATTTTGACTTTTCATTCCTTAATATCATACGAAATCAATTAATTTCAATTCTCCCTTCTCTCACTTAATTTCACTGGAAATGGATGGGTTCTACTTCACATTCAAGAGGCAATTTATACCTATTAAGTTGGCAATATTAGGTTGAACGAGTTCAGAATAAATGAGGTATTGGGAATGTCAAAAATCTACATTTAACAATTTTTAACCATCAAACTAAGTTGAGTGTCGAAGAAAGCCATAGAACTAAGTTTTTTTTTTTTTCTGTCTTTCACTTTGCCAGTACCAGAGAACTCAATTTGCAAATGCCGAAATCCTCTTAAATCTTACAAAAAGATATCAAAATTTAAGTCAGTGCCATGTGCTAAATCATTAATAGAGTTATTGCCCTTGTGCTATTATGTGCTCCCGGAACAACATGTCATCTCTTCATGGGGCATATGCACGCATGATCTCATATCAAGCTTCTTGAATTCCTTCATTGTCTTTGGGATAATATCCGCGTGACACTTGACATTTGGTGACCTAACATCGATGGATCACGTGACTCGTTGATGTGGTGCTAAAAGTGCGTAAATATCATTTATCCTGGGGAAAAGTGCCAAAAAGTCCTAAACCTTTTGCTGTGCCGATTTAGTCTAAACCTTTTTTTTGTGCCGATTCAGTCCTAAACCTTTTTAAGTTGTGCCAATTCAGTCCTTTCCGGCCAATTTTGGCCGGATTTTGCTGTTGGACGCCGACCGGGCGACGTGGCCCTAATCGGCGACGTGGACAATTTTTAATAATATTTTAATAATTTTTATTTTTATTTTTATTTTTATTTTTGTCTTTTTTCCTCC
Organism: Eucalyptus decipiens; assembly: GCA_014182575.1. Lineage (NCBI taxonomy): Eukaryota > Viridiplantae > Streptophyta > Magnoliopsida > Myrtales > Myrtaceae > Eucalyptus > Eucalyptus decipiens. Next base: position 39,487,792 of record CM024612.1, on the reverse strand, counting down.
GGCCGGTCGCCGAGGTCCGACGACCGGCCAGAGGCCACCGCCGCGAGGGCCGGCGAGGCTCGCCTCGCCGGATCCGGCAACGGCGAGGCTCGCCTAGCCGGATCCGGCAACGGCGAGGCTCACCCATGGTCGGATCCGGCGAGGTCTAGCCTCGCCGGCCCTCGCCGGCCATGGCGAGGCTCGCCTCGCCGGATCCGACGAGGGCGAACCTCGCCCGACCTCGCCCATGGCCGGCGAGGGCCGGCGAGGCTCGACCTCGCCGGTCCGGCGAGGTCGGCCTCACCCTCGCCGGCGGTGGACTCGGCCGGTCGCCGGACCCCTCGGCGACCGGCCGGAGGAAAAAGACAAAAATAAAAATATAAAAAATAAAAAATATAAAAATATAAAAATATTATTAAAAATTGTCCACGCGCCGATTAGGCCACGCAGCCGGCCAAGCCCAGTCAGCAAAATCCAGCCAAAAGGACTTAATTGGCACAACTTAAAAGGTTTAGGACTCGAATCGGCACCAAAAAGGTTTATGACTAAATCGACACAAAGGCAAAAGGTTTATGACTTTTTTGGCACTTTTCCCATTTATCCTGTGGGAATAACATTGCAAGTTTCGCCGGAGTCTATCCACCAACATTCATCATCGTTCACCATGAGAACTCCCATCATCATTGTCCTCCACCGAAAAATGGAGCCACATGATCCATTTTACCACTCCGAAAGCGAGTCTTGTTCAAAAAGTTTCCTAAATTGCTAGATGCCGGTTCCTCAACATCATGAAATTGTTCGTTCTTTGCATGGTTTTCAGATACATCATGATTTCTAGCCTGACTTTCAACTTGAATGTATCGAAGCGATTGATGCGAACTCAAAAGTCTTTTTCTAGTGCTTTAAAAGCTTTTGGTAGTCTTTCCATGAAGATGGAAGTTTACCAACAATAACAGAAACGAGAAAAGTGTTAAAGATTGATTCATCCGCATCTGCATACGCAGTTGCAATATCATTCAATTCATTGACTTGATCAGTGATAGGCATAGAATGATCATTTTATAAACAGGGTACTTGTTAACCAAGAAAGATGTTACAGCAATCTCATTTATGTGCCTCTATCGGACGCCTTTCCAAACATCATGAGTCTTCGAATACGTGTGAGGATGTCCAAAAGAGAGTTGTCCATCACGTTGGGGATCATGAATAAGCTATTTTGGTCATTTTCAATTCCCTTCTTTGGACCCTCGATGAGTTCCCTACTGGAAGATTCATCTCGTACATGTAGTGCTTGGAGCAGAGCCAACCTGAACAACGGTCAATTGGTAGCACATCTTCGTGCTCCATCTCCTGGAGTTGAGAGCATTGGATTTCTCGAGCTTTTCCAGGTCTTTAACTTGTGCCTTCGCGAAGACGTAATCCATTTGAGACAATAACTATGTTAAACTTGCCGTGGAATAAAGGTCACAAATTCAAGTCGAACAAAATTGAAACAGGAAATTATAGAAGAATTGGACCGAGACACATCATTATCAGTTCAAACTCCACCATTCCAACAGAGGACCATTTAATTTGCTCAAAGCTGGTCAAATTTGTCTCATGGCACCAGCCCCCCTTCTTCTATTTGCTTTTCTTCCTTCTCCAGTATTTAAGTCAATAAATATATAAATGTGAAATATCAGATACATCAAGAATCATATAAGAAAATTTTTTAGCAAATATATATAATACATATATATCTATAGGTTGTGCGAAAATTGCCCTAGAGCTCAAATTACTCATGCTTCCTGAAATGGATTAATATCTCGTTATTTCCTCATAGGTCATTGATCTCATCTGACAGACTAAATGTGCAAAATGCATTGCCTGAAAATAACTCCAACTAAGTCTCATGTGTTGGAGCTATGCGAGGCTATTGAAGCGCATTTGTGGCTAGAAAACTTTGTAATTGCCTGTAGTACCCGTTGACGCCATCAAAGCGAAAGCGCACAAACATATAAAAGTGGGTAAACCTCACATGAGGCTGAGTCACGTAGCATATTCAGATAGAAATTTTACACAGCTATTTGTTTTGATGGTCACTTAAACAAATCTCTAGTTCTTTATATATGATTCTTAACCATACCTTTGATAGGTGTCCAAGTTAGGAACTGTAAACTTAACTAAAAATAAATACGAGTGTTTTGCATACTTGTAACCCATCAATCATAGGTATGACGTGAAGTAAGGAAAACATGGCTTATTAGACAATGTTCTATAATGTAAGCATTTTGGTGCATGGAGAGGGAGCCTTGAGGAGTTGATGTGCGTTTATGGACACCTAACTCACTTTTTTTTTTTCTCCTTTTTTCTTAATTTCTCAACTATGTCATATTTTGTGTTGCTTGCTTCCTTTAAAAAATTGCAGATTGGCTCAAGAAAAATTAAAGACAAGCATAACAAGAGATCCCATAATTAAACTGTTTATCATTATAATAAGTTGTCTAATATTGAAAAAAAAAAAAACTGCAAAGCCAATAGTATTGATAACATTTGGGCCAAAAGTTGAAAAAAGAAGAAGTAAGAACATCAGTGTCCGATAATCAAATTTATTAATTTTGGAGTCCTAAATTTATTAATTTTTATTAAAATTAATAAGTTAATGAAAAGCAAATCATGGAAGTGCTCACGCAAAAAAAGAAACCATTATTTTTTGGAGCTTAGAATTAAGCTTATAAAATAAATACTGTCTAATGTATAGATCTAAAATAGATGCGGTGAATCTAAAATAGTGGCCACTCATTGAAAGTGCTTTGGAGCATTAATTTACATTTATCTAACAAAATAGATTCACTATATCTATTTTAGATCCATACAACGGACATAATAGATTTTATGAGCTTAATTCTAAGCTCCAAAAAATTGCTTTCTTTTCTTGCGCTAGAACATCAACAATTTGATTTTCTTTAACTTATAAACTTAAATAAAATAATATGACAAGTGCATTGAAAATCCTAAAATTTGTCACAAACTCCTTAGAGGTTCTCTCTCCATGCACCAAAATACTTACATCATAGATTACTATCTAATGGGCCATATTTTCCTTATCACATGCTATGCCTCTAATTGGTGGGTTACAAATATGAAGACCACTCACATTTAGATTTAATTAAGTTTACAGTTCATAATTTAGACACCAATTAAAGATACGATTGGAGGAAATTTTCCTAACCATGTACAGAAGAAAATATTAACCATGATTAAATGCAACTACATCGTTTCAAAATGAGGAAAATCACTTTAAATTATAAGTTGTCATGACACTCTTAAGGTTCCATGAACGTGAAACCTCATTCTTACATTTAGGGAAAATGTTATTTTACCCTCATAACTTTGAAGTTCTTCATTAATTTACATTCCCCCTCCCCTAAACCTGAACTCATATAATTATACACTAGTTAACCCCAATAACCTTTTCCTTAACATGTGCCGTGCACATGCCACATCTAAAAGTTCCTATATCAATTAATAATATGTAGGAATTTAAAGACGATAAATGTCACAAGTGGAAATTTCAGTTGGATTATTAACATTGTAGTGAAGGAAAGTCCGAATTGTTTTTTCCATGTTCATAATTATTAACTTGATTGATAAGTCAAAAAAGTTCTCAAATTATCATACATTGCAATTGTCCATATTAGAACTCCAGAGGCCTTCAAATTTTAGGCAATACAATTAGATAGTTCTACTTCTACATTCTAACTCGGAAGTTATTGGTAGTTGGATTCTCTCTCTCTCTCTCTCTCTCTCTCTCTCTCTCTCATAAAGAAAGAACATGAAGAAGTCTTCTCGTCGCTTGGGAAGAAAAAGAAAGCCAGTTGAACTAGACATACTATAGTGTAGCTATCTGAATGAGTTTGAATGCATGTGAACATGTTGATAACTTGCCATAGCATCTAAAGCGAACATATGATTGAACTAGACTTACAGGCCAAATTGCATAGCTTTCTAAATGACTTTAGGCGCATTTGAAAAAAGTTGAGCAATTTGAACTATACTTTCCATTAAAAAGGAAAATTTAAAGTGGCTTTGCTCATGTTTTTGGGGTAGCTGGTGGGCTCTTATTGGGTGTTAGGTGGAGATACCAAGCATCGATCTTTTTGCTTTCAGCGTTTGTTCCTGGAATGGGGTGCATTGTTAAGTTATTGAGCCTGTGTGGATCCAAGGAAGATCTTAGAGAGGACTGAGATGGGGATCCTCTGTTGCATAAAGAAATTCTCTTTCCTTTGATTTTTTCTTTTTTTTTTTTTTTGGTAAAGTCTCTTTCCTTTGCTTTTTTTTTTTTTTTTTGGGTAAAGGTAAAATATCTCTTTCCTTTGCTTTTTGTTTCTGAAAAAAGAAAAAAAAAAACAAATACTATCGTGCAACGATAATAGACTTGTGAAACCAAGGATGAAGAAATAAAGAGCAGAGCGTGATAGATTGCATTATACTAGCCCTACAAACCCATTCTTTACTGAACGGAGGACCTCCATCTCGATCCACTGGAATATTCCTTCGATTTGTGCAGGCCTAGCAGCTTAGCAACGTACCTCATTCCAAGAACAAACACTGCAAGTGCCAGTTTGCTTAATAAGTTTCTCATTCCACAGAAACAACAATATCTCTACCAAACACCCAATAAGAGCCTGCCGCCTTGCTTAATTCTGCTGCTCTTAGTCTTTTGATTTAGCCCAAAAATATAAATTAAAAAATTTTGCGTTTGGAGTACTAATTCCAAAAGTCATCCATTAGGGAAAAAGCAAGATGCCGGTCAATCTTTAGGGCCTACAAGTGCAAAGAGTCAATCAAAGCGACCCACTCTAATTGACTCCTTTGCATTCGCTGGCCCCTAAAAAACGAGCAAGACGATTGTAATTTTCCTTTTTAATGAAAAGTCTAGTTCAACTTTTCTTAACTTATTCAAATGCGCCCAAGCTCATTCAGAAAGCTACGCAATTTTTGGCTAGGAAGTCTAGTTCAATTGTGTGTTTAGAGTGTTTGCTATAGCAAGTTATCAACATGTTCACATGCATTCAAACTCATTCAGAGAGCTACGCTATGATAAGTCTATTTCAACTAGAGTTAAAATGTCCAACAATCATCACCTTTTGAGTTAGAACCACTACTGGGTATATTTGCCTAAAATAGTTGCCTAAAATTTAAGGTATCTCTATATTCCTAATATAGACATATGAAATGTATGATACTCTAATAGATTTTTTGAATTATCAATCAAGCTCTATCTTAAAACGAATTCGGGCTTTGGTTTCAAGTTAAATATAAAAGTGTTTTAGGCCATCCATAAATTATTAAAAGAGTTTCGATTTGGAGTTTGGTCTTGATAAATTGCATTCCAATTTGAGGCATCAATCTCAAAAGTTTGTTTGAGAAATTTATATCTTGCCACTAAAGTATGGTTTTTATTTCCTAGACGCTTGCAAAGCTTGACCTTGTCCAAATATATCTAGGTAACATGACAATTAAGCATAAAACATCTTTTAGCTACTCAATTTGAGATGCTAAATAGATTTGATGATTCAGTTAATGAGTGTCTAGTACGAATTACAAAGATGTGAATTATATCTATCAAGCTCAACTTTTGTTGTGTTTTTTAGAATCTTTATCATTGAAATGTGGCCAAAAACGTTAAGGACATTTTATTAAAAAAAAAAAAAAACCTTGAGGACATATGTTGTAAAAGTCTAAAGTCACCTGAAAGTTTATTTTTGCAATTTTTTTATATTTAATGATATTTCTATTTTAGCAGAAAATTTAAAAGTGAAAGTGAAGATAATGGCTCGAATATGTGACTTTACGAGGGCTTTCCGGAGATATTTTATTGTGGAGCCCACCATTCTGATAGCCATGACATCCGTTTCACACCCTCCGACGTGTCATGCACGTAGCTAGATTTAATATTTTAAATCTATTTTCACCAACCCGTAAAATGTCTAATTAGTAATAACTCATTAAGAGCCCAACCCCAGACATATGAGTAAAAAAATTGGGTCTATGTCTTAGTTTGGCACTTCCAAAGCGTGTCTTTTCTTTTTCTTTTTTAATCTCGTTTAATGCGAGTGTTGCAAAACGATTGCACGTAACCTAAATTAAATTTTTAAGCAGAAAAAAAAAACAGCTAAAATAAGACAAAAAGACCAACCTTGACCTTTCGGTCGCTCCTCACGCTGAATTTGGGATAGATGGCTGGAAAAGTTTGCTGTTACTGCCCGTTAGCCTAGCGACACCCCGAAGTTGCTGGCTTTGGCATGATTTAGCCCCAAAATACAAAACTAAAAATGTTTGCGTCCGTAGCGCTGATTCTAAAAGTCATCCACTGAAGAAAAGGCAAGATGCCAATCATTTTTGGGATGCCTACAAGTGCAGATTTGTCAATTAGAGCAGCGTCCAGTCATTTTTTGGGGACCTACGAGTGCGAAGAGTCATTTAAAGCGGCTCGCCTCCAAACAATAATCTGTCATTTGCGTTTCTTTCTTCCTTTTACTGGAAAGTCTAGTTCAACTTGCTTTTCTCCTCGGGCAATGGGAATAGGTTTTGAATTTGACCGAAATAAAAGTTATCAACATGCGTTCAAACTAATCCAGAAAATTACATCTAGTTCAACTTGCTTATTTTTTTCCTCAGCAACAGGAAAGATTCTTCCCATTCATTATTGAGGAAAAAGCGCATCATGAACATCATAACTTAAGCTATAACTTTTTATCTAATCACTTAAGTGTCATATAACGTTTTAATTGATCACTTAAGTGCCATATAACTTTTTAATTGATCACTTAAGTATTATAACTTTTTAAAAATGTTCATCACAAGTGCCATGTGACATCATATTTTCAACACCTAAGTGAATAGTTATGACATTTGAGTGATCGATTTAAAGTTATGATGCTCAAGTGAAAGTGCCCAAATAATCGAATAAAAAGTTTTGATTGAACGAAGATTATAATACTTATATCGTGCTTATCCCCTTTCTTTATTAAATAGGGAGAGAGAGAGAGAGAGATGAACCTTCTGAATCAGAACATAGAGGTAAAACCGCCATTGGATATATGCCTAGAGTAGTTGCTTGAAACTCGAAGGCATGTCTAGATTCTCAATATGGACGTATTAATGTATGATATTTTGAAGATCCTTTGAATTATCAGTGAAGCTCTATCTCGCAATTCATTCTCCCACCTCACCCCTTGCTTTCCCTCCTTCCTCCTTATCAGTGAAAGTTATGTGGCACAAGGATAGTCGAGTGATAGGTTGGAGCTCAAAACCATCCAAAATAGTTGAGTAATCTTCCTAGTTTCCAAAGACCACCGTACTTTTCACCGCCTATAAGTATGAATTGCAAAAAACTCGACTCTGCATGATCACAAAAAGTCTTCGCTCCGCATAAATGTCATAAAGATAAAATGGACATCGTGAATTATATATCATGAAAAGTACTGACAAATTGAGCAATGACCATTCTAAAGAGCTCAATAATTTATGCCATCACCATATCAAGCATCACCACTTTAACACGGATCATTCATTTAAGGCATGGACGTCTAGTTTAAAAAGGTGAGCCCCACCATGTCTAACAAGAACAACCGGAACGCACTTTACAAAGGAGACCCACCAATCCTAGATATTTAGGTTTTGGAATTGACATTATGAGTAGACCTGTCCAACGAGTGAATCGAGTTGAATTTGGGTCAAATCATAAATGATTCTACCTAAATCGATCTATATAAATAATTTATGACTCATTTAAGGTAATACAAAATTCTTAACCCATACCCAACCTGACCCACTCCCTATCCACACTCAACCTATTAAACTAAACATAATAAAGCTTATTTCTTATGATTTTTTTTTTTTTAAATGGTCTTGTAAAACATTTTCATGCAATATAAATCTAGTAAACATTTTTTAATTTTTTTTTTTTTAAAATAAGCCTCAGTTTGTTTCTTGGAAAATATGTTCCAATAAGTATTTTTTGGGAAAATTATAATATTTTTTGGTTTTTATCTAAAATCTGAAAATAAATTAGAAAAAATTTTCTATTGTTTAGTATGAATTATATGATTAAATTTTCCTCCATATACTCCTTTTAATATTTTTTTTATTTTAAAAAAAAATCGAATTTTTAATTTTTTTGTTAAAAATAGATTTTTTTTTTCTTTTTCCTTCTTTTTTGGCCGATTGCTAACCATGACGACGGCCAGTGATTGATCTTAAGCAAGCTCAAGCTTGAGCTCAAGTCTCGTCGATTTAGCGAGACTTGAGCTCATCCCTAGCCTAGCTAGTTACTGACCATTGTCCAAGATGGAAGAAGGAGGGAAAGAAAAAAAAGGAAAGAAATAAGAAAAGACAAAGGAAATATAAAATATAATTATAATTTCGATTTATATATATATATACACACACATTAAAGGCTAAAGAGGAAATGAGAATGTGTGAGGTTGAGTTGGAAATGTGTTCTAAGTCCAATCCATTTAGATCTATTTACTTCAGGCTTTCAATTTTTAAATTCATTTAAGTATATTCTTCAAAATTTAAGTCTCATTTTGATAGATTTAGCTATGAGAAAAAAATATCATACCAGCTCGTGCAAAACGGTGGGTCCCGACAACAGCTCAATCCTACATACCCAAAAGAAAGGGCATGGATGGACCACAAGGACGCCTACTTCACAGGCGACGAAAAGCAAATTGTTGATGTGCCTGCACAAGAAAAGAAAGCATTATTTTACAGATCTTAGAATTAAGTTTATAAATTCCATTATGTTCGTTGTATAGACCTAAAATAGATAAAGTGAATCTATGTTGTTAGATCAATATAAAGTGATACTCCAAAACACTTTCAATGAGTGACTGCTTTTAATGGGTGGGCGAAAAGTGGCACTTTCTATGAGAGACATCAATCTTAAGATTCTTTTGAAAAAAATTAGCTTTGATTTTTTTTTCACTTTAATCGAACTAAAATGTTTGCCTTATAGTTCAAGGACCCACAGTCACTTTCTGTATGACAACAATCTCTTGCCGCACAATTTGGTACACTTCTAGGAAGGTTATTTCTTGTAATCTATTCCGCAAGTCCATGCACGAGTCTATAGGCTAGTATAATGTGATTTATTGTGCTTCTCTTTCTTTCTTTTTCCTTGCTTTCGCAAGTCTATTCTCGTGTATAGCATAGTAATAATTGCTTCCGTGTCAGAAACAAAAGGCAAAGGGAAGAGAACTCTACGCATAGAGGATCTCCATCTCGGTCCACTCTCAGATCTTCCTTGGACCTGCGAAGGCTTATCGAGTTAACAATGTGCCTCATTCCAAGAACAAACACTGCAAGTGCGAGTTTGCTTAATAAGCTTCTCATTCCACACAAACACAAAGATCAATGCTTGGTGTCTCTACCTAGCGCCCAATAAGAGCCTGCCGTATTATTCTGCCAATCTTAGTCTTCTGATTTAGCCCAAATATTTAAAAAAGAAAAAAAAAGAATCTATGTTTGCAGCACTAAGTCCAAAAGTCATCCATCGGGGGAAAAGCAAGATGTCAGTCACTTTTTGGAACAATCAATCTGAGCGGGCCACTCTAACTGACTCTCTGCATTCGTTGGCCCCCACAAAGTGAGTGAGGCCGCTGTAATTTTCTTTTTAATGGGAAGTCTAGTTCAACTTCGCTCAACTTTTTCAAATGCGCCGAAACTCAGAATGCTATGCAATTTTTGGCCAATAAGTCTAGTTCAGTCGCGCGTTTTCATTATATGCTATAGCAAGTTATCAACATGGCCACATGCATTCAAACTCATTCGGAAAGCTAAACTATAGTAAGTCTAGTTTCTCTTGAGTTAAATTTAAGGTATCTCTATATTCCAATATAGACATATAAAATGTATGATACTCCGACAGATTTTAGAATTATCAATCAAGCTCTATCTTAAAATAAATTTGGGCTTTGGTTTTGGATTAAATATAAATATAAATTATAAAATGAGTTTTGACTCTGAGTTTGGTCTTGATAAATTGCATTCAAATTCAAGATATTAATCTCAGTAGTTTGTTCGAGAAATGTATATCTTGTCACTATTGTATGGCTTTTATTTTATAGATGCTTGCGAAGCTTAATCTTGTTCAAATTTATCGAGTAACATGACAATCAAGCATTAAAGATCTTTTGCCCCCTCAATTGGAGATACCGGATAGAGGTGAAGATTCAATTAAGGAGTATTTGGTACGAATTGCATGTGATGAGGAAAATATGGCCCATCAGATAGCAATCTATAATGTAAGTATTTTAGTGCACAGAGAGGGAGCCTTTAAGGAGTTTATGACAAGTTTTAGGACTTTCAGTACACTTATCATATTCTTTTATTAATGTTCATAATTTTAAAGAAAATCAAATTGTTGATTACTCTACCAATCTTAGTCAATGCTTGGTATCACTACTTAACACCAATAAGAGCATGCTGCATTGCTTACTCTACCAATCTTAGTCTTCTAATTTAGCCAAAAAATGCAAAATTGAAAATGTTTGCATTCCTAGCACTAATTCCAAAAGTCATCCATCGGGGAAAAAGCAAGATGCCGGTCATTATTTGGCGCCTACAAGTGCAAAGAGTCAATTAGAGTGGACCGAAGAGTCAATTAGACTAATTGACTCTCTGCGTCCACTGGCCCCCCAAAAATGAGCGGGTCTGCTCTAAGTTTTCCTTTATAGTGGAAAGTCTAGTTCAACTTGCTTTAACTTTTCCAAATGTGCCCAAACTCATTTAGAAAGCTATGCAATTTGGCATGTAAGTCTAGTTCAATCATGTGTTCACTTCAAATGCTATAGCAAGTTAGCAACACGTTCACATGTTTTCAAACTAATTCAGAAAGCTATGCTATAGTATGTCTTGTTCAACTTAGCATTTCTTTTTCTTTTTTTTCTTCTGGAGCAACGGGAAGACTTCTTCATGTTCTTTCTTCATTAAACAGAGAGAGGGAGTTGAACTCTCCAACTAACAATAGCTTCTGAATTAGAACATAAACTCATACGTAGAACCACCCGATTCTATTAATCGAAGAGATCTCTAATTTTCAATATGGACATATGAAACGTATGATACTTTGAGAGATTTTTTGAATTATCAATTAAACTCTATCTCACACTTCATCCTGTCACCTTGGCTCCTACTTTCCTTCCTTCCTCTTTATTAGTGACGCTATAAATATGGCACAGGTACAGTCGAGTGATCATTTCGAGCTCAAAATCATCCAAAATAGCCAAGTAATTTTCCTGGTTTACAAGGAAACTATTATACTTTCCCCGTGTTGAAGTATAAATTGCAAAAAACTCGATCCTACATGGTCACAAAAAGTCTTCATTATGCATAGATTTCATGTAAATAGAACGAACACGTATTATTGGAGCTCAATTATCTATACCGTCACTATTTCATGTATCCCACTCGACACGTATTATTAATTTATGGAATGAACATCTAGTCTAGAAATGTAAGCTCCACTAAAGGGAGAAGAAAGACATTAGAAATGTCAAAAATAATACATAATGCTCACTTTAATATCAAAAGTTTTTGCTAGCTCACTTAAATGTCAAATCAAAGAAAAAGCAATAACTTAAGTGCCCTTGATCCGAGATTCTGATCGAATTGATTACATGACCTTTATAATTGAAAAATTAATATGATTTGGCATATTTTCTAAAAAAAATCCAGTCCATGTGGACGTTTAATTGCACAATAATCACTTTTTAATTGAGATTGACACTAAAGTGATTACTTTTTAACAACGACTTATAGTGAAATATTATTTTTTGATAACGACCAGCACTTAAATAATCACTTTTAACAATAATTGGCACTTAAACGATTCATATTTATAATTTTGGCACTTAAATAATCACTCATCTACTTGTCTACACAACGTCATTTAGGGGTTATATGCTGATTGAGGACACTAGCAAATCACGTAGGACTAAGAAATTAATAAATTATGGCCACGTTAGATATTTGATAAGTTAGATGGAAGTTGGCACTTAAGTGATTTTTTTTTTTTTTTTTTTCAAAATGGCACTTGAGAGATCCAAAAAGAAAAATTAATACTAAAGTGAACATCATATATAATTTTTGACATTTCTAATGCCATTCTTCCCTCCACCAAGTATAATAAGAATAGCAAGAACTCACTTTGCAATGGAGACATTTACGGTCTAGAATTGACGGTGACAAAGATAGTTAAGAGCTAAGTAGCACCGACACATGACATGGACACGCGACACGATACATCGACACGCCATTTCTCAAAAATAGAAAATTCCGACACGTTGGGACACGTTGTATATTAAATGAATATTTTTATTTTTAATTAATTTGATTTAAATTCATAAATAAATAATTAATTAAAAAAAGCCTACAATGAATTTACACTAATAATATTAATAAATCAATTCATTGGAAATTCGAAAACATATTCATAATTAATGCGTATCCATGTTTGGAAATATGTTTCTAACTTTAACAAAATTTATTGATGAAACTAATGACTAATAAGAAATTATAATCAATTTATTTAAATAAATCCATGATCTTCTACAACAACCAAAATTTATCATTATTCAAAATTCAGTACTTTATTTTTGAAATTATTTTTAATCTCATTTATTTATTTTTCCGATTAAAAAAAGTCCCCACTAGCGGTCCACCCCACTCCTTCTTTCCCTCGTCTATTTCCCCCACCCCCAAATTTATTTCACTTTTCTTTCCCTCCGCCACCACCTCCCTCCGCCACCACCTGACAAACGGGCTGTCACTTCCCCTTCCCCCAAAATTAAAAGTCACGCCATCAGAGTCCCCCATTTTTATTATTTTTGAGTTTCCTTATCCAAAACCCTAGCCAGCGCCCTCCTTTTCCTCCTCCTCCACGCTGCTTGCTATATGACCCCCTTCCTCTCCTCTTCCTCTCAATCCTTCTCCTCCTCCTCCTCCTCCTCCTCACTACACGACCCCCTTACTCTCCTCTTCCTCTCGATCTCTACTTGCTCTCGGTCCTCATCACAATCGTTTATCACCTCGCCTTCAGCCCTTTCTCCCTCACAGCTGTAGCCTCGTCATCGATCCATCGCAGCATCACAGTGGTGGCCCTCGCCTTAGTCTATGCTCTTTCTTTGACCATCTCTCGCCGTCGCCAACTCACTGTCGATCGCAGCCTCGTCTCTGCTCCCTTGCCCTCACCTCCACCCTCCATCGTCTTCCGGACAGGCGTGTCGAAATGTGTCGAGAAAAATTGACAACGTGTCGAAAAATCCGACATGCGTTGACCGCGTTTCGACGTGTCCAACACGCTCTGAAAACGTGTCCATGCTTCATAGGTTAAGAGTAAAAAAGCCTTCTTGTGCTCTAATAATTGTACTAGTCAGGGCATGGTTGGTTCGGGAGGACGCCCACTCCACGTAAGGACAAATATGACAGTGTACCAAAAACTCAGCTTTCCACGGCTGTTTATAGGGTGACCCGAATAGAGGCATTTCGGTCTTTGATAGTAACAGAGAGATCGGTTCGAGAGTCATCAAAGGAGTAAAAATGAAACGCGATCTAGTGCTCGCACACAATTTTGTCCAAAGCAGCAAGAAGAGCACATGCCAAAAAGCTGATGATACGGGTGTGTCTAGTTCCTCCACCACTTTTGCAGAAAGTGACAACTACGATGTGTTCTTGAGTTTCAGCGGTAAGGATACCCGCAAAACCTTTGCAGATCACCTCTACAACAGCCTTGTCGATGCTGGAATACGCGTGTTCAGAGATAACAATGAGCTTCATGAAGGTGGGAAGATCAGCACCAATCTTCTTCAGGCCATTAAGAACAGCAAGATCTCGATCCCAATTCTCTCACGGAACTATGCTTCGAGCAAATGGTGCCTTCAAGAGCTCGTTCAGATGATAGAGTGCACGAAGAGCGATGGGCACATTGTCATGCCCATATTTTACCGGGTTGAACCAGCCCATGTGCAATACCAAGTAGAAAGCTTTGGAAAGACTTTCTCCCATTTAAGTAGGAAGTTTTTGGAAGAAGATGTTGCAAAATGGAAACAAGCCCTCCAGGAAGTAGCTTCCCTAAAGGGATGGGAATCGGAGAGAACTGCCAACGGGTATTTCATTTTCCATTGAAACCTTTTTTACTTTCTTTCAACAGGATCTTGCGAAGAGGAGGCTATACATTCATGCGTTTCTCACCTTTTGCTTGCTTTTTTTCACTCTTTATATGCTGTAGCGTTGTAATAATGTGACATAACAGCCTATGATTGTTCTTCTAATGCATTTAACTGGAATGCTATACATAACAGCCATGAAGGAGAATTGATTAAAATGGTCATCATAAGAGTTTTGAGCGAGTTAAAGAAGGCCTTTCAGCTAGTTGTTCCTGAACAACTTGTCGGAATTGATAATGCTGTGGAGAATATTTTGAGATTGCTGGATGATAACCCCAATGCTACCCAAATTGTCGGTATTTATGGAATGGGGGGCATCGGTAAGACAACTTTGGCCAAGGTCGTTTACAATAAGCTCTCCAACAAATTTCAGCATCGTAGTTTCATCGCAAATATTCGAGACTCCTCTCAACACAAGGGCATTTCATGCTTGCAAAATCAATTAATATCTGATATATTGAGAATGAACAATCAAGCTTCTAATATGGATGAAGGAATTAGGATTATGGAATCTAGGTTTAAATGTAAGAAAGTCCTACTTCTTCTAGATGATGTGGATCGCAATGATCAGCTCAAAGCTTTGGTTGGGAAACATGACTGGTTTGAGATGGGAAGTAGGATAATCATTACGACAAGAATGAGGTCTGTTCTTGATGAAGCTAAGGTGAGATGCACGTATGAACTCAAGGAAATTGCCAAGGATGAATCTTTGATCTTGTTTAGTAGACATGCCTTTCTAAGGGACTCTCCTCCATGTGAATTTGAGTGTCTCTCTCGTGCTGTAGTATCCACTGCTGGAGGGCTTCCCTTAGCTCTCGAGGTTATAGGTTCGTTTCTATGTGGCCGAAACCGAGCATTTTGGGAAGACACATTAAAGAAGTTAAAGGAAGTACCACATATGAAAGTGCAAGAGAAGTTGAGGATAAGTTATGAGGCATTAAACTATGAGGAAAAGCAGATATTTTTGGATATTGCATGTTTCTTTGTTGGAGCTAATTTTACATTTGCATCCTACATGTGGGATGCCTGCAATTTTCTTCCAAGGATGGGGATTCAAATATTAAGTTTTATGTCGCTAATAAAAATTGGAGATGAAGGAGAGTTGAAAATGCATGACCAACTGAGAAATCTTGGTAGGGAAATTGTTCGTCAAGAAGATTACGTTGCGCCTATGAATCGAAGTAGGTTGCGCATCCATGAGGAAGCCTTGGAAGTACTTCAAAATACTAAGGTAATTGTTACCTCAATCATTGTTCTACTCTCTTTTGACATGAATTCTCTTGATTGGAATGAATGGTTAATCTTCACAGCCGAGATTACTCTCCTTTTATCATTTCCTTGATGTGATTAGGAAATGACGTGCTTAGCATCTATAAAATGGTAGACATTTCCTATCAAGTTGAAAAAAAAAATCATTTTGGTTTAAATAATTATCTCCGTGCTGCTTGTTGGCTACTTGTGCACTTGGTGTTAATATCGATAGATTCTAAGTCATTACTCGATATATCCATTGTGTTTTTTTTGCTTGAAAAGAGCTGATTTGATGCAACATTTGTGAAGGGAGTTGAGAAAGTTCGAGTTCAGGCCCTTCTTCTCAGTGGAGACTGCTCGCAGGTTGCATTTACAACTGAGCAATTTGAGACACTACCGAACTTAAGGCTCCTTGCAGTGCATAATGCAAAACTAATGGGAGATTCCAAAAGCTTGCTTCCTAAGCTACGATGGCTTTCGTGGACGGGATGTCCTGCATTCGTACCCACTAGTTTTGGTATGGAGAAATTAGTTGTACTTGATTTATCAAAAAGTAACATTTCAGATCTCTGGGAAGGTTGGAGTCACCTCAAGGTTAGACGGGGACCATTTTGTTTTGTCATTTGTTTCTAATGACTTACTCTTTGCAACAATTTATCAAATCATTTTGTTTTGCAGGTGGCGAAGGAGTTGAAAGTTCTAGATCTTACATATTGCTGCTGTTTAAAAGTTACTCTTGATCTTTCAACCTTTCGAAATTTAGAGATATTAATCCTCAATGGATGTATTAATTTGGAGCAAATTCACCCGTCTATTGGAGAAGCCAAGAGCCTCATTTTTTTGTACTTGCAAGATTGTGAGAAACTCCAAGAGCTACCCGAAGAAATGGGCAAGTTGGAAGAACTGAAGGGACTTCATATAGGCAAGACTAAGATAAAGGAAATTCCTCCATGCATAGGTTCTTTGAAGAAGCTGGAGGTGCTTAATGCTAGTGGTTGCAGATTATTGGCCAGACTTCCCGACTCAATTAGACATCTGGTAAATTTGTTGATCCTTGACTTGAGAGATTGCTTCAAGTTATGTAGACTTCCAGAGAGCATCGGATCCTTCGTGAAATTGCGGCGCCTGTCATTATGCAGAAGCCTTGAATGTCTAAACATTTTCAGCTTCTTGGGTGTGAATGGGTTTTCTGAGTTAGATGCTCCACTATTGAATGATGATCTAGTTCAAGTTCTAGGCCTTGACAAATTGAAAAACTTGGAAAAGCTAAGGGTATGGGACTGTCAGTCCCTTGTAAGACCGGATTTGTCAAAATTAACACATCTGAAGCGATTAAGCATTCGCCGATGTGGCAATCTAGTCGAAATTAAAGGCCTTGAGAGATTGAAAAACCTGGAAAAATTAAATATCAAGGGGTGCATATCCATTGAAAGATTACCAGAACTCTCGTGCTTCAGTAACCTGAAAGATTTGGACATTAGAGGGTGCTCAGAGCTTTGTGATGTTCAGGGGCTGGAGAAAGTCGCAAATGTGCGCATATGACGGATTCACCTCTAAGCATCAGCAAATTGTCCACGTCTGTCGAATTTTGAAGATTTAATGAAATGAAGGGGTCGATCTCGCATGAACTTGTGGAGATCACAAAGCTCCAAGAATCAAGGCGTCTAAACTCTGAAAAACATTCAGCAATACGACCTATTGGAATTCTATACGTTCATTGCACTACTGCAGCAGAGAGAAACAATTGGTCCATGAGAAAATGCTCCGCTGAGTTGAGCGCTTTGGCCACAATGTCCGGAACGATTCACGTTTTGCTTTGAAAGGTAAATAAGGCAGGTCAAACTGTTCACTGTCGAGATACATTGCCAAATTTCATCAGCATTTCCTACTTGGTAACGCCATTTTTCTTGATAGCCCGCTGGTATACTTTCGTCTTTTCAGTACTTCAAGGAATGGAGAGCTGTTCGGGGAAGTTGACACGATGCTTCAGGGGTATCGTCCTGTGGATCATGGGATGAGTCAATAATACATTCACAAGGAAAAGTAGAAGGATTTTCCAAGGTTTTAATAAACCAGTTTATTACTGAACTCTTTAAAATTTTAGTGCGGTTAGTAAAATACCAACCGTAAAATGATTTAACCAACGTCTCCTTAAATTAGTGAGTGGCCAATTCTTTGTCAAATTTGACTAGTGTAGCCCGTCAACAAATCTACAATTATGTCAATAAATTAGTTTGTTACAAATTTCTGCCATTTATAAAATATTTTAGCCGACTAAAAATTTTCTTTATTTTATGTATTAACCATTTGATATTAGCAACGTACAGAGGAGGTCTGATATTTAATCACCTAATAAAAAGATGGATCATTGTCTTTATGTCTCTTTTCCCTTTACATAAAATTATTAGATCGAAATTTAATCATTTTCCATGATAACGGGCTTACGTGATTCCAGGAACGGGAAGCTGATGGAGGAGTATGACATGATGCTTCAGAGAAATCACTCTCTTGATAATTCCAACAGTCATGAGAATGCCATAGAAGCACATCAAATGTCATAGCCATCAAGTAAGATTGCCCGTCCCAGATAAGCTATTAATGACTATCACAAGCAAATCTAAGTTATAGTTTTCTGAAATTACTGACTTCGAAAAATGATTTGCTTCCTACCTCGACACCTATGTGGTTATGTTTATAAGCCTGCACAGATACTTTTGATTTTATTTCATCCATGAGGATGCTCAAAT
This sequence comes from Eucalyptus decipiens, assembly GCA_014182575.1. NCBI lineage: Eukaryota > Viridiplantae > Streptophyta > Magnoliopsida > Myrtales > Myrtaceae > Eucalyptus > Eucalyptus decipiens. The sequence continues at coordinate 39,469,599 of CM024612.1, read as the reverse complement.
GGAAGAACATTTGCTTCAACTAAGCCATGTGCCTTTTCCAAGAAACCCCTCAACTTCAGTTGCCTCAGTCCCTTAAGAATTCTTTTCGTGGTAAGTCATTAACATGTTTCTGATACACTACTATAATTTCTTCACAAGATTTCCTGACCGTTTTGGATTCTTGATGAGATTTACATGTCGAACTTAACTGGGCAAAATATCAATCAAATTCATCCCGTCTGGAAAAATCAGCTTCAGATTTTATGTATTATTCATTCAAGCGTTAGAATTTTTACGTCATGTAATGTGGATTTTTCCACCGAAGCTCATTCAGGACCTTCAAAATAGCAAGATATACTATAGCATGCTACATAGATGAAAGAAACGATGTGATTTTAATCTGGGACATGCAAACCAAAGAGAACCATATGTGGAGGTGGTTCTGATGTGAGATTAAGGATGAAGTGACTCTGTAAATGGAGTGTTTGTTTTGGCACCGGAATGAAGCACAGCTGGACATTGTTGTTGCTTTGTGAGAGTTTTGTTGTCAAGACTACTCTAAAAGATGAAGATTCCTCAATGAAACCTTGCGGCATGATTTGGGAGTAATCGATTTAGTGGATAACAAATTGATCTCATGATGTTGCGTCAATTTGCAGGAGCTGTTAATTCCTTTCTTAGGGATAGACTTTCGATTTTTAAAACAGCTATTTCAATTGATGCAGTTTATGAAGGTTGCAATTTATAATTATTGTTCTTGACAGTGCAGGCAGCTTGAGACTTTGGAATTACATCCTTCCAACTCTGATTTGTAGAAGGATTAACACTTGACAAACAATTTCCTTATGAACTGGAGGAAAATATCGACCATAGTTATGTGATTCCTAACCCCAAAGATTGAACATCATGACATCAGAAACGGAGGATGCATGTGTGACTCTCAGGATTTCCATCCGAAATTCTTTTCTTCCAAAGAGAATGTATTTTTATAGCAAGGACAACTACTGACGAGATGCCAAAAAGCTGTTTGTCAACGATTCAAATGTCTCTGTTGGTGGCCCTCAAGGTAAAATCAAGTTCATTCCCCCTGATCATGATATTGTTAGCATTAGATAATTAAGTATTGAAGTATAGAGTAGTATGTTCGATTCGCATTATTTGTTGTTCTAAATTTGTACACGGATCTTGGGTTTTGAACTCTGCGGCCACTTTATGTTCTTGCTTCTGCAGTTATAATTGAAGTCCATTGTCAGTTTCCATTACTCTTCCAATTCTGCTGGAAAGAAAACAGAGGCACTTTAGATTACTCTCTTTTCTTTTTCCCTCTTGTTGCAACAGAGAACAGACAGACAGCTGGAAGAAAAATAGTCAAAGAAGAAAGGGCCGATCATGAAGTGAGATGAAGGGATCTGAGTTGATATATCCATTGAACGAGGACAGAAATTCGGGGCTTGTGGAGGTATCTTCCGGCAAGCAAAGCAGCTTCCATGACAAGAGAGAGGATGTCGACAACATCCTTGAAGAAATAACATGTGCTTCCTTTAGAAGTTCGCCCTCTGAACATTAAAGGGTGCTCGAAACTTAGTGATATTCAGGGACTTGACAAAGTTGCAAAAGTTCGTCCACATCTGTTGAAATTCAAAGATTTAATGAAATGATGGGAGTCAATCTCGCATGAACTTGTGGAGATCACATAGCTCCAGGAACTGAGGCGTCTAAACTCTAAAAGGCGTTCAGCAATGCAACTTATCGGAATTTTATACGTTCATTGCACTACTGCAGCGGAGAGAAACAATTGGTCTATGAGAAGAATACTCCGATGAGTCGAGCAGTACGGCCTCAATTTCAGGAACAATTCACGTTTTGGCTTTGAAATGTAAACAGAGCAAGTCACACTGTTCATGGTCGAGCTGCCTTGCCAAATTTCATCAGCATTTCCTACTCTATAACACCATTTTTCTTGATAGCCTGCTATTCTACTTTTTTGTCTTTTAAGTAGTTCAAGGAATGGGGACGCTGGTCGTGGCAGTTGACACAATGCTTCAGGGGTATCGTGCTCTGGATCGTGGGAGGAGTTAATAACAGATTTACAAGGAAAAGTAGAAGGATTTACCGAAGATTAAATCAATCGGTAAATTAACGACTTTTTCCAAATTTTATAGGTGCGATTAGTAAAATATCAGCTCAAAAATGATTTTACCAACGACCCTTAGATTAGTTAGTGATCAAGTTTGTTTTTTAAATTGTACTAGCGCTGCCTGTCAATAAATTAGTAAGTTACGAATTTCTGTCACTATTAAATATTTCACCGACAAGAAATTTTCTGCAGTTAATGTATTAACCATTTGATATTAGCAACGTACGAATGAGGAGGTTTGATATTTAATCACCGAATAAAAAGATGGAATACTTTCTTTTTGTCACCTTTCTTTTACATAAAATAATTAGGTCAAATTTAATAATTTTCCAAGACAACAGAGTATTCTTTTCGTTCTCTTACGTGATTCAAGGAACGAGGAAGCTAATGAAGGAGTATGACACGATGATGCTTCGAGAAATCACTCTCTTGATAATGCCAATAGTCATCAGAATGCCTTCGAAGTTCATCAGATGTCATAACCATCAAGTAAGGTTATTGATCCTGGATAATCTATTATCCCTAGCAAATCTGAGTGATAGTTTTCTGGAAGTATTGACTTTGAAGAATGATTTCCTTCCTCATTTGACATCTATATGGTTATGTTTGTAAACCTCTGCTGATACTTTCGATTTCATTTTATCCGTGAGGATGCTCAAATGGGAGAACAGCTGCCTCAAATAAGCCATATGTACTCTTCAGGAAACCCTTCAACTTTTGTTATCTCAGTCCCTCTAACAATTCTTTTCATGGTAAGTCATTAACATGTTTTTGATACACTGCTATACTTTCTTCACAAGATTCCCTGGCCATACTGGATTCTTGACAAAATCTACCTGTCGAATTTGACTGAGGGCAGAATTTCGATCAAATTCATCCCGTCTGAAAAAATCATCTTCCAATTTTATTTTATTTTTATTCAAGCATTAGGAATCTTACGCTATGCAAGGTGGATTTGTTCCACCGATGCTCGTCTAGACCTTCGAAATAGCAAGATATAGTATAGCATGCTATATACGATAAAAGAAGCAATGTCATTTTAATCTGGGACATGTGAAGCAAAGAGAACAATATGTGAAGGTGGTTCCGATTTGAGATTAAATGGAGTGCTCGTTTTGGCACCGCATGATTTGATACTAATCAATTAAGGGGATAACAAGTTGATCTCATGATGTTGCACCGATTTGCAGGAGCTGTTAATGCCTTTCTTAGGGATAGTTTTTCAGTTTCTGAAGCATCTATTTGAGTTGATGCAGTTATGAAGGATGCAATTAATAATTCAGTTCACAGCTCAAGACTCTAGAATTATATCCTTCCAATTCCTGATTTGTTGAAGGATCGACTCTTGACAGCTACTTCCTTATGAACATCCTAACATTAGAAATAGAGAGAGTACATGCGGAGTATCAAGGTTAGGCATGAACTAAGTCAATATTCAACGATTTCATTCGAAATTCTTTTGTTCCAGACAGAACGTAGTTTGATAGCTAGGACAGTCGCTGACTAGATGCTAAAAAGCTGTTTGTCAATGATGCATATGTCTTCTGGTCGCCCTTACGGTGAAATCAAATTCGTTCACCCTGATCATGAGATTGTTAGCATTAGTTAATTAAGTACAGAAGTACATTGTAGTATGTTCGATTTGCATTATTTGGCGTTCTAAACTTGTACAGATCTTGAGTTTTGACATCCATGGTCAATATAGTTTCTTGTTTTTGGAATTAAAGTTGAACTCCATAGTCAGTGCCCATTACTCTTCCAATTCTGCAGGAAAGGAAAACAGGGGCACCTTACAGTATTCTCTTTTCTTTTCCCCATTTGTTGCAACAAAACAAGAACAGACAATGATAAACAGCGGGAAGGGAAAAAAAAAAACTTCCAGAAGCTTGCTTCCTGAGTTACGATGGCTCATGTGGAGGGGTTGTGATGCATTCGTGGCCACCAATATTTTGTCTGGAGAAATTAGTCATACTCAATTTATCAGGAAGTGACATTTCAGAGCTTTGAGAAGGTTGGAGTCATCTTAAGGTCAGAAGGAGATCATTTTATTTTGTCTTTTGTTTCGAATGACTTATTCTAAGCAAAAATTTATCAATCATTTTGTTTCGCAGGTGGCAAAGCAGTTGAAGATTCTAGATCTTAGCTATTGCCAGCATTTAAAAGTTACTCCCAATCTGTCAGCCCTTCCAAAATTTAGAGATATTTCGTCATGTAAGAATCTGAAGCAAATTGACCCTTCTATTCAAGCAGCCAAGGGCCTTGTCTTTTTGGAGTTGCAGGAATGTTGTCAACTCCAAGAGCTACCCCAAGAAATGAGCGAGTTGGAAAAACTGAAGGAGCTTTACATAGGTCAAATTGCTATAGTAAAAATTCCTCCATGTATAGGTTCTTTGAAGAAGCTGGAGGTGCTTTATGCCGCTGGTTGCATATCATTGGTTGGACTTCCCGATTCAATTAGCCATCTAGTAAATTTATTGATCCTTGACTTGAGGTTTTGCCCCAGGATAAGTAAACTTCTAGATAGTATTGGATCCCTTGTGAAATTGCAACGCTTGTTATGTGGATTTAATTACCCTCGTTATCATAGCATCGAGTATGATAGCATCAATTATGGTATGTGGGAAAAGTTGAGAAAATTAAAGTTGAACGCAAGCATTTGCGAATTACCTGATTCCATTGGGGATTTGAAAAATTTGGAATTTTTGTATATTGCTGATTTTTAAAATTGAGTAATTTACCAAATACTGTTAGCAAGTTGGGCAACCTTGAAGTATTAGATGCCGTAGGTTGTGATAGTCTAGGAGGGCAAATTCATATAGATGGGTTGTCTTCACTAAAGATCTTTCGATTAGGAGGGGAAGGTGTTTTGGGCTTCCATGGCACATTCGATAAGCTATCTCGTCTTGAGGTTCTTGATTTAGACCACTGCTGGTTGCTTCAATCACTGCCCGAGCTTCCTGCCTCTTTCACAGTTTTGAAAGTCACCGGTCGGCATCGCACATTTCCTCAACTTTCTCATTTAACCCACCTAAAAAAGCTAACTGTCGTGAGTTACTCATTGTTGAAATCCATGCCGGAGCTTCCCTCAGGACTATTGGAACTTTCTGTCTACAATTGTGGTGAGTTGAAAGAGTTACCGAGTTTTTCAAGATTGGAATTCTTGTCGGAATTAGATCTTGGACGGTGCGGAAAGCTGACAGAGATCAGGGGTCTAGAGGGATTAAAATCCTTAGCAACATTTACTGCACCTGGATGCTTGAAGTTGTCCAACCTTGACGGCTTTGAACATCAAGAATCTTTGAGAAGGTTGTGGTTATGGCCAAATGGTCCAATATTGAATGATGGTCAATTTTCAGGCCTCGAAAAGTTGAAAAACTTAGAAGTATTAGATCTACAGCACCGTCAGCCCCTTGTAAGAAGAGTGACGTTTCGCACTTAACACATCTAGAGGAAATAGATTTTAGGGGATGCCGCAATCTACGCAAAATTAAAGGCCTTGAGAGATTGAAAAACTTGAAAGTATTAGATCTCAGGGGGTGCCCATCCTTTGAAACATTACCAGACCTCTCGTGCTTGCCTAACCTGCGAGATGTAACGATATAATTTTCCCTAGAAAAGGTAAGTAAAGCAAATCACGCTATTCATTGCTGTTGTCTCCATCTCCCACCGCTTTACGGCCTCAGTCGCCAATCTCTCTTTTCAAGTCATCTGACAAACTTTCGGTCTTGATGTTCAGGAGGTCCAGGTCCAAGTGCGTGCGCCACCCGTAATGTCGAAGTTGAGAAAACAGGGTAGATCGAGTTCGGAAACAGCACGCGCGGCAACGTCATTCTTCGCTGTCAATTCCAGATAAAGTCCAGCCAGCTCCTTCGGCGGTCGATGATGCTTCGAAGAAGCACGACGAGAAGGAACAAATCGCATGGGTCTTTTTGTGTGGTAAAATTGCTGGGAGCTTATTCACCCACGATTCCTGTTCAAAGTGGCTTTTGAAGGGCGGGTTGCACAGAGTACTTGAATCTAGTGAAGCCCCCCCGGCCCCTGCACATGGGCTGTCTCCAAGGGGTCCCCTCTCGGTCAGGTTGCTGCTGGAATCGTCTCCGGCGACGGCAGGCTCTTCACTGAGGATGGGGGAAGGGGTTTCGAGCGAGGCCGAAGCACCCGCCGGAAAAGATCAAGTCGAGGACTCTGGCTACGGCGATTGTTTGTAGCCATCTCTTCTGCGGACATCATGATACAGGTGTGGTTAGTAAAACACCAACTAAAAAATGTTTTTACCAACGCATCCACAAATCAGTTAGTGATTCGATTTTTTTTTCTTCCAAATTATGCAAGCGGGCACTACAATAGAATTACAAATATGTCAATAAAATTAGTAAGTTACAGATTTCTTCTATTATTAAAGACTTTCCCCAGCTAAAAATGTTTATTGTTAATGTATTACCATTTGATATTAGTGACGTACGGAGGAGGTTTGATATTTAATCAGGATTATTTTCCTCGTCTCCTTTCCTTTTACACGAAATAGTTAGGTCGAATTTAATCGATTAGTGTATTGTTTTTCCTTCTCTTACGTGATTCAAGCACCAGGGAAGCTAATGGAGGAGGATGCCTTGATGCTTCGGGAAAAATTCACTCTCTTGATAATACCAAAAAGTCATCGGAATGCCTTCTAAGAACATTACATGTCATAGCCATCAGGTAAGATTGTTGATAGTAGATAACCTATCAATGACTATCACTAACAAATCTGAGTTGTAATTTTCTAGAAGTACTGAGTTTGAAGATGATTTGCTTCCTCCCTCGACAACTATTTGGTTATGCTTATTCATCTATGCAGATACTTTCGATTACATTTTATCCATGAGGATGCTCAAATGGAAGAACAGTTTGCCTCAAATAAGCCATGTTGTACTCTTCAAGGAAACCCCCTAACTTCGGTTATCTCAATCCCTTAAGAATTCTTTTCATGGTAAGTCATTAACATATTTTTGATACACTGCCATATTCTCTTCACAAGTTTCCCTGACTATTTTGGATTCTTGATGAGTCTTACGTGTCGAATTTGACTGATATTCTGCCATATTCTCTTCACAAGTTTCCCTGACTATTTTGGATTCTTGATGAGTCTTACGTGTCGAATTTGACTGAGGGCAGAATATCGATCAAATCAATCCCATCTGGAAAAATCAGTTTCAGATTTTATGTTTTATTCATTCAAGCATTAGAATTTTTACGTTATGCAATGTGGATTTGTTCCACCAATGCTCATTCTGGACCTTCAAAATAGCAAGATATGCTATAGCATGCTATGTATGACGAAAGAGATGATGTCATTTTAATCTGGGACATCCAAAGAGAATCATATATGGAGGTAGTTTTGATTTGAGATTAAGAATGAAGTGATTGTTTAAATGGACTGTTTGTTTTGGCACCAGAATGAAGGCAGAGCTGGACGTTGTTCTTGCTTTGTGAGAGTTTTTGTCAAGGCTACACTAAAAGATTTGGTAGTAATCGATTTAGTGGATAACAAAGTGACCTCATGATGTTGCACCAATTTGCAGGAGTTGTTAATGCCTTTGTTAGAGATAGTTTTTCAGTTTCTAAAGCAGCTATATGAATTGATGCAGTTTATGAATGCTGCAATTTATAATTATTGTTCTTGACAGTTGAGGCAGCTTGAGACTCTGGAATGATATCCATCCAACTCCTGTTTTGTTGAAGGATTGACACTGACAGCAATTTCCTTATGAACTTGAGGAAATTTTCAACCATAGTTATGTGATTCCTGACGCCAAAGATTGAACATCTTGACATCAGAAACAAAGGACGCATATATGCAGAGTCTCCTTCCCGTTCGAAGTTCTTTTGTTCTAGAGAGAACGTATTTTGATAGCTAGGACAGTTGCTAAAAAGCTGTTTGTCAATTATTCAAATGTCTTTCTTGGTCGCCCTTATGTTAAAATCAAGATTGTTCCCTTTGATCATGATATTGTTAGTTGTATGTTCGATTTGCATTATTTGGCATTCTAAATTTGTACGCAGATCTTGGGTTTTGAACTGTCTTGCCACTTTATGTTCTTGTTTCTGCAATTATAATTGAAGTCCAGTGTCAGTTTCCATTACTCTTCCAATTCTAGCAGGAAAGGAAAACAGAGGCACTTCACAGTACTCCCTAGTCTGTTTCCCATTTGTAGAAAGAGAACAGAGAAAGACAAACAGCAGGAAGAAGAAGAAGTTAAAGAAGAAAGGGGTCGACATGAAGTGAGGCGAAGGGATCCGAGTTGATATATCCATTGAACAAGGACAGAGATTCAGGGCTTGTGGAGGTATCTTCCGGCAGGCAAAGCGGCTTCGATGACGAGAGAGGACGTCAACGACATCTTTGACTTAGCATTTGCTTCATTTAAACGTTCACCCTCCGGAGATCTTCAAGTTGGCCATGCAGCTCAGTAAGTTTTGGCTGCACTCCTGGCTCAAATTGTCATCTGCACGACACCTGCCAGGTCCCCCATCTATGTATAATAGGTCAAATTAAAGGATCACATGATATGATTTCTTCATGATCGCTGTCGCCTCGTACGTTCGACAAGCCAAAATATTTGTGAAGTTATTGTCCCAGCACGGTTTATGAGAAAGAGACAATCTAGGTATGCACCTTTTGTTATAAAAGCAAATGTTGATACTATAGACCAACTCGAGTGCGTTTGCTCCGCCGCAGTCGTGTCCCCCGAAACCCCAGAACAGTAATTGAAGTTGGCTTGTGGATGAAGAGATGGTTTAATGAAATTGGGGAACAACAGATTTATTTTTACTCTCAGATTTTATCACCTCACTTGGAGTCTCTTCTTTCATTCAACCCATCAGTCCCTTAACGTCATTTTCCCCGCGATGTACTTTTTCATGAATGGGAATCCATGCATGTAGAGACGTGTAAAGCATTAACTGATGCAACATTTTCCACATTCATCCTCATAAAACGTCCATGCAAACGCGGGGGCCGACCACAAGTCATATCGATCGATTCAACGAAGGACAAGCTGAATAAATCGACGTCGAAACTCATTGTTTTTGGCTCGAGACCTAGCGTCATGCTCCATGCAGCAAGCACTGAGGCGGTCGCGGCATTTCTTCCTCAGAAAGAAGATTGTCCAATCAATTTTTAATCCCTAGTATGGATGTTAATTCAGTTTTAAATTTTTCTTTATCAATTTAGATATAAACCTTTGTGCGAAATTCTAAGAAATTATTAGTGTGGTGATGGTGTATAGCATAAGATGTTTGAAGACGACTGGATCGTCACGTTAATGATTTTCGGCGAAAATTGATCGGAATGACTATATTGAAATTTCATGCATAGAATTAGGGATTAAATTGAAAAAAAATGAAAATTTTATGATTAATATTATATTATAACAATATATTTATGCTGCACATCCACCGTAGAGAAGCACACGATACTCGCCGTACCTCAAGAGTTGGAGGCGCTGTGTCATTGTCAATATAAACATTTGATGGGCATCTGCTGGGACCCACTGGGTATTATGGGCCCATTCTAGATCAGATTCCATCTAATAAGTGGGCCGGGCCACTAAGCACTGGGCCCACGATTTGGGGTTATGCGGTCGGCCCACAAACCCACTTTCCTTCTTATTGGGCCTCGTGCTCAACTGTGGTGCACCCCAGCCCACACATGTGGTGGTGCGACAACTGCATTGAGTTCTTTTTCCCCCTCACCCATCACTTTGACCCGACGGCCGCCGAGTGAATTGTCGTTCATTCCCTATCAGTTTTCAATGAATCCAGCATCCAGACATGCACCTTCGCTTGAATGTCGACCATTGGATATGATGAGACCCATACAAGTTTCATACGAGTCTTGTCACATTTCTATAATCCAAATTTAATTTAGTATATGTTCTCAGCTATGTAAAAGGAGTAAAAAACTATCACTCTTGGGCATTCCTACAAATCCCGGAGGATTAAAGAGCGTTGGATTGCAAAAAGAAAAGAATCTCAAACTATTCGTTGAAACCTTCAGAATCTTTGCGATGTATGACATTTTGCATAGAAGATCCAGCAAAATGCACTAGAATACGAAGGGTTGTGATCGATTTGGTCTGCCAAGACCGGTAAAGGGAAGCAGGTTTGAGAGGTGGAGATAAAATTAGTAATGAAAAAGAGAATAGAAATTTTTGAAAAAATGACATAGATGATTCTAAACTTTTTAATAAATGTTTAGAGAGAGAGGTTGGGTGTTGAAGAAGCGGGCGAAATGTTTTTAGGATAAATCGACAACCGTGCAAAAGCAATACCATGGAACAATTAATTTTATTCTCAGAGCCAACTTTTTACCAAGCAGAAAATCTATTTCCAACAGAACCAAGGAAATTACAGCCAAGTGTACAATTCGGCATCTGCAGCAGAATTTCTCCTGTCATCGTGTTAATTTCCATAAATCATCAAAATGTTAATTTTCATCACCAAAACGTGTGCCTCGACTTCTAGCAACTCACTAAAATAATGGATACAGTCCTTGTACTGCTTTAAATGTCTAAACAATGTCGTATTTTGTGTGCTGCTTGCTTCCTGTTATAAAAATGCCAATTGGCCCAAAAAAATTAAAGACGAGTGGAACACGAGGCCTCATAATTTAGCTGTTCATCATTAAAATAAGTTGTCTAATTTTAAAAAATTTCAAAACCAATAGAACTGAGAACATTTGGGCCAGAATTAAAAAACAAAAGGAAGAAAAAGTACAAAAATGAATTGTCCCGTAGGCCGTAGTAATCCTCGAGATGGGGTTTCCCAAATTGCCTACCTGGTTTGAGTGAGATTTAAACTTGATGAAAATTTCCTGGAAGAATCATGCGTACGCATTGAATGTCATCATGCCGATTTTTCAATTTGGCCCCCACAATATAAACTATTATTGGGATTTACCAATACAAAGTCTTGTTCAACTTGCTTATCTTTTTCTCGGCCAATGGGAATATGTAATGTTTTAAAATATGACAGAAATAAACTATTCTCTATGTGTCGTGACCCAAAAAAAAACAATTCGCCACTTGTTAATCTTTTTCAAATGCACCGAAAATCATTGAAAAACCCATGTAATTTGGCCATTATGTCTAGTTCAATTATGTGTTCGCGTTAAATGATATTATTAAGTTATCAACGTGTTCACTTGCATCCAAACTTAGCCACGCAGTTTTAGCCAATAAGTATAGTTCAACTTGTTTATTTTATTTTTTCTTCCCGGGCAACGAGAACGCTTCTCCATGTTCTTTCTTTAGTAAACAAAGAGAGTTAAACTCTCCCAACTATCAATAGCTTCCGAATTAGAATATGTGGGTAAAATCGCCACCAGGTGTATTTGCCTCAAGTAGTCACCTGAAACTTGAAGGCATCTCTAGATTCCCAATATAGACAAATGAAATGTACGATACTTTGACAGATTTTTTTTGAATTATCAGTCAAGCTCTATATGCACTTCATCCTCCCACCTCACCTCCTACTTTCCCTTCTTCCTCTTTATCAACGGCACTTTGAATCAAGCGCGGAGATACTCAAGTGGTCGTTTCGAGCTCAAAACCATCCAAAATAGTCAAGTAACTATCTTGTTTTACAAGAAGACAGCTGTACTTTCCCCGCCTCCAAGTATAAATTGCGAAAAACTCAGTTCTACATGATCATAAAAAGTCTTCACTCCACATAAATGTCATACTAATAAAGCAAACAGCATGTATTATATATCATGACAAAACAGGGGCAAGTTAAACAACGACTATAATTATTTGAAAGCTCAATTATTTATACCATCACTAAACACGCATCTTTCATTTATAGCACTAGTCTAGTTTAGAAATATAAGCTCTACTATGTATGTGTAATCGTCATATTATTTTTTATTTTATTTTAAGACGCACAGATAGTGTCCTGGAAGAATTGGAACAAAAAGAGCTGGAACTCACTTTAGAATATTAAAAATTCCATAAAAGTTCACCAAATCTAGAAAGCTGTTGTGTTGAACCAAATTCGTACGTAAAGGAAGGGGCTAAACATTCCCCAAACCGCGCGCGCACCGTCATCCGAGGAATTCATGTCGTGAGTCTTATTCCGGGGGTCCATTCGAGTCAGATTATAATCATCACCAAACTCATAATTAGAAAAAAAAATAGATTACAATTGAAAATTTAATTATTTTAGTTGGGGCGTGGCATGGAATATTCTGTTAGACTGTTTAATTAACAAACAAAATCTTAATTTAATGGTTTAAGCTTTTAGAATAGTGAATTATCTTCCTTGAATTTATAAATTCAAATCTTTCCAATCCCCGTTTGCTTCCAAAAGTAATTTTCCGCGTTTGCCATTAGGCAAAAGACTAGATTGAATTTGAGAGGAATTGTTAAATATTTAATTAATAAATTACACTTTCATTTAATGGCTTAAACTTTTATAACAGCCAATTGTGATTCTACAAAATCTCACTTATTCCATTGTGTAGTTAAACAAATCGGATGCAATCGAGTATAATAAGTACATCAAATCTGTGGCGCAATTATGCACAGCCGTTTGTTGAATGATAAGTAATTATTATATCCTATGGAAGTGGTTAGGGCAAAGACACGACACCCGATAATTATTTATTAAATTAAATTAGCGATTTAACAAATCGCAGCGTAATCGATGCATGATAAACGTAGCAGAATATGTGTCCTAGTGTCCTTATAATATATCTTTCCCACGCCATGTAATTTGTCATCACATCGCCAAAATCGTGTTCGCGGGCCACTCGAATAAGAAGATAATCCACATGGTCCTAAATATTTTAATATTTTAATATATATTGAGGAAGCGAAAAGTTTAAGAAGAAATGGAAAATCGTGTAAAAGTAATACCATTGTCAGATGGAAAAATCAATTTTATTCTCAGAGCGAGAACTTTTACCAAGCAGCAAAGTTATTTCCAACAAAACCAAGAAAATTACACCTAAGTGCACAATTATGGATCTGCAGTAGAGCTTCCCCTGTTATAGTGTTAATTTTCATAAATCATCAAAATGTCGGTTTTCAACACCAAATGATGTGCCTCGACTTCTAGCAACTCACGAGAATAGTAGATACAGTCCTTGTATTGCTTTAAATTTCTAAACCACGTCATATTTTGTGTTGTTTATTTCCTTCCAAGAAAATGCCAATAGGCTCAAGAAAAATTAAAGACGAGTGAAACATGAGGTCTCATAATTAAACTGTTCGTCATTAAAATAAGTTGTCTGATTTTAAAAAATTTCAAATCCAATAGAACTAAGAACGTTTGGGCCAAAATTCCCAAAAGAAGAAAAAGAAGAAGAAGAAGTATGAAAATGAGTTGTCCCATACTAATCCTCAAGATGGATTTTCCCAAACTATTTAAATTAGATGAAAACTTCCTGGAAGAATCATGCGTCCGCATTAAATGTCATCACACCGATTTTTCAATTTGGCTCCTACAATATAAACTATTATTAGGGTTTACCAATAAAAAGTCTAGTTCAACTTGCTTATTTTTTTCTCCCGAGCAACATGAATATATAATATCTTAAAATATGAAAGAAATAAACTCTCTACGTTTGGTGACCCAAAACATAATCTATATAATATCTTAAAATATGACAAAAATAAACTCTTTACGTTTGGTGACCCAAAACATAATCAATTCGCTACTTGCTTATCTTTTTCAAATGCGCCCAAAATCATTCAAAAAGTTATGCAATTTGGCTAGTATGTCTAGTTCAATCACGGGTTTGCGTTAAATGATATTAGTTATTTATCAACAAGTTCACTTGCGTCCAAACTTAGCTACTTGGTTTCGCCAAGAAGTTTAGCTCAACTTGTTTATTTTTTCTCCTCAGGCAAGAGGAAGGCTTCTCCGTGTTTTTTCTTTATTAAACAAAGAGGGAGCTGAACTCTCTCAACTATCGATAGCTTTTGAATTAGAGCATGGAGGTGGAACTGCCATCGGGTGTACTTGCCTCAGGTAGTTGCCTGAAAATTGAAGACGTCTCTAGATTCTCAATGTGGACATATGAAATGTGGATATTTTCTGAGAATTCTTTGAATTATCAGCCAACTATATCTTGTGCTTCATCCTCTTTTCTCGTCTCTAGCTTTCCCTTTCCTCTTTATTGGTGATGCTGTAAATATGGCACCGAGATAGTGATCATTTTGAGGTCAAAACTATTTAATATAGTCGACTAATTTTCTTAGTTCACAAGAAAATCACTGTACTTCCCTTTTGTCTTAATTGTGAATAACTCAATGCTATATGATCACAAAAAGTCTTCATTCTGAATAAAAGTCATATAAATAAAATGACAACTGTGCATTATATACCGTGGAAAGTTCTGAGAAATTGAGCAATGACCATAATTATGAGCTCGATACTTTATGCCATCGCTATATCAAGTTGCACCGCTTTAACACGGATCATTTATTCAAAAGCATGAACGTCTAGTTCAAAAATGTATTGCAAAGGAGACGCAACAGTCGATGCAAATCGGTGGGCCCCACCAACGACTAAATCCAGTCTTTCTCTGTTGATCTGTCTACTGGCTCCCTCCCGATCCATGTGCATCATCATCTTGTAGTGTAAAGCTCCAAAAACAAAACCCTACAGACCCGTTCTTTATGCAACGGAGGACCTCCATCTCGGTCCCCTTGAATATTCCTTCGATTTGTGTAGGCTCAGCAGCTTAGCAACGTACCTCATTCTAAGAACAAACAATGCAAGTGCAAGTTTGCCTAATAAGCTTCTCATTCCACAGGAAGAAAAAAAAAGAAGATCAATGCTTGATATCTCTACCAAACACCCAATAAGAGCTTGCCACATTGCTTAATTCTGCAGATCTTAGTCTTTTGATTTAGCCCTAACATATAAAATTAAAATTCTTGCGTTTAGAGCGCTAATTCCAAAAGTCATCCATTGAAGAAAAAGCAAGATGCCGGTCATTTTTTGGGCCTACAAGTATAAAGAGTCAATCAGAGTAGCCCACTCTAATTGACTCTTTTGCGTTCGTTGACCCCCAAAAAATGAGCAAGGCGACTATAATGAAAGTTTAGTCCAACTTTGCTTAACTTTTTAAAATCATTCAGAAAGCTACGCAATTTTTGGCAAGGAAGTGTAGTTAAATCGTATGTTCAAATTGTATGCTATAGCAAGTTACCAACATGCTCACATGCATTTAAACTCATTCAGTGAGCTACGTTATGGTAAGTCTAGTTCAACTAGAGCTAAAATGTCCAACTAGCATCACCTTTTGAGTTAGAATTGCTACTAGGTACATTTACCTAAAGTAAATGCCTAAAATTTAAGGTATCTCTATATTCTCAATATGGACATATGAAATGCATGATACTCTAATGGATTTTTAAACTATCAATCAAGCTTATCTTAAAACAAATTCAGACCTTTTTTCTAGGTTAAATATAAAAATGTTGTAGGCCATCCATAAATTATTAAATGAGTTTCGACTTTGAGTTTGGTCTTGATAAATCACATTCCAATTCGAGACATCAATCTCAATAATTTATTTGAGAAATGTATATCTCGCCACTAAAGTATGGTTTTCATTTCGTAGACGCTTGCAAAGCTTAGTCTTGTCCAAATATATCTGTAACATGACAATTAAGCATAAAACATCTTTTAGCTCCTCAATTCGAGATGCTGGATGGAGGTGAAGAATTAGTTAAGGAGTGTTTGGTACAACTTACAAAGCAGTGAATTATATCTATCGAGCTCAACTTTTGTTGTGTTTTTTAGAATTTTTATCATTGAAATGTGGCCACAAAACCTTGAGGACTTAAAAAAAAAAAAAAAAAAAAAAAAAAAAAAAAAAAAAAACTTGAGGACATATATAGTAGAGTCTAAAGTCACCCGAAAGCTTATTTGCGCATTTTTTTTTTTTTTATATATTTAATGATATTTCTATTTTAGCAGAAACTTTAAAAGTGAGAGTGAAGATAAGGCCTGCGAATATTAGGGGTGATCGAGTCCAGGGTGGGTAGGGTCTAGACTTGGACCTGTTCCCGACCCCGTTATAACCGGGTTTCTTTTTTTGGATCCTATTCCCTACCCTGTTTGCATTGGACCCTGTTCCCGACCCACCATGTTTTTCCGGTCCGGGAACAGGGTAACCCTGTTTATATTGGAACCTGTTTTGCAAAATTTTTCTGAACGTGCACATTTCACATCTTGCTAGTAAACTGCGATAAACAAACTTCACCAGCTGTATCAAGTTTAACATATGGCTCAAGAAAGGATTTTAGTTCGCTCATAACTAGTAAAGATCGAGAAAGACTTCAAAGACCTATGATTTGATTTTCCCTTTCCGTTTTTCTCCGCATACAATCTAACTTTCCTTGAAGAAGTAAAGGACGAAATACACAAAGGAAAACTCCAAAATTTTACTCAACCTAATGCTATACAAGGAACTCTGTTCTTCACTTCTCGGTCATCTAAATTGATCCCATCTTCAATCTCAGTGCTCAGCATCATCACTTCATGAGCTTGGAGTCTATGCTGAAGCCATTTACACGTAGGCATGTACTCAGTAGCTATTACTGACGTATCAATTGAGCTAACTCCATTATAAACCATGAATCTTTGTCTTAACATCTCATCCTGCTGCACAACAGATCTTATTAAGTTACAGCAAGACCAAACCAACTTCAAACCATACTCCATGTTTAAAAAAAAATTTTAGGGCGAATCTTTCGATTAAGAATGAGAAAGCTACAACAAACGATGATCGAAATGCTTCAGCAGTTGACCCCCATTTTCATGGAATATGAAAATGAACAAGACTTAACCTACCATGCTCTAACACCCTACCTTGTATTAGTCATCAAAAGATCTCCTTTGACAGAGTCTTATATACTAATAGCACGAGACAACTAAAAAAGAACCATTCAGAAACAGCCCAGAGAAGAAAAGGGAAATATGGTGGACTTCATCAACTCCTCTTCCCCGTTCTCTACACTTAACAGCGTTTAGACCATTCTTCTTCAGATGCGGGTGGAATCAGTAAAAGTCCACCTACGTGCCTAGAGAAATTAGTGCGTGATTTAAGTAGCTAACGTTCCTCACCAAGCTTTCAACAAATGCGGCAGTCCTAGACTAGTTGCTAAACATCTTCTCTTTCGGCACAACACAGCAATCTCGTCATACTCATCCCCCAACAACTTCCATAGCTAGAGCAGCGTTGCTGCACAACATATCTTATTAAGTTACAGCAAGACCAAACCAACTTCAAACCATACTCCATGTTTAAAAAATTTTTAGGGCGAACCTTTCGATTAAGAATGAGAAAGCTACAACAAACGATGATCGAAATGCTTCAGCAGTTGACCCCCATTTTCATGGAAAACGAAAATGAACCAAACTTAACCTACCATGCTATAATACATCATTCCACAAGCAACATAATCTAATGTTATTGGTATTATCTTTAGCTTGCTCATGCTTCAACGAATCTAACAATGCAGGGGAACAAACATCTAAACAACCAAAGAAACAACAAGAGCTATCAAAACTCTCCAGCACTTTTTAATTGCAGAAAGAAGATTATAATCATCTCATACCATGTCATCCAAATAACAGAAACAGCTGTAGAGAAGCTTCATTTCAAGCAAAGAGAGAGGTAAACCTTGGAGCAGATCTGTCGGGCGTCGAGCAAAGGAGGACCCAGTAGCAGGGGCAGTAGTGGCTTCGCAAGGGAGGGCAGCGCAAGCGAGGCTCTGCAGCAGGGGGCTCGGCGGGATGCGGCGACGTTGGGTTGACGCAGACAGCACAAAGAAGGCTTCGACGGCCGCCGGTATCGCGGCCGGTGAGGGTGGCAAGGATTGACGCGCCCGGCGGGCGTCGGTGAGGTGGGTTGCTCAAACTCGAAGATGCCACAAGGTGGGCTTGCGAACGCGAGATTTGCGGGTCAGGGGCGTCGGCGAGGCAACAGCAGCAGGTGGAATGGCGAGATCAAATAGAGGTGGCGTCGGCGCTCGAGTGCGAGCTCGGCGGGAGTCAGCAGCTTTGCGAGCAAAACTAGTGGACCGGAGCTTCAGATGACCGGCGGAATGGCGGCGGTGGTGCGAGTGCGAGGGGTGCGACGAGACTCGAGAGCGGCAGAGGCGGCATCGACTTCGCGATTTCGAGAGGTAAAGATAGAAAGTAGAAAGGAGAAAGAAACAGATTAGGTTTTGCGTGCGTTTTGGGGTGGCTTCAAACCGGTTCCCAAACCGGTCCAGTCGATCCGGTTCCTGGGTGGGTAATCCCTCAAAACCGGTTCCCATACCGGTTTAAACAGGGTCTGATTTTTGGGAACCGGTTCCCGACCCTGTTTTCCGGGTGGGCCGATCCGAGAACTGGGTTGACCCGGACTGGTTGCACACCCCTAGTGAATATACGACATTACAAGGGCTTTTTGGAGATATTTTATTGTGGGGCCCACCATTCTAACAGCCCTGACAGCCGTCTCACACCCTCCGACGGGTCATGCACGTAGCTAGATTTTAATATTTTAAATCTATTTTCACCAAACCGTTAAAATGTCTAACGACTCATTAAGAGCTCAACCTCAGACATATGAGTAAAAGAATTGGGTCTGTGTCTTATTTTGACACTTCCAAAGTGTGTCTCAGTTTCTCTCTTCTTCTTCTTTTTTGTCCTCTTTTTTTTCTGGTTTAATGCGAGTGTTGCAAAACGATTGCACGTAACCTAAATTAAATTTTTAAGCAGAAAAAAATTGGCTAAAATAAGATAAAAAGACCAAACTTGACCTTTCGGTCGCTCCTCACACTTTATTTGGGATACATGGCTGCAAAAGTTTGCTGTTATTGACTGTTAGCCTATCGGCACCCTGAAGTTGCTGGCTTTGGGATGAAATTGAGGTTCTGGTCTTATGGGTGCGGATCAAAATCGTTCGAACGTCAATTTGGGAAAGGATGTTCACTGCATTTGCTCAAAATATGGGTGAATTTGGAAGGCGATCTAAGATTTATTCAGTCTTGTACCGTGGAATGTACATTTCGTCCAGGGTGAGCCCCCACCCCATGACCGAGAGCGCAGAGCGAAAGTGAGAGGAAAGAGAGAGTAACGACAGCAGCCTGAGAAGGAAGAGAATAGCGCGGGACCGTGTTGACATGACAACTCGGGTCTTCCTCATATTTGCTCCGGCCGGGCCTGGAAGAATCGGACAAGAAGAGCTGGAACTCACTTTGCAAAGCAGGCGCGCTAGTCAAAAAGATATTTTGCGGTCTGAAACTGACAGCGGTGAAGAGTCCATCGGTAAAAGGAGCCTCTGCTCTAATAATTGTACTGATAAGTTCCCTCCAATAATGGTACTTAGAGCTCATCTTGCCGTGCTCTGATAATTTGTCTACTGGTTCATAGTGCCATCTTGCCGCGCAACCCGAACATAGAGGCTTTTTATGCTTGCATATTGATGGAGAGACTCGGTTGGCGAGTCATTGAAGGAGTAAAAATGAAACGTGACCTAGTGCTTGGGCGTTCTTTTGCAGTGTTGTTTGGGTCGATTCTTCTCGTTGTGCCCGCACCCAATTCTCTCAAGAGCAACAAGAAGGGCACCCGTCGTGATGATCAAGTTCACTTTAATCCAATTTAAGTTTTTTCCCTTTTGGTCCGAGGGGCGTATAATCACTTTTCATATAACTTTAAGTACACCTCTAGAATAATTGTTTACTATAATCTATTTCTCGAGTTCTTTTCTCATGCATAACATGGGTCTATAGGTTAGTATAATGTCATCTATTAAATTCATTTCTTTATTTTTTTTTTCAGATGCAAATATTAACGTCGGGGCCAAAAAGGACTGTAATTTACAAAGGTAATCTTCATCTCAATCCATTCACAGAGCTTCCTTGGATTCATACAAAATTAGCAACTTAATAAACACTGCAAGTGCCGATTTGCTTAAAGACCTCTCATTCCATAGAAACAAAAAGATCAATGCTTGTTATCTCTACCATAACACTAAATAAGGGCCTACCCGCCATTTTGCTTACTCTGCTGATCTTACTTTTCTGATTTAATACAAAATTAAAAATGTTGAGTCCGTAGCGCTGATTCTAGAAGTCATCCATCGGAGAAAAGGCAAGATGCCTCTCACATTTGGGATGCGTGTAAGTGCAAATTTGTCGACTAGAATAGCGTCCGGTAATTTTGTGGGGACCTACGAGTGCAAAGAGCCAATTAAAGCGGTTCGCCCCCAAACAATAAACTGTCATTTGCATTTATCAATGATGATAATAATGAGCTCAATATTTTATGCCATCGCTATGTCAAGCATCATCTCCTTAACACGGATCATTCATTCAAGGCATGAACGTCTAGTTCAAAAATGTAAAGCTCCATCATGTATAACGAGAACGGCCGGAACGCACCACGCAAAGGAGACACAACAGTCGATGCAAATCGGTGGGCCCCACCGGCAACTAAATCCGACTTTCCCAGAAGAAAGGGCATGGGTGGTTCGCGAGGACGCCCCACATCGCACGCAACGACTAAATCCAGTCGTTCTATGTTAATCTGTCTACTCGTTCCCTCCCGATCCATGTGCATCATCATCTTGTAGTGTAAAGCACCAAAAACAAAACCCTCTGTGCACGGATCTAGTTGGGCAATCCGATTAGGGGCATTTCGTTCTTTGATATTAACAGGGAGATCGGTTCAAGAATCATCGAAGGAGTAAAAATGAAACGTGATCGGCTCGCACACGATTCTGTCCAAAGCAACGAGAAGAGGGCCCGTCGAAAAGCTGATGATGCCAGTGCGTCTAGCTCCTCCGCCGCTTCGATGGGGAGTGACAACTACGATGTGTTCTTGAGCTTTAGTGGTCAGGATACTCGCAAAACCTTTGCAGATCACCTCTACAATGACCTCTTCGATGCCAGCATCCGCGTGTTTAGAGACAACAATGAGCTTCGCGAAGGTGAGAAGATCGGCACCAACCTTCTCCAGGCCATTAAGAATAGTAAAATCTCGATCCCGATTCTCTCTCAGAACTATGCTTCGAGCAAATGGTGCCTTCAAGAGCTCATTGAGATGACAGAGTGCATCAAAAGCGGGCACGTTGTTTTGCCCATATTTTATCATGTTGAACCGACCGATGTGCGAAACCAAACAGGGAGCTTTGGAGAGGCTTTCTCCTGTTTAAGTAGGAAGTACCCGGAAGATGTTGAGAAATGGAAAGTAGCACTTCAAGAAGTGGCTTTCCTAAAGGGATGGGAATCGGAGAAAACTGCTGATGGGTACTTCATTTTCCATCGAATCTTTGTTTACTTTCTTGCAACAGGATCTTGCTTGTAGAGGAGCCTATACATTCGTGTGTTCCTCTACTTGTGCTTGCTTGCTTTCACTTTTATATGCTATAGTGTTGTGATAATGAGATAATAGAATATGATATTCTAATCCTTTTTTTTTTTTTTTGACAAGCTTCTAATCCTTTTTTACTCAAATGTTTTGTAAACAGCCGCGAAGGAGATCTGGTGAAAATGGTTGTCAGAAAAGTTTTGAGCGAGTTAAAGAAGGCCTTTCAGCTGGATGTGACCGAACATCTTGTCGGAATCGATAATGCTGTGGAGAATATTTTGAGATTGCTAGATGATAACCCTAGTGCTATCCAAATTGTTGGTATTTATGGAATGGGGGGCATTGGTAAGACAACTTTAGCCAAGGTCATCCACAATAAGCTCTCCAACCAATTTCAGCATCGTAGTTTTATTGCAGATATTCGAGAATCCTCGCGACAAGATGGCATTTTTAATTTGCAGAATCAATTAATACATGATCTGAAAGAGAAAGACCAAGCGTCTAATAAGGATGAAGGAATCAGCCTCTTAGGATCTAGATTTAAACGTAAGAAAGTCCTAATTCTTCTAGATGATGTGGATGATATCGAACAAATCAGAGCTTTGATTGGGAAATATGACTGGTTTGAGATGGGAAGTAGGATAATAATCACCACGAGAAGCAGGTCTGTTCTTGATGATGTTGGGGTCAACTGCAAGTACAAACTAGAGGAAATTCCTAGCGATAAGTCCTTGACCTTGTTTAGTAGACATGCCTTTAGGACGGACTTTCCTCCGTGTGAATTTGAATCTCTCTCTCGTGATGTCGCGTCCTTTACCGGAGGGCTTCCCTTAGCTCTTGAGGTTATAGGTTCGTTTTTGTGTGGTAAAAGACATGCATTTTGGCAAGACGCGTTAAAGAAGTTGCAGAAAGTACCACATAAGAAAGTGCGAGAGAAGTTGATGATAAGTTACGATGCATTAGACAATGAGGAGAAGCAGATATTTTTGGATATTGCTTGCTTCTTAATTGGAGGGGATTTAAGATATGCATCCTACATGTGGGATGCCTGTACTTTTTTTCCGAATATGGGGATTGAAACATTGAGTTTCATGTCGCTAATAAAAATTGGAGATGATGGAAAGGTGCAAATGCATGACCAACTGAGAGACCTTGGTAGGGACATTGTTCGTCAAGAAGATTACAATGTGCCTATGAATCGAAGTAGGTTATGGGTGCGTGAGGAAGCCTTGGAAGTACTTGAGAGAAATAAGGTAATTGTTACATTTATCATTCTTTTATTCTCTTTTGACTTGAATGAATTGTTAGACCTCACCACTGAAATTGCTCTCTCTGTATATTATTTCCTTGATATGATTAGGAAGCATATGTACATGGTAGACATTTCTATCGAGTTAAAAAAAAGGAAAAAGAAGAAAACTTTAGGTTTAAACAATAAACCTCCTACTACTTAGTGGTTACTTGTGCACTTGGTGTCTGTGTCGTTTTTTTTTTCCCCTTTGAATTGACGTATTGTGCTGATCCTCTAGTCGGATAAAAGAAGGAAAAAGAAAAAGGAGCAAATGGCATAAGCAAAAGAAGGAGTAATTTCATCATAGAAAAATAAATAATCACATACATGATAAAAAAAAGTGGTCTGACCTGAGCGTCAACGTCACCACGATAGAATGAAGGCAAAGTGATATATATGGGTCCACTGTTAGCTGATTTGATGCAACATTTGTGAAGGGAATTCAAAAAGATAGCATTCATGCCCTCTGTCTTGAGGAAGACTGGAGGAAGGGGAAACTTTATGTTCCTCGGTCGGAATCGGATGGGGAATTCACAACTGAACGATTTGAGACACTACCGAACCTAAGGTTCCTTGCAATGGGTGGTGCAAAACTGATTGGAGATTCCAGAAACTTGCTTCATAATTTACGGTGGCTCGTGTGGAGACGTCCTACATGCGCGGCCACCAGTTTTTCTTTGGAGGGATTAGTCATACTCGATTTATCAAAAAGTAGCATTTCAGAGTCATGGAAAAATTGGAGCCATCTTAAGGTCAGAAGGAGATCATCTTGTTTTGTTTTTTTTTTTTTTTTTTTTTTTTTTGTTTTTTTGTTTCTAATGACTTATTCTTAGCGAAAATTTATCAATCTTTTTGTTTCACAGATGGCAAAGCAGTTGAAAGTTCTAGATCTTAGAGATTGCGGTCGTTTAGGAGTTACGCCCGATCTGTCAGCCTTCCGAAATTTAGAGATAATTAAGCTTAAGAGATGTTGGTATCTAAAGCAAATTCACCCTTCTATTGGAGCAGCCAAGGGCCTCCTTTATTTGAATTTGCAGGGATGTTCTCAACTCCAAGAGCTACCCCAAGAAATGGGCAAGTTGGAAAAACTGGAGGAACTTTACATAGGCGAGACTGCTATAGGGAAAATTCCTCAATGTATAAGTTCTTTGAAAACGCTGAAAGTGCTTGATGCCGCTGGTTGCGAATCATTATTTGAACTTTCCGATTCAATTAGCCATTTGGTAAATTTGTTGACCCTTGACTTGAGAGATTGCCCCAAGCTATGTAAACTTCCTGAGAGTATTGGATCCCTTGTGAAATTGCAGCGCTTGTCATTTGGACCTCGAGATAAACGTGATTGGTCGCAAGCGTATCCAAAATTGAACCGGCCGTATGAAGGCATTTGTGAATTACCCAAATCCATTGGGGATTTGAAAAATTTGAAATTTTTGCAAATTTGTTGTTGTATTGAATTGAGTAATTTACCTAGTACTATTAGCAAGTTGGGCAACCTTGAAGAATTAGATGCCTCACATTGCGAGAGTTTAGAAGGGAAAATTTGTATAGATGGGTTGTCTTCACTGAAGATCCTTCAATTAAGTTCCACAGGTGTTTCGGCTTCGTGGCACATTCAATAAGGTTTCTTGTCTTGAGGAACTTAAATTAGGTGATTGCCAGATGCTTCAATCGTTGCCGGAGCTTCCTACCTCTTTAACAGTTTTGAAAGTTAGCGGTCGACATAGCACATTTCCTCAACTTTCTCATTTAATCCACTTGAAAAAGCTCACCGTCAAGGATTGCCCATTGTTGAAATCCATGCCAGAGCTTCCCTCAAGATTATTGAAACTTTCTATCAGCAATTGTGGTGAGTTGAAATAGTTACCGAGTTTGTCAAGATTGGAATTATTGTCAAAATTATATCTTAACTCGTGCAGAGCTGACAGAGATTAGGGGTCTAGAGGGATTAAAATCCTTAGCAACACTTATTGTTCCTGAATGCTCAAAGTTGTCCAACCTTGACGGCCTTGAACATCTAGAATCTTTGAGATTGTTGCATATATGGACAAGTGGTCCAATATTGAAAGATGATCAAGTTCGAGGTTTTGAAAAATTGAAAAACTTGGAAAGTCTAGTTATAGTGGGGTGTGAGTCCCTTGTAAGAGTGGACGTTTCGCAATTAACACATTTAGAGTGGTTAGATTTTTGTGGATGCTGCAATCTACTCGAAATTAAAGGCCTTGAGAGATTGAAAAACTTGACAACGTTAAATCTCGTGGGGTGCCCATCTATTGATACATTACCAGATCTCTCGTGCTTCCATAACCTGGAATTTGTGTTTGTTGACAACCGCTCGAACATCCCTGATTTTCGGGGAGTGAGGAGAGCCAAATATTTGGGCAACGGACGGTATTCGCGCTAGCCTCAGTAAATTTTCTACATCCGTCAAATTTCAAAGATTCAATGAAGTAATGGGGTCAATCTCGCATGAACTTCCGGATATCGCGGAGCTCCGGGACTCGAGGCGTCCAAACTCTAAAAAGGCGTTCAGCGATGCAACTTCTCGGACGAGTCAAGAGGTATTTGGCCACAACGTCCGGAACGATTCACGTTTCATCAGAGAAGGTAAATAAAGCAAATCACGCTATTCATCGTCGTTCTCTCCATGTACCACCACTTTACGGCCTCAGTCTTCAATCTCACCTTTCAAGTCTTGATGTTCAGGAGGTCAAAGTTGAGAAAGCAGAGGAGATCGAGTTCGAAAACAGCACACGCGGCAACGTCATTCTTCGCGGTCAAATGCAGATAAGTTGCACCAGCTCCTCCGGTGGGCGATGATGCTTCGAAGAGGCACGACAAGCAGGAACAAACCGCGAGTCTTTTTGTGTGGTGAAAATTGCTGAGAGCTTATTCATTCACGATTCTTGTTCGAAGGGGCTTTCGAAGGACGGGTTGCACAAAGTACTTGAATCTGATGAAGCCTCCGGTACATGGGCTGTCTCCAAGAGTTACAGTGAATGACGCCGTGAAGTTCCCCTCTCGGTCGAGTTGCTGCTGGAATCGTCTCCGGCGACGGCAGGCTCTTCACTGAGGATGGAAGAAGGGGTTTCGAGCGAGGCCAAAGCACCTGCCGGAAAAGATCAAGTCGAGGACTCTGTCTACGGCGATTGTTTTTAGCCATATCTTCTGCGGACATCATGACGCAGGTGCGGTTAGTAAAATGCCAACTAAAAAATGATTTTACCAACGCACGCATAAATTAGTTAGTGACCAATTCTTTTTCCCTTCAAATTATACGAGCGTGCACTACAATAGAATTGCAAATATGTCAATAAAATCAGTAAGTTACAAATTTCTTCTATTACTAAAGATTTTCCCCAACTAAAAATGTTATAGTTAATGTATTAACCATTTGATATTAGCGACGTATGAAGGAGGAGGTTTGATAGTTAATCAGGATTATTTTCCTTTTGTCTCCTTTCCCTTTGCATAAAATAATGAGGTCAAATTTGATCGTTTTCCAAGAAAATATCGTATTGTTTTTCCTTCTCTTACGTG
Source organism: Eucalyptus decipiens (assembly GCA_014182575.1). Lineage (NCBI taxonomy): Eukaryota > Viridiplantae > Streptophyta > Magnoliopsida > Myrtales > Myrtaceae > Eucalyptus > Eucalyptus decipiens. Next base: position 39,443,296 of record CM024612.1, on the reverse strand, counting down.
ATTCAAGCGCCAGGGAAGCTAATGGAGGAGGATGGCATGATGCTTCGGAAAAATCACTCTCTTGATAATGCCAAAAGTCATCGGAATGCCTTCTAAGAACATTACATGTCGTAGCCATCAAGTAAGATTGCTGATCTTAGATGACATATCAATGACTATCACCCACAAATCCGAGTTGTAATTTTCTTGAAGTACTGCGTTTCAGGATGATTTGCTACCTTCCTTGACATCTATTTGGTTATGCTTATTCGCCTACGCAGATACTTTCGATTTCATTTTATTAAGGAGGATGCTCTAATGGAAGAACGGTTTGCCTCAATTAAGCCGTATTAGACTCTTCAAGGCAACCCTTGGCTTCAGTTATCTCAATCCCTTAAGAATTCTTTTCTTGGTAAGTCATTAACATGTTATCGATACACTGCTATATTCTCTTCACAAGATTCCCTTGGCCATTTTGGATTCTTGATGAGATTTACGTGTCGAATTTGACCGAGGGCTGAATATGGATCAAATTCATCCTGTCTGGAAAAATGAGCTTCAGATTTTATGTTTTACTCATTCAAGTATTAGGATTTTTTATGCTATGTAATGTGGATTTGTTCCGCTGATGCTTATTCTGGACCTTCGGAATAGCAAGATATACAATAGCCTTTTTACGATGAAGGAAACGATGCCTTTTTAGTCTAGGACATATAAACCAAAGAGAACCACACGTGGAGGTAGTTCTGATGTGAGATTAAGAATGAAGTAACTGTGTAATGGATTGTTTGTTTTGGCACCGGAATGAGGGCAGAGCTGGACGCGTTCTTGCTTTGTGAGAGTTTTGGTGTCAAGACTACTCTAAAAGATTTGGTAGTAACCGAATCAGTGGATGACAAATTGATCTCATGATGTTGCACCAATTTGCAGGAGCTGTTAATGCCCTTTTTAGGGATGGTTTTTTGGTTTTTGAAGCAGCAATTTGAATTGATGCAGTTTATGAAGGTTGCAATTCATAATTATAGTTCTTGACAGTTCAGGCAGCTTGAGACTCTGGAATTATATCCTTTAACTCCTGATTTGTCTAAGGATTAACACTTGACAGCAATTTCCTTATGAACTTGAGGAAAATATCAATCATAATGTGTGATTCCTAATGCTGAAGATTGAACATTTTAACATTAGAAACAGAGGACGCATATGCGGAGTCTAAGGATTTCTGTTCGATATTCTTTTGTTCCAGAGAGAACGTACTTTTTTAGCTAGGACGTTCCTGTCTAGATGCCAAGAAGCTGTTGGTCAACGATTCAAATATCTTTCTTCGTCGTCCTTATGGTAAAATCAAGTTCGCTCCCCCTAATCATGATATTGTTAGCATTAGTTAATTAAGTATAGAGGTATAGAGTAGTATGTTCGATTCGAATTACTTAGCGTTCTAAATTTGTCCGCAGATCTAGGGTTTCGAACTTCTGTGGCCGCTTTATGTTCTTGCTCCTGCAATTATAGTTGAATTCCACTGTCAGTTTCCATTATTCTCCCAATCTACAGGAAAGGAAAAACAGAGGCACTTCACAGTAATCTCTTTTCTTTTCCCATTTGTTGCAACAGAACGAGAACAGACAGACACAGACAGCAGGAAGAAAAAAAAGTTACAGAAGAAAGGGGTGATCGTGAAGTGAGGTAAAGGGATCTGAGTTGATGCATCCACTGAACGAGGACAGAGAATCAGAGGGCTTGTGCACATATCTTCCCGCAAGCAAAGCGGCTTTCATGACAAGAGAGAGGATGTCGACGACATCCTCGACTTATGCATTTGCTTCCTTTAAACGTTCGCACTCTGGAGTTCTTGACGTTGGCCATGCAGCTCAGTGAGTTTTCGCTGCGCTCCTGGCTCAGATAGTCATATGCACAACCCCCACCAGGTCTCTGTCACTGCTCCTATATATTTATGTGGGCGGTACGAGCTGTGTTTACATAAAAGATCAAATTAAAACATCATTTGATTTCTTCATCATTGCCGTCCCTAATGCCATTTTCTCTTCATCCACTCCGCAATATGCTTTTTCATGAATGCGAATCCATGCATGTATAGTCTATAGACGTGTAAAGCTAGCGTTCACCAGTGAAAACTTTCCTCATACATCCTCATAAAATGTCCTTGCGAATGCAGGGGCCAACGACTAGTCATATCAAGCGATTTGATGAAGAATAAGCTGGATACATTGATGTCGAAACTCACTGTTTTGGCTCAAACCAAGGAGTCATGCTTCATGCAGCAAACATCGAGGTGACAGTCTCTCCTCCATAAGGAAAATTGTCCAGTCAATCCTAAAGATTCCAATTTAGTCCTAAATTTTTCATTTTTGCTGATTTAATCTTGAGCATTTGCATAAAATTTCGATGTAATGATTCTAGTCAGTTTTCGCCAAAAATTATAACTTTGATGATACGATATACTGGATAGCTAACAAGGACTGGACCGACATTAAATAAATTAAAAATCAAGAATAACGTTACACCTTGAGCCAAAATTTATGAACTATTTGTATTATTTTTATGATTTTTCCCCCTGTAACTTTGACCAATGGCCAAGTAACACTTCATTCATTCCCCACTCATTTTTCTATCGCTAGCGTTCAGCGAACCCAACATGTACAAACGCACAACCTTAACTCCAAGTCCAGACTGTTAGATCTAGGGAAACTTATACGAGACTTACATGAACCTTGTCATTGTTGGTGATTCAATATAATTTATAAAATTGGTATGTGTAAAAGGAGTAGAAAGTTAATTGTAACCCATTGGCCCTGGTACAAATCCCAGAGGATCTCTAATCATTGGATTGCAAGAACAAATATCAATCATTCATTGAAAATCTTTAAAATATTTGTGTGATACAACACTCCAGATAGAAAGTACATAAGATGCATTGGGATGCAACATTTTTATGATGGAAGGGAGGGATTCCTCGAGAGACCATAGAACCCGGTCACCAGAACAGTGGGGACTTCTCAGTCTTTACCATGCATGGGAAGTGTTGTGTGGACTCTTTGAAATGGAAACTTCTTAACGGGTAAGACAAGTAATGTGAAGAGAGACTGGGGGGAACTCTGATCAATAATAGAACAAAATCCACTTACTCACATCTAAAGGTTTCCTTCATCCGAACCAAAGAAACAATGTCACTTGATCATAATCAAACTGACTGCAATATTCTTCTGTACGTAGGGATCTAAACAAGGGGCTTAGCTTAAAAAGAAACAAGGAAAGAAACGAAAGGGAAGAAGAATTAGTGGACAGCATAGAGTAAAGGGGATACAAGATTTTCTTCCTCAACCCCCAACGAAAATTGAACAAGATCGAACCCCAACTCTGAAGTGAATTCTGCACAATGAGAACTTCCTCCCAGATGCAATCCAAGCTAGAAGCAAAATCTATTTCCAACAAAACCAAGAAACCAGTGTACAATTGGGGATCTGCAGCAGAACTTCACCAGTTATTGCGTTATTTTCCAAAAAATCAAAATGTGAATTTTCATTGCCAAGACGTCGTCCCTCAACTTCTAGTAACTCATGAAAATAGTGGATACAGTCCGTGTATTCTGTTTCTGGGAGGGTGGCAGCTCCATGTATAGACCAGCTTTCTAAGGCTTCACTCTTATGAGCCCGACATGTACGTATACCGTGTTTGGGCTCCCACAATCAGCTCTATGACTTTTGCTGCATGAGTAAACATAAAGGAATGAGCACAATTGCCCATGATAAGTAGCCTTACCTTAGCCAACGTAAAAAATGGAAGCAAAATGGACGCATAGGAACACCTGTAAGAGCCCCAAAAAGGGGAACAGGTTCCGACAATTACTCTGCTTTGTAGAGCCTTTCCCTGAAATATCAGAGAAGGAACATGATTTACCATGAGGAAATTAATCCCAGAAATGTAAACTTCACACTGGATATAATTTCTTGTAGCTATAAGTTTACCTTGTGTATTTGCTTAAAAATGGATCTCTCATGAGGTAGGGTGCCCAGAGTAGCTTTCTTCTTTTCAACTACTTACAGGGAAAAAGAACATAAGTTGACACGTCATGAGAGAATCATTAATCTGGACATCAGATGGCTAAAGAAAGGCCAGTCCAAAAGCATTGTGATACAAGCCAGGGCATTCATGCTAAATGGACAAATTCAAATGAGCGAATACATATTTAGACTCTAACCTCATCTTTTTCTGAAGTGGTGTCCTGAAACTTGTGGTCTTTACTACCCCACGCAGACAAAGTAACTTGAGGAAAGATGCCAACGCCAACCACATCCATGGCCAGCGTAAGAAACCAAGGAGTCCAGGACCGAGTTCCATACTTTCTAATAAACAAAACATAGATTAGTGGCCTTGCGATAAATAGGATCTCCCCCATGAGAAATAAAGATCCATGAACACCCTTCACGGACAAAATAGATGACAATGTTGATTTCTCTGCCTTTGGAGCTGTCATAAAACAAAATGCATCAGCAGAAGTACATCATACAACTTTACCCGGGTTCAACTAACAACCTCCCGACACACCTACCGAGAGATTCCACAATAGCATTCTGTTGCTGCACCCTGCACAACCACGGTGGGTCAGAAACCATTCTGACATTCTCTCCAAATCTGCTTATCGCTGACAGTGCTCTTCCTTCCAGATTCCACCCATTCTGCCCAAAGCTATTCCTGAAAGAACCAGGCCCACTATAAAATCCAGGTTTTCTGGAATCTCCAGGTCTGGACTGTGAGGAGGAAACTTCTGATGCCTTCTCAGAATTTGGAATCTCTCCGCCGTGTAGAAGCATCGTATAGCCACTATTCCGAAACATGGCTAACCTAACCAAATACCTGGTTCAAACAGACTACCAGAATATCAGGAAACTACACAAACTATGGCTACATGAAAAGTCAGCTAACATCATCTAAACTCACTTAATAGCCTCTGTAGTGGCAATGAAGTTCCACTTCTTGTTATCACCATAGTAATGTTGTGCAACAACTTCAACGAGTGTTTCCAAGTCCTGCAATGTAGATATGCATAACGAATAAGGAAATGTAGAAGGCTCAGGATGACGAGTGTGGATCTGAGATGCGGCGGTATCAATTATGTGTTCATTGACGGCAGTTATGACACCCAAGATAGCAGTCTCTGCAGTAAAATGACAAACTTTCCCAATAAACTACAAATTCTTTCATTACACATGAGGGAAAAAATGTGGAAAACAATAGTCAAAATTCTATAAGAACAGGCAGCCTAAATTTTAATTAACATGGGCTTGCGTTTGCACAGTTTACTCCTTGAATAAACCCCCACAATTTAAGGAAGTGATGGCCTATTAATCAAACATGCTCTCTTGAGTTTCTGTATATGTGGAGATTTAAAGCAATGAAAATACGGAATGTACGGTTCCACTTTGACCAAAAAATCTCTCCTTTTCTTAGTAACTTTTCTGTTGTCCAGCTCACGTAGAGCTTTATGTCAATGCAATTGCAGACAATAGATCACTCCAAGTTAGTCAACTGCGAAATCTTCCAAGTAAGAACCATATTGAGAAAGGAGATACAACAACACGATAAAAATTTATACAAGAAGAAGATCGACAAGATCCCAAAAGACTCAACAATAGAATTGATCCTTCAAATGATTGCCTTTGAGAGCCATCAATTAATAAAGTTAGGTTAAGATTGCCAGATATAGTGTGTTGTGCTCTTCGACAAACCACGCCCCTTAAACAAGTACAATAACAAGAAATGGAACTAAATAAATGGCTTCTTATCCTCTCTGCACAATGTTGTTCCTTCCAGCACATATAATAATCCTTCTTCCCAAACTAAAGCTTCCACCACCCAATAAAGACCCACAATGATATGGACCAAAATCTATGGCGACCCATTCACAAGGAGTGCAATGAAAGATGGCTCAAGCCTTCTTATGGATATGACACGTACACATCAGCCAACTAGGATAATTCCAATAGAAATATCATTAATGACAAAGTCCTCCTCACCCGGTTGCCCAGGAACGGGTTGCATCAACACTAAATAAATACCGATGAAAGGAATGCAATGGGCCCTGTTACGATCGATCATCTTTTGTCATACAACTTCGAAGACCCATCAAATCACAGAATGATATAGAAAGGAACAATACCATATGGGAACATTTGTCAGGTCATTCATCCTAATAGTACTAATTCAATCTTGGTTACCTTTTGACGAGGGATCTACTGAAAAATGCTATAATGGGGGAAAAAAACGAAATACCAAGTGGAAGTTCAGTAAACTTAACTTTGAATTTGGTCCCTTTATGTGTTCTACTACGCACTTGCTTTCAAGTGAAAATAATCCGTTTCACTCGATCCAATACAACATCTTCTAAAAATTTTCCTTCTAATGTCTATTTGAACTTTTAGGTACTCATTTCTTTCCACATGCTTACCCCAAAAGTTTCTCGTACAAGTTGAAAACAGAAAAAGAAGTCTTTTCACCTGCATATAATTTGATTAGCAAATACTCCATTTTCCCCTAGCTTAAGCCTAGACCTTTCCATACAATCGGAGAAGTGGCCAGTCAAAAACATCATATTATTTACATTTCCTACAGTTGTCAATTGGTAATGGTGGGCACTCGATTCATCTTTCTAAGTAGACAAGACTTAGCAATATCGCTGAAACTTTTATGATGGTCATGACTCTCATAAACAAGAGCAGCCACTTTCTGACGAAAATTAAGATTACCCACATACAAACTAGCGGGATAAGTATACTAATGGTGCCATAAGTTGTGTACGGCACTCACTTTGGTACCAAAAGTTTCCGTTGGATCACTTAAGTGCCAAAAAATTTGAAAAACGCTCACTTTGGTGCCAACGTCGACGAAATTGGCCGGAAATCCGACGTGGCCTTTTTTAATTAATTTTTGAAGCCGACGTGGCTCGTCGGAGAGTTGAGTCAGCATCCAAACACCAAAACGACGCCGTTTGGCATATTTCCCCCAACTTTGAAACCCTACTTCCCAAATTGAGAGAGCGGGGAGGCTTGTCTTCGTGTCTTTTTCTTCCTCAAAGACCCACACCAGCAATGGCACCAAAGATGGCACCAGAACAAAGACCGACAAAGCACACCAAAGCGACACCAAAGAACGCACCAAGCGCTAGCCGCACCAAGACACCTTCGACCCATCTTCTTCCTCCTCCTCCTCCGCCCCCGCCTTCGATTTTTCCTGCAACAATCTCAGTCTCTCCTCACTCACCTGGTCGAGCAACTACAATGGTGGCTGAGCGACGATGGCCAAGCAGCGATGGTGGCCGAGCGACGGCGGGCGAACGACGGTGGCCGAGCGGCGGAAACCCTAATTTCAATCCCGTGTGAGCTAAACGGCATCGTTTCCATGAAGCCATCCATGTAGGACGGCAAAACGACGTCATTTTCTTAAGGAGGACCGAAAACGACGTCATTTAAAGGCTTATCGATTTTTATTTTTTTTTAAAAATGCCACGTATTAATTTTGGCCGGAATCTTTCGCCGGTGGCCGGAATCTTTCACCGGTGGCACCAAAGTGATCGTGTTTCCTCCGATTTGGCACTTAAGTGATCCGACGGAAACTTTTGGTACCAAAGTGAGCGCCGTACACAACTTATGGCACCATTAGTGTACTTATCCCCAAACTAGCTCACTGAGGGAAACTTTAGCAGTTCTTTTATGCCTCCGAGAACTTGCGACTGCCCCAGTAAAGCATTTTGCGGATTACAGATAGTAGAAGCACATAAAAGTACAAGTACGCCTAAATTTATACGACTAGCCAATCAAGGGTGCTTCTTCAGCTCTTGCTTCTCGAGAACTTCTACTGAAACTTCCCTTTTACACTCGTACTATTTGAACAGAATCACAAACAACAAGAATCCCCCTCGACGGCTGAGAAAATTTACTTCACACCAAACTAACCCACCGAAAGAAAAAAATAATCAAAGAAGAAAGGGGTGGTCATGAAGTGAGTGAAGGGATGGAGGTAATATAATCATTGAACGTGGACAGAGATTCAGGCCCGTGGAGGTGTCGTTTGGCAAGCAAAGCTGCTTCCATGACAAGAGAGAGGACGTCCATGGCATCCTCGACTTCGTATATTCATCCTTTGCATAATCCATCTTCTTTAACCTATGCTTGAAAATTTTTCTCATTTCAAATTCCAGATTTCAACCATAGTTCTCTCTCTCCTCCAACTCCAACGGTCCCAACTGTCAACGCTCCCAGTTTATTCAACTATTGTCCCGAGACGTACATTGTTGGCTTCGATGGTCTTCAGGAGTTGGAAGAGTAAGGCAATCTCTCTCTTCAATTTTGGGACGACTCCGAGGATGGCTCTGATCAGGTTATTCTTCTTCCTTACTTCAAATCTCTTCATGTTCCTCATCTTATGATTAGTGCTTTCCCAGTCAGTCTCAAGAGATCCTTTCCATTCACCAGGATTCCATTCTAGCATATGTTTGGTCGAAGAAAAGTGGTAGATTTAGGTCTTGTTCCAGTTTTGGACTCTAAATTTTATCAGTGGTACCTGAGGCTAAAACCTCACATGATACATCTCCGGGAAGGACCCCGAATCGACCTAGCTTTGGAATTTTCTTGCTTCGATCTTAATCCTAGAACCTGGCTCGTTAGGTTTTCCTTTTACCTTCTGGTCTTCCTCTGCTAATTGGGCCTCTATGGATCACCCTCCTCGACATATTTGCTATTACTGGTTTCTCTCCTTAGGGTGCGAAGGCTCATGAGATAGAGGTCTCATGATCCATTCATCGAAAAATTTCGTGCTCTTGATTTTCATATGTAGGAAATAGAAAAGGTAACCTTGTGAGCTTGATATCGTTCATAATGGACAACGTATTCACTTGCCCATCATTTTTTAGATAATGACATTGCAATTGCTTGAACTTTTATTCATCATGACACCTAAACTTATCTTTGCCTAACAAGTATCTCAACATTCTAAATTTTGCTCATTGAAAGACTTATGCACCATGTGACAAAAATATTAGCAACGATTTACACGAGATGTGCGTTTATAGTGATGGTTTTTTCAGTTTCTGAAGCAGCTTGTTGAATGGATGCAATTTATGAAGGTGGCAACTTGTAAAAATTGTTCTTGACAATTCAAACAGCATGAGATTATGGAATAATATATCCAACTCCTGATTTGTAAGATTGACACTTGACAGCGAGTTCCTTATGAACATCTTAACATTAGAAACCGAGGGCGTACATGCAGAGTATCAGGGCTGGGCATGAACTAAGTCGATATTCAACGATTTCCATTCGAAATTCTTTTGTTCAAGAGAGAACATATTTGGAAGCTAGAACAGTTGCTGACTAGATGTCAAAAAGCTGTTTGTCGACGATTCAAATGTCTTTTCTGGACGCCCTTATAGTAAAATCAAATTCGTTTGTCCACATCGTGAGATTGTTAGCATTAGTTAATTAAGTACCGAAGTACAGCGTAGTTTGTTTAATTCACATTATTTGGCATTCTAAACTTGTACACCGGTCTTGAATTTTGACGTCCATGGCCAATATAGGTTCTTGTTTATGGAATTATAATGGAATTCCATAGTCAGTGTCCATTACTCTTCCAATTCTGCAGGAAAGGAAAACAGGGGCGCTTTACAGTATTCTCTTTTCTTTTTCCCATTTGTTGCAACGGAACAAGAACAGACAAAGACAAACAGCAGGAAGAAAAAAGAATTAAAGAAGAAAGGGGTGATCATGAAATGAGTGAAGGGATGCTAGGTAATATATTTCGGCAAGCAAAGCAGCTTCCATGACAAAGAAGAGGACGTTGATCGCATCCTCGACATCAGAGCATAGATTTCACCTTTCCATCTTCATCTTTTGCATACTCCATCGTCTTCAACATCTTCTCCCAAATTTTTCTCGTTTCAAATTCCAGATTTCAGCCATAGCTCTCTCTTTTCCTCCAACTCCAACAGTACCTACTGTCAAAGCTCTCAGTTTCTTCAACTCTCGTCCAGAGCCATACATTGTTGGCTTCGATGGTCTTCAGGAGTTGGAAGAGCCAGGCAAGCTCTCTCTTCAATTTTTGGACAACCCCGAGGATGGCTCTGGTAGGGTTATTCTTCTTCCTTACTTGAAATCTCTTCATGTTCCTCATCTTATGATCAGTGCTTTCCCAGTCGTCTCAAGAGATCCTTCTCATTCACCAGGATTTCATTCTAGTATACGTTTGGTCGAAGAGAAGCCGTAGATTTAGGACTTCTTCCAGTTTTGGATACTAAATTATATCAGTGGTACCAGAGGCTAAAACATCACTTGGTACATCTCTGGGAACAAGCCCGAATTAACTTAGCTTTCGAAATTTTCTTGCTCCGACTTACTCTTAGAACCTGGCTTGTTAGGTTTTCCTTTACCTTCTGGTCTTCCTCTGCTAACTGCGTTTTTCTTCCCCCCCACCGAAAAAAAAAAAAAAAAAAAAAACCACCCCGGGGACCTCTATCCATCACCCTTCTGGACATATTTGCTATTACTGGTTCATATGTTAATGACTCGATCATTGAAAAATTTGGTGAGCTTGATTTTTCATATGTAGGAAATAGAAAGGGTAACTTCGTGAGCTTGATTTCATTTATGATGGACAACATGTACGCTTGCCGTCATTTTTCAGATAATGATGTTGCAAATGCTTGGACTTTTATTCATTAGATACCTAAACTTATCTTTACCTAATAAGTATCTCAATATATTAAATTTCGCTCTATGAGAGATTTCTGCACCATGTCACAAAATTATTAGCAATGCTTACAAGTCTAACTAGGTGAAAATGTCGCATCATTCTTTTTAAACTCAGCCTGTCACATATTTGTTCCTTTTTGCCCTTTGGTCTTTCTTCTTCTTCCGCACTCCTTAGCAGCTGACTTTGCTCCGCTCCTCCACGGCCACTGTCATCAGGTTGCAACAGCACCACCACAAACCCCAAAACCGACTCAGTCGACCGTACTCAACATAATGGATAGCAGGCAGCAACGGCTGCTTATAAGGTTTCTGCGTGGGAAGTTCTCTTTCGGTCTACACAATATTGTACAGCATTCCTATGTAGCAGCAGCTTTTTTGCCATGCCATCGTTTCTAAGTTCGTCTACGTCCGAGATGATGTTAGGATTATTTGATCTCAAAGGATAGTCAGCAAAATTGATTTGCAAAGTTTGCATTTATCAAATTTTTGTTGGTCGTTTAAGCCCACCCATCAAAGAGACCAATGCAACATTTGACACACTCAACGAGCCAATTTTATAAAGGCAGAATTTTCTTCAATCATATCTCTAATTGGTGGGTTATAAGTTATGGGCATAAGCTACATATAAATTTAATCAAAATTAAATTTGAGGTCTATGCTTATAACCCGCCAATCAACAGTATAAGTGGAAGGAATTTTGTCCGACAAAGTTGTAGGAAATATTGTGTAATCAGGAAATTACTCTTTTGATGGAATTACTATTTTCTCCTCTAATAAAGTACCTTCAATTATCATGATTTTGACTTTTCATTCCTTAATATCATACCAAATCAATTAAGTTCAATTCTCCCTTCTGTCACTTGATTCCATCGGAAATGGATGAGTTCTACTTCACATTCAAGAGGGAATTTATACCTATTAATTTGGCGATGTTATGTTGAGCGAAATTAGAATAAACGACGTGTTGAGATGTCAAAAATCTACATTTACTAATTTATCAAATTAAGTATCAAAGAAAATCATAGAACTAAGTCTTTTCTTTTTGTCTTTCACTTTGCCAGTACCAAATAGCTCAATTTGCAAGTAGCAAAATCCTCTTAAATCTTACAAATAGATATCAATTTAAGTCGATGCCATGCACTAAATCATTAATAGAGTTGTTGCCCTCATGCTATTATGTGCTCCTGGAAACATGTCATCTCTTCACAGGGCATACATGCACACGTAATCTTGTATCAAATTTCTTGAATTCCTCCATTGTCTTTGGGATAGAATACTCACACGAAACTTAACTTTTGGTAACCTAACATTGCAAGTTTCGCCGGAGTCAATCCACCAACCTTCATCATCGTTCGCCATGAGAACCCCCATGATCATCGCAACCACGTCATTGCCCTCCGCCAAATTGGCTTCATTCTTCTTTCGTCATAGCAAAGGGAGCCCCATGATCCATTTTGCCACTCCGAAAGCAAGTCTCGTTCAAAAATTCCCTAAAATTACTAGATGCCGGTTCCTCAACATCATGAACTTTTTTTCACTTTTTGCTTGGTTTTCAAATACATCATGATTTCTGGCCTAACTTTCAACTTAAATGCATTGAAGCGATCGATCCAAACTCAAAAGACTCTTTCCAATGCTTAAAAGCTTTTGGCAGTCTTTCCATGGAGATGGAAGTTTACCAACAATAATAGAAACGAGAAAGGTCTTGGAGATTGATTCATCCGCATCTGCATACGCAGTTACAATATCTCTCAATTCGTCGACTTCATCGGTGATAGGCATAGAATGATCATTTTATAATTGAGGTACTTGGGCTGCGCATGGTAAAATTTCTGTTTCTCAATTTCTCAATTTCTTTGTTCCCTAATGTTTTGGAACAAATCCGTTTGGTAACGCAAATTGATTTCTCTATTTCTCAAACAGATTTCTATTTTAGAAATTGCTTTGGTGAGAAATCGAAGCTAAAAATTTTAGCTTCTCTATTTCCGAAGTAGAAATAGAAATTGTTTCTTATCCATCCCCCTTCTTCCTTCAAAGAAACATCGACTCCTCCTCTCCTCATTACCGTAGCTTTCCCATTCCTTCTCCTCACCTCAACCAAAAACCCTAGCGACTCCGAAGCTGTTCATCCTCGCCGTCGCCGCTCAACTCGCCGTCGCCGTCGCCGTCGCCGCTCATCTCGACCAGCCAATTTGCTCCGGCTGTCCTGTCGGACTCGCCTCGTCCGTCCGCGTCCCTGGGCCGCGCTCCGGTCGCCATCACCCGAGGCCGCGTCGTCGCCCAACTCCGGTGCCGTCGCCGCGCCCATCTCCGTCGCTGTCGCCCATCTGCAGCCGCCACCCAACCCGGGCCAAGCCGCCGCCGCGCCCAACTCCGGTCCGCCGCGCCCATCTCTAGTCGCCGCCATCTCCGTTGCACATCTTCGTCCGCATCCCCTTCCGCTCGATTCCGCGGATCCAGCCGCCCAACTCCGCCGCCGTCGCCGTCGCCCATCTCTCGCCCATCTTCGTCCGCGTCCCCTTCCGCGGATCCAGTTGCCGTTGCCCCTTTCTGCTTTCGATTCCTCACGAGGTTCGATCGATCCTTCCCTTTTCGCCTCTTTCTTGGTTGTTCTGTGCTTGTTATGTGCTTGTGCTCTGCAATTTGTGCTACGAGTCTGGGCTGCTCTGTTTCTGTGCAAGTGGTGTTTCTGCTCAATTCCGCGGATCCAGTAGTGGTGGTTTTTTTTTTTTTTTTTTTTTTTTTCATGTTATGTCTTGTCTCTGTTCTTGTTCATTTTTTCGGGTTATGTCTCTGTTCTTGTTCAATTCCGCAAATGCAATTTCTCTTTGTTATGCCAGAAGTTCCTTTGGTTCAGTATTATGTCTCGTTTCTGTCATGATGGTGTTGAATGCGTGCTCTGGATGAAGTTGGTGCTGACACTTCAGAACTGAGCTTCATAAAATGAGAATCTTACATTTACTTTGGTATCTTGACTTGATTGGCTGTTCATGCAATGCTTTGATGAAGATGCCTTTTCTTCACTGGTGAATGTTAGCTCATGATAGACTTGATGTTTTGGTGTAATATTCGAGGCAGAACTCTTATTGGCCTGTTAATTTCCGTCACTATTTATTCTCTTGTTGGGAATTTCTTTTTCAGTTTGGCTTATCTGGAACCAATCCCCAGAGGAGCCATGCTTCCCAGATGTTGAACGATCAAAGTATGAGCTTTCACTTTCTTCTCTGTTACTTGGCATTTGAAATTACTTACTGTATAAGGGAGAGGATGGTGCATGATCAAATGAATGTTTCTTGGATTCAAAGTGTCAAACTTGGATTATGGCGATAGTGTATGACGGGCCTCTTACATTGCAGTTTATAGTATGGGAGCAGCCAATGCAACAAATATGATTCCTGTACAGCAGCAGCCACCATCACAAGCATCAAGAAGAGTGAGGTAAAAGGATGGGGACAGCATGATTCATAGAAATAGAATTTTTTGTTTTGTTATCAAATGGATTTCTATTTTAGAAATAGAAATTTTGAGTCGTTATCAAACGGGTTTCTTTGCTCAGAAACTTGTCCGGGGAATAGAAATTGAGAAATTGATTTCTAGCCAGAAATCAATTTCTATTTCAGAAATTTTACCATGCGCAGCCTTGTTAACCAAGAAAGATGTTACTGGTGTTCTCATTTATGTGCCTCTATCGGACGCCTTTCCAAACATCATTAGCCATCAATAAGTTCCCTATTGGAAGATTCATCTCGTACATGTAGTTTTTAGAGCATAGCCAAACTGTGCAACAATCAATTGGCAGCACATCTTCGTGCTCCATCTCCCGTGGTTGAAAGCATTGAATTTCTCGAGCTTTTCCACTTCTTGAACTTGTGCCTTCGGGAAGACGTAATCCATTTGAGACAATAACTATGTTAAACTTGCCGTGGAATAAAGGTCACAAATTCAAGTTGAACAAAATTGAAACAGGAAATTATAGAAGAATTGGACGGAGACACGGCATTACCTGCTCAAACTCCACCGTTCCAACAGAGGATCATTTAATTTGCTCAAAGCTGGTCAAATTTGTCTCATGGCACCACCCCGTCTTCTTATTTGCTTTTCTTCCTTCTTCAGTATGTAAGTCAATAAATATATAAATATCAAATATCAAATACATCAAGAATCATATAAGAAATATTATTAGCAAATATATACACACACACATACATATATATCTATAGGTTGTGCGAAAATCGCCCTAGAGCTCAAATTACTCATGCTTCCTGAAATGGATTAATATCTCGTTATTTCCTCATAGGTTATTGATCTCATCTGACAGACTAAATGTATAAAATGCATTTCCTAAAAATAACTCCAGCTAAGTCTCGTGTTGGAGATATGCGAGGCTATAGAAGCCTGCATTTGTGGCTAGAAAACTTTGCAATTGCCTAAAGTACCCGTTGACGCCATCAAAGCGCAAGCGCACAAACATATAAAGTGGGTAAACCTCACATGAGGCTGAGTCACATAGCACATTCACATAGAAATTTTACACAGCTATTTGCTTTTAATGGTCACTTTAACAAATCTCTAGTTCTTCATTGATGATTCTTAACCATACCTTTGATAGGTGTTCAAGTTATGAACTGTAAATTTAAGTAAAATTATACGAGTATTTTGCAAACTTGTAACCCATCAATCAGAAGTATGACGTGGAATAAGGAAAACATGGCCTATTAGACAATATTTTGTAATGTAAGTATTTTGGTGCATGGAGAGGGAGCCTCTGAGGAGTTGATGTGCCTTTATCGACACCTAACTCACTTTGCTTTTTGTTTTCTCCTTTTTTTCTTAATTTCTCAACTGTCATATTTTGTGTTGCTAGCTTCCTTTTAAAAATTGCAGATTGCCTCAAGAAAAATTAAAGACAAGCATAACAAGAGATCCCATAATTAAACTATTTATCATTATAATGAGTTGTCTAATATTTTAAAAAAAAAATGCAAAGCCAATAGTATTGGTAACATTTGGGCCAAAAGTTGAAAAAAAGAAGAAGTAAGAACATCGTGTTTGATAATCAAATTTATTACTTTTGGCGTCCTAAATTTATTATTTTAAAAAAATAATAAGTTAATGAAAAGCAAATCGCGGATGTGCTCCCGCAGAAAAAGAAACCATTATTTTTTAGAGCTTAGAATTAAGCTTATAAAATAAATAGTGTCTAATGTATGATCTAAAAATAGATGCGGTGAATCTAAAATAGTGGCCACTCAATGAAAGTGCTTTGGAGCATTACTTTACATTTATCTAACAAATTAAATTCACTATATCTATTTTAGATCTATACAATGGACATAATAGATTTTTACGAGCTTAATTCTAAGCTCCAAAAAATATTACTTTCTTTTCTTGCGCTAGAACATCAAAAATTTGATTTTCTTTAACTTATGAACTTTAATGAAATAATATGACAAGTGTACTGGAAATCCTAAAATTTGTCACAAACTCCTTAGAGGTTCTCTCTCCATGCACCATAATACTTACATCATAGATTACTATCTAATGGGCCATATTTTCCTTATCACATGCTATGCCTCTAATTGGTGGGTTACAAATACGAAGACCACTCACATTTAAATTAAATTAAGTTTACAGTTCATAATTTAGACACCAATCAAAGATATGATTGGAGGAAATTTTCCTAACCAAGTACGGAAGAAAATATTAACAATGATTAAATGCAACTACATCGTTAAATAATGAGGAAAATCACTTCAAATTAGATAAATTATCATGACACTCTTAAGGTTCCATGAACGTGAAACCTCATTCTTACATTTAGGGAAAATGTTATTTTACACTCATAACTTTGAAGTTCTTCATTAATTTGCATTCCCCCTCCCCTAAACCTGAACTCGTATAATTATACACTAGTTAACCCCAATAACCTTTTCCCTTAACATGTACTGTGCACATGCCACATCTGAAAGTTCCAATATCAATTAATAATATGTAGGAATTTAAAGACGATAAATATCATAAGTGGAAATTTCAGTTGGATTATTAACGTTGTAGTGAAGGAAAGTCTAAATTGTTTTTTTTTTCATGTTCATAATTATTTACTTGCTTGATTGATAAGTCAAATTATCATACATATCAATTGTCCATATTAGAACTCTAGAGACCTTCAAATTTCAAGCAATACAATTAGATAGTTCTACTTCTACATTATAACTCAGAAGTTATTGGTAGTTGGAGAATTCCTCTCTCTCTCTCTCTCTCTAAGAACATGAAGAAGCCTTCCCGTTGCTCGAGAAGAAAAATAAAGCAAGTTGAACTAGATATACTATAGTGTAGCTATCTCAATGAGTTTGAATACGTGAACATGTTGATAACTTGCTATAGCTTCTAAAGTGAACATATTATTGAACTAGACTTACAGGCCAAATTGCACAGCTTTATAAATGACTTTAGGCCCATTTGAAAAAAATTGAGCAATTTGAACTATTCTTTCCATTAAAAAGGAAAATTTAAAGCGGCCCTGCTCATGTTTTGGGGCCAGCAAGCACACAGAGTCAATTAGAGGTGGCCGCTCTAATTGACCCTTTGCACTTGTAGGCCCCCAAAGAATGACTAGCATCTTGCTTTTTCCGTATCGTAAGCAATGCGGCAAGTTTTTATCGGGTGTTAGGTAGAGATACTGAGCATCGATCTTTTTGCTTTCAATGTTCCTTCCTAGAATGGGGTACATTGTTAAGTTGTTGAGCCTGCGCGGATCCAAGGAAGATCTTAGAGTGGACCAAGATGTAGATCCTCCGTTGCATGAGGAAACTCTCTTTCCTTTGCTTTTTGTTTCTGAAAAAAAAAAAAAAAACAAAATTATTATCGTACTATGCACGAGAATAGACTTATAAAACCAAGGAGAAAGGAAGAAAGAGTAAAGCGTGATAGATCGCATTATACTAGCCTTACAGACCCATTCTTTACGCAATGGAGGACCTCCATCTTGGTCCACTTGAAGATTCCTTCAATTTGTGTAGGCTCAGCAACAACATACCTCATTCTAGGAACAAACACTGCAAGTGCCAGTTTGTTGAATAAGCTTCTCATTCCACATAAATAAAAAGATCAATGTTTGATATCTCTACCAAACACCCAATAAGAGCTTGCCGCATTGCTTAATTCTGCTGATCTTAGGCCCCGTTTGGTTCGACTTTGGGGAAATGCCATTAGGAGAATGCAAATATTTTGAGGTAAAGGGACTTTCGGAAATGTTAGACCGTTTGGTAAATTATAGCTTTGAAATGCAACTTAGTCTAAATACCGTTTGGCAAAATTCACATTTGTAATTAGCTTTTGTTATTTTTTATTTTTTTTAAGTTTGAAATCAAATTCCGGTGGCTGGCCACCGCCGGCCAACCGCCGGCCACCGCCGGACGGGGCCAGATCTGGCCGTCGCCGGGACCGCGATCGGTCGCCGGAGGTCGCGGAGGCCGATTTGGCCGCCGAACGGCCGATCCGGCTCGCCTGGTCGCCCGGCTCGCGCGACCAGCGACGCCGCCCGAGGTCGCGCGGACCTCGGCCCGGCGTCGCCCGGGTCTCGCGCGAGCCAGCGACGCGCGACTGGGGGCGACGCCGGCCGAGGTCGCGCGACCTCGGGCGAGGCTTTCCGGCGCGATTCGGCGCCGCGCTAAGCGCCGCCCACCGCAAAAAGAAGACGACCGGCGAAGGAGACGATGAACAAGTGCTCGGTGAACAGAAAAATCCCATCCCCGGAAGGCCCGATGCTCAAAGTTGGTCCAGCCCGGCTTTCAGCTTTCAGCATCTAAAATGCCCGCATTTTGCAAATGGGCATTCAAAAGCCTAACCAAACAGAAAAAATTTTCCCCAAGGGGCTTTGGGGCCCCAAAGCCCCTTGGGAAAGCCCAACCAAACGGGGCCTTAGTCTTTTGATTTAGCCCAAACATATAAAATAATAAATAAATAAAATTGCGTTTGGAGCACTAATTCTAAAAGTCTCCATCGGGGAAAAGCAAGATGCCAGTCATTCTCTGGGGCCTACAAAAGCAAAGAGTCAATCAAAGCAGCCCACTCTAATTAACTCTTTTGCATTCGCTGGCCCCCAAAAAATAAGCAAGGCAACTGTAATTTTCTTTTTCGACGGAAAGCCTAGTTCAACTTTGCTGTAATTTTTCAAATGTGCCTAAACTCATTCAGAAAGTTATGCAATTTTTACCCAAGAAGTCTAGTTCAATCGTGTGTTCAGATTGTATGCTATAGCAAGTTATTAACATGTTCACATGCATTCAAACTCATTCAGAGAGCTACGCTATGGTAAGTCTAGTTCAACTAAAGTTAAAATGTCCAACTATCATCACCTTCGAGTTAGAATCGCTACCGGGTATATTTGCCTAAAGTAGTTGCCTAAAATTTACGGTATCTCTATATTCCCAATATGGACATATGAAATGTACGGTACTCTAATAGATTTTTGAATTATCAATCAAGCTCTATCTTTAAACGAATTTGGCTTTGGTTTTTGGTTAAATATAAAAGTGTTGTAGGCTATCCATAAATTATTAAAAGTTTCGACTTTGAGATTGATCTTGATAAATCGTATTTCAATTTGAGACATTAAACTCACTAGTTTGTTTGAGAAATGTATATCTCGCCACTAAAGTATGGTTTTTATTTCGTAGACGTTTGCAAAGCTTAATCTTGTCCAAATATATCTGGATGCATGACAATTAAGCATTAAACATCTCTTAGCTACTCAAATTGATATGCTGGATAGAGGTGAAATTTAATTAAGGAGTGTTTGGTACGAATTACAAAGCTCTAAATTATATCTATTAAGCTCAACTTTTGTTGTGTTTTTTAGAATTTTTATGAATGGAAATGTGGCCACAAAACCTTAAGGACATTTTATTTGAAAAAAGAAAAAAAAAAACTCGAGGACATATGTAGTCGATTCTAAAGTCACCCGAAAGTTTACTTTCGCAATTATTTTTTTTTATATTTAATGATATTTCTATTTTAGCAGAAAATTTAAAAGTGAAAGTGAAGATAAGGGCCTCGAGTATACGACTTAATGAGAGGGCCTTCCGGAGATATATTATTGTGGGGTCCACCGTTTTGACAACTGTGACAGCCGTTTCACACCCGCTAGCCTGTCATGCACACAGCTAGATTTTAATATTTTAAATCTATTTTCACCAAACTTTTAAAATGTCTAGCAATTCATTAAGAGCCTAACCCCAGACGTACGAGTAAAAGAATTGGGTCTGTGTCTTATTTTGACACTTCCGAAGTGTGTCTGAATTTTTTCTTTTCTTCTTTCTAACGTGAGTGTTGCAAAACGATTGCACGCAACCTAAATTAAATTTTTAAGCAGAAAAAAAGGGCTAAAATAAGACAAAAGACCAAACTTGACCTTTCGGTCGCTCCTCACGCTGAATTTGGGACACATGGCTGGAAAAATTTGCTGTTACCGACTGTTAGCCTAGCAGCACCCCGAAGTTGCTGGCTTTGGCATGAAATTGAGGTTCTGGTCTTATGGGTGCGGATCAAAATCGTTCAAACGTCAATTTAGGAAAGGATGTTTGTTGCATTTGCTCAAAATATGGGTGAATTTGGAAGGCGGCCGGTGATTTATTCAGTCTTGTGCCGTGGAATGTACGTTTCGTCCAGGTTGAGCCCCTACCCCATGACCAAAAGCGCAGAACGAAAGTGAGAGGAAAGAGAGAGTACCGACAGCAGAGAGAGAAGAAACAGTATAGCGCGGACCGCGTTGACATGATAACTCGGGACTACCTCGAATTTGCTCCGGCCGGACCAGGAAGAATCGGACAAAAACAGAGGAAACTCACTTTGCAAAGCAGACGCGCTAGTCAAAGAGATATTTTACGGTCTGGAACCGACAGTGGTGAAAAAGCAAAAAGAGCCTCTGTCTACTTCAATAATTGTACTCTTTTGCATTAGAGCTCATCTTATCGTGCTCTGATAATTTGTCCCGTGGGTCGTTTTGCCGGGCAACCCGAGTAAAGAGAGGCTTTCTGCGCTTGCATATTGATAGAGTGACTCGGTCGGCGAGTCATTGAAGGAGAAAAAATGAAACGTGACCTAGTGCTTGGGCGTTCTTTTGCAGCGTT
Source organism: Eucalyptus decipiens (assembly GCA_014182575.1). Taxonomy (NCBI): domain Eukaryota; kingdom Viridiplantae; phylum Streptophyta; class Magnoliopsida; order Myrtales; family Myrtaceae; genus Eucalyptus; species Eucalyptus decipiens. The sequence goes on along the minus strand of CM024612.1, from coordinate 39,422,430 downwards.
GATTGGGTCGATTCTTCTCTCTGTGCTCGCACGCAATTCTGTCAAGAGCAACAAGAAGAGCACACGTCGTGATGATCAAGTTCACTTTAATCCAATTTAATTTTTTTACCCTTTTGGTCCAAGGGGCGTATAATCAATTTTCATATAACTTTAAGTACACTTCTAGAATAATTGTTTACCGTAATCTATTTCTCGAGTTCTTTTCTCATGCATAGGATGGGTCTATAGGATAGTATAATGTCATCTATTAAATTCATTTCTTTCTTTTTCTTTTTTATTAGATGCAAATATTAACATCGGGGCCAAAAAGGACTATAATTTACAGAGGTAATCTTCGTCTCAGTCCATTCACAGAGCTTTCTTGGATTCGTGCAGAATCAGCAACTTAATAAACACCGCAAGTGCCGATTTGCTTAAAGACCTCTCATTCCATGGAAACAAAAAGATCAATGCTTGTTATCTCTACCATAACACTAAATAAGGGCCTAACCATATTGCTTACTCTGCTGATCTTACTCTTCTGATTTAGCCCCAAAATACGAAATTTAAAATGTTGCGTCCGTAGTGCGGATTCTAAAAGTCATCCATTGGAGAAAAGGCAAGATTCCAGTCATTTTTGAGATGCCTACAAGTGCAAATTTGTCAACTAGAGCAACGTCCCGTAATTTTTTGGGGACCTACGAGTGCAAAGAGCCAATTAGAGCGGCGCGCCCCCAAACAATAATCTGTCATTTGCATATATCAATGATCATAATTACGTGCTCCATCTCCTGTGGTTTTTTTTTTTTTTGACGAGACCATCTCCTGTGGTTGAAAGCATTGAATTTCTCGAGCTTTTCCACGTCTTGAACTTGTGCCTTCGGGAAGACGTAATCCATTTGAGACAATAACTATGTTAAACTTCACAAATTCAAGTTGAACAAAATTGAAACAGGAAATTATAGAAGAATTGGATGGAGACACGGCATCACCTGTTCAAACTCCACCGTTCAAACAGAGGATCATTTAATTTGCTCAAAGCTGGTCAAATTTGTCTCATGGCACCAGCCCCTTCTTCTTATTTGCTTTTTCTTCCTTCTCGAATATGTAAGTCAATAAATATATAAATATGTAATATCAAATACATCTAGAATCATATAAGAAAATATTATTAGCAAATACACACACACATATCTATAGGTTGTGCGAAAATCGCCCTAAAGCTCAAATTACTCATGCTTCCTGAAATGGATTAATATCTCATTATTTCCTCATAGGTTATTGATCTCACCTGACAGACTAAATGTGCAAAATGCATTGCCTGAAAATAACTCCAGCTAAGTCTCATGTGTTGGAGCTATGCGAGGCTATAGAAGCCTGCATTTGTGGCTAGAAAACTTTGTAATTGCCTAAAGTACTCGTTGATGCCATCAAAGCGCAAGCGCACAAACATATAAAGTGGGTAAACCTCACATGAGGTTGAGTCACATAGCACATTCACATAGAAATTTTACACGGCTATTTGCTTTTAATAGTCACTTTAACAAATCTCTAGTTCTTCATTTATGATTCTTAACCATACCTTTGATAGGTGTCCAAGTTATGACTTGTAAATTTAAGTAAAATTAAATGTGAGTATTTTGCATACTTGTAACCCATCAATTAGAAGCATGACGTGGAATAAGGAAAACATGGCCTATTAGACAATATTCTGTAATATAAGTATTTTGGTGCATGGAGAGGGAGCCTCTGAGGAGTTGATGTGCCTTTATTGACACCTAACTCACTTTGCTTTTTGTTTTCTCCTTTTTTCTTAATTTCTCAACTATGTCATATTTTGTGTTGCTTGCTTCCTTTTAAATATTGCAGATTGCCTCAAGAAAAATTAAGGACAAGCAGAACAAGAGATCCCATAATTTGTTGTCTAATATTGAAAAAAAAAAACTGCAAAGCCAATAGTATTGATAACATTTGGGCCAAAAGTTGAAAAAAAGAAGAAGTAAGAACATGAGTGCCCGATAATCAAATTTATTACTTTTGGCGTCCTAAACTTATTAATTTTTCTTAAAATTAATAAGTTAATGAAAAGCAAATCGCGGATGTGCTCCCGCGGAAAAAGAAACCATTATTTTTTAGAGCTTAGAATTAAGCTTATAAAATAAATAGTGTCTAATGTATGATCTAAAATAGATGTGGTGAATCTAAAATAGTGGCCACTCAATGAAAGTGCTTTGGAGCATTTTTTTTTTTTTTTTTTTTTTGGTAAAGAAGTGCTTTGGAGCATTACTTTACATTTATCTAACAAATTAGATTCACTATATCTATTTTAGATCTATACAACGGACATAATAGATTTTTATGAGCTTAATTCTAAACTCCAAAAATATTACTTTCTTTTCTTTGCACTAGAACATCAACAATTTGATTTTTTTTTTTTAACTTATGAACTTTAATGAAATAATATGACAAGTGTACTGGAAATCCTAAAATTTTGTCACAAACTCCGTAGAGGTTCTCTGTCCATGCACCATAATACTTACATCATAGATTACTATCTAATGGGCCATATTTTCCTTATCACATGCTATGCCTCTAATTGGTGGGTTACAAATATGAAGACCACTCACATTTAAATTTAATTAAGTTTACAGTTCATAATTTAGACACCAATCAAAGATATGATTGGAGGAAATTTTCCTAACCAAGTACGGAAGAAAATATTAACAATGATTAAATGCAACTACATCGTTAAATAATGAGGAAAATCACTTCAAATTAGATAAATTATCATGACACTCTTAAGATTCCATGAACGTGAAACCTCATTCTTACATTTAGGGAAAATGTTATTTTACCCTCATAACTTTGAAGTTCTTCATTAATTTGCATTCCCCCTCCCCTAAACCTGAACTCGTATAATTATACACTAGTTAACCCCAATAACCTTTTTCCTTAACATGTACTGTGCACAAGCCACATCTGAAAGTTCAAATTTCAATTAATAATATGTAGGAATTTGAAGACAATAAATATCATAAGTGGAAATTTCAGTTGGATTATTAACGTTGTAGTGAAGGAAAGTCCGAATTATTTTTTCCATGTTCATAATTATTAACTTGCTTGATTGATAAGTCAAATTATCATATGTTTCAATTGTCCATATTAGAACTCTAGAGACCTTCAAATTTCAAGCAATACAATTAGATAGTTCTACTTCTACATTATAACTCGGAAGTTATTGGTAGTTGGAGAATTCCTCTCTCTCTCTCTCTCTCTCTCTCTCTCTCTCTCTCTCTCTCACATAAAGAAAAAAAAAAAGAAGCCTTCCCATTGCTCGAGAAGAAAAAGAAAGCAAGTTGAACTAAATATACTATAGTGTAGCTGTCTGAATGAGTTTGAACACATGTGAACATGTTGATAACTTGCTATAGCATCTAAAGCGAACATATTATTGAACTAGACTTACAGGCCAAATTGCACAGCTTTCTAAATGACTTTAGGCCCATTTGAAAAAAATTGAGCAATTTGAACTATACTTTCCATTAAAAAGGAAAATTTAAAGTGGCCCTACTCATGTTTTGGGGGCCAGCAAGCGCACAGAGTCAATTAGAGTTGGCCGCTCTGATTGACCCTTTACACTTGTAGGCCCCCAAAGAATGACCAGCATCTTTCCGTAACGTAAGCAATGCGGCAAGTTTTTATTGGGTGTTAGGTAGAGATACCAAGCATTGATCTTTTTGCTTGCAATGTTTGTTCCTAGAATGGTGTACATTTTTAGGTTGTTGAGCCTGCGCGGATCCTAGGAAGATCTTAGAGTGGACCAAGATGTAGATCCTCCGTTGCATGAGGAAACTCTCTTTCCTTTGCATTTTGTTTCTGAAAAAAAAAAAAAAAAAACAAAAAAACAAAAAAACAAAAAACAAAAAAAAACAAAAAAAAAAAAAAAAACAAAAAACAAAAAATAACAAAAAAACAAAACAAAACAAAACAAAAAAAAAAACAAAATTATTGTCCTGCTATGCACGAAAATAGACTTATAAAACCAAGGAGAAAGGAAGAAAGAGTAAAGCGTGATAGATCGCATTATACTAGCCTTACAGACCCATTCTTTACGCAATGGAGGACCTCCATCTTGGTCCACTTGAAGATTCCTTCAATTTGCGTAGGCTCAGCAACTTAGCAACGTACCTCATTCCAAGAACAAACACTGCAAGTGCCAGTTTGTTGAATAAGCTTTTCATTCCACATAAACAAAATGATCAATGCTTGATATCTCTACCAAACACCCAATAAGAGCTTGTGACATTGCTTAATTCTGCCGATCTTAGTCTTTTGATTTAGCCTAAACATATAAAATAAAATAAAAAAAATTGCGTTTGGAGCACTAATTCTAAAAGTCTCCATTGAGAAAAAAGCAAGATGCCAGTCATTCTTCGGGGCCTACAAGTGCAAAGAGTCAATCAGAGCGGCCCACTCTAATTGACTCTTTTGCATTTGCTAGCCCCCAGAAAATGAGCAAGGCGACCGTAATTTTCCTTTTTGACGGAAAGTCTAGTTCAACTAGAGTTAAAATGTCCAACTATCATCACCTTCTGAGTTAGAATTGCTATTGGGTATATTTGCCTAAAGTAGTTGCCTAAAATTTAAGGTATCTCTATATTCCCAATATGGACATATGAAATGTATGGTACTCTAATAGATTTTTTGAATTATCAATCAAGCTCTTTAAACGAATTCGGCTTTGGTTTTGGGTTATATATAAAAGTGTTGTAGGCCATCCATAAATTATTAAATGAGTTTCGACTTTGAGATTGGTCTTGATAAATCGCATTTCAATTTGAGACATTAATCTCAATAGTTTGTTTAAGAAATGTATATCTCGCCACTAAAGTATGGTTTTTATTTCGTAGACGCTTGCAAAGCTTAATCTTGTCCAAATATATCTGGATAACACGACAATTAAGCATTAAACATCTTTTAGCTACTCAATTTGATATGCTGGATAAAGGTGAAGATTCAGTTAAGGAGTGTTTGGTATGAATGACAAAGCTATGAATTATATCTATCAAGCTCAACGTTTGTTGTGTTTTTTTAGAATTTTTATAAAGGAAATGTGGCCACAAAACCTTAAGGACATTTTATTTGGAAAAAAAAAAAAAAAAACCTTGAGGACATATGTAATCGCGTCTAAAGTCACCCGAAAGTTTACTTTCGCAATTTTTTTTTATATTTAATGATATTTCTATTTTAGCAGAAAATATAAAAATGAAAGTGAAGATAAGGGCCACGAGTATACGACTTTACGAGGGCCTTCCGGAGATATTTTATTGTGGGGCCCATTGTTCTGACAGTCGTGATGGCCGTTTCACACCCTCTGGAGTATCATGCACGCAGCTAGATCTTAATATTTTAAATCTATTTTCACCAAACCGTTAAAATGTCACAACAACTCATTAAGAGCCCAACCCCAGACGTATGAGTAAAAAAATTGGGTCTATCTTATTTTGATACTTCCAAAATGTGTCTGAGTTTTTCTCTCTCTCTTTTTTTTTTTTCCTTCTGGTTTAATGCGAGTGTTGCAAAATGATTGCACGTAACCTAAATTAAATTTTTAAGCGAAAAAAGACGTCTAAAATAAGACAAGAAGACCAAACTTGACCTTTCGGTCGCTCCTCGCGCTGAATTTGGGATACATGGCTGGAAATGTTTGCTGTCACTGACCGTTAGCCTAGCGGCACCCCGAAGTTGCTGGAGGCGTGAAATTGAGGTTCTGGTCTTATGGTTGCGGATCAAAATCGTTCAAACGTCAATTTGGGAAAGGATGTTTGTTGCATTTGCTCTAAATATGGGTGAATCTGGAAGGCGATCGGTGATTTATTCAGCCTTGTGCCGTGGAACGTACATTTCGTCCAGGTTGAGCCCCTACCCCGTGACCAAGAGCGCAGAACGAAAGCAGCCAGAGAAGAAACAGAATAGTGCGGGACCACGTTGACTTGGGCTGCGTATAACAACGCTTCTATTCCCGGGAAGAGTTTTTTTTTTTCAGAAATAGTTTTTTCTATTTTCGCTCCGGAACAATTTCGAAAGAAAGAACCCCGTTTGATAACGACACAAAATTTCTACTCATGGAATAAAAAAGAATAAAATGCGTTTGGTAACGCGACAATTTCTTTTTGTATTTATTCATTTTTTATTTTTGCTGATGGATCGCCACCGCCGGCGGTGGCGCGGCCGACGGCGAGAGGCGACGGCGGTGACATGCGACGGCGGCGGCGACCGGCGACCGGTGGCGGCGACGAAAGCGGCCGGGCGGCAACGGTTGGCGGCGGGCCGGCGGGGCTGGGCAACCTAACCTAGCAGCCGGCGGTGGGGCGGTGGCTCCTGGGCGGTTGACAGTGGTCGCGGCAAAAAATAAAATTAAAAAAAGAAAATCACTACTTCTTAAATTATTCCAGGAATAAGAAGAACTTTTTTTTTGCTTCTCAAAACTGTTTTCGGGAACAAAACGGGAACAAAAAATTGAGAAATTATTCTCGGGAACAAATATTTTACCAAACAAGTTTTTGTTCTTTTTTTTGTTCTCAGGAATAAAAAAACAGAAATTGGGAGAAACGGAAGTGTTACCGTGCGCTACCTTGACAACTTGGGACTGCGTCATATTTGCTCCGGCCGGGGCCAGGAAGAATCGGACAAAAACAGCTGGAGCTCACTTTGCGAAGCTGACCCGCTAGTCAAAAAGATATTTTACGGTCTGGAACTGACGGTGGTGAAAAAGCAAAAAGAGCCTCTGTCTACTTCAATAATTGTACTCTTCTGCATAGAGCTCATCTTAATCGTGCTCTGATAATTTGTCTCCTGGTTCGTCGTGTTGGGCAACCGGAAGGTCGAGAGGCTTTCTGCGCTTGCATATCGATAGAGTGACTCGGTCGGTGAGTCATGGAGAAAAAATGAAACGTGACCTAGTGCCTGGACGTTCTTTTGCAGTGTTGGTTGGGTCGATTCTTCTCGCCCGCAATTCTGTCAAGAGCAACAAGAAGAGCACACGTCATGATGATTAATTTTTTTAATTATTTTAATTATTTTTTTTATATTTTTTATGTTGGTATGATTAAGTTCACTTTAATCCAATTTAATTTCTTTCCTTTTGGTCCAAGGGGCGTATAATCACTTTTCATATAACTTTAAGTACACTTCTGGAATAATTATTCACTGCAATCTATTTTACGAGCTCCTTTTTCATGCATAGCACAAGTCCATCGCCTAGTATAATGTCATTTATTAAATTCATTTCTTTCTTGTTCTTTATTTTTTGATGCAAATATTAATGTGGGGGCCAAAAAGGACTGTAATTTACAGAGGTAATCTCCGTCTCAATCCATTCACAGAGCTTCCTTGGATTCGTGCAGAATTAGCAACCTAATAAACAGTGCAAGTGCCGACTTGCTTAAAGACCTCTCATTCCATAGAAACAAAAAGATCAATGCTTGTTATCTCTACCATAACACTAAATAAGGGCCTACCCGCCATATTGCTTACTCTGCTGATCTAACTCTTCTGATTTAGCCTCAAAATACAAAACTAAACACGTTTGCGTCCGTAGCTTAAACTCTAAAAGTCATCCATTAGAGAAAAGGCAAGATGCCAGTCATTTTTGGGATGCCTACTACAAGTGCAAATTTGTCAACTAAAGCAGCATCCAGTAATTTTTTGGGGATCTACGAGTGCGAAGAGCCAATTAGAGCGGCTCGCCCCGAACAATAATCTGTCATTTGCATTTATCAATGATCACAATTCTGAGCTCAATATTTTATGCCATCGCTCTATCAAGCATCCCAACATGGATCATTCATCCAAGGCGAACATCTAGCTCAAAAACGTAAGCTCCATGTATAACAAGAACAGCTGGAGCACACTCTGCAGACGAGACACACCAGTCCCAGATATTTAGGGTCTGGTACGGACAGTTATGAGTAAAAAAATTGTACCAGTCGTTGCAAATCGGTGGACCCCACCGACGGCTAGATCCCACTTGCATGGGCGGTTCGCGAGGACGCCCACTTCACACGCAAACGACTAAATCCAGTCTCTCTCTATAAATCTGTCTACTCGTTCCGTCGCGATCCATGTGCACCATCGTCTTGTAGCGTAAAGCACCAAAAAAAGAACCCTCTGCACGGTCGTCTTGTTGGGCAACCCGATTAGAGGCATTTCGTTCTTTGATTTAACCAGAGAGATCGATTCAAGAATCATCCAAGGAGTAAAAATGAAACGTGATCTAGCGGTCGCACACGATTCTGTCCAAAGCAACGAGAAGAGCGCGCGTCGAAAAGCTGATGATGCCAGTGCGTCTAGCTCCTCCCCCGCTTCGACGGGCAGTAACAGCTACGATGTGTTCTTGAGCTTTAGTGGTCAGGATACTCGCAAAACCTTTGCGGATCACCTCTACAATGGCCTCTTCGATGCCAGCATCCGCGTGTTCAGAGACAACAATGAGCTTCGCGAAGGTGAGAAGATCGGCACCAACCTTCTCCAGGCCATTAAAAATAGTAAAATCTCGATCCCGATTCTCTCTCAGAACTACGCTTCCAGCAAATGGTGCCTTCAAGAGCTCGTTGAGATGACAGAGCGCATCAAAAGCGGGCACGTTGTTTTGCCCATATTTTACCGTGTTGAACCGACCCATGTGCGAAACCAAACAGGGAGCTTTGGAGAGGCTTTCTCCTGTTTAAGTAGGAAGTATCCGGAAGATGTTGAGAAATGGAAAGTAGCACTTCAAGAAGTGGCTTCCCTAAAGGGATGGGAATCGGAGAAAACTGCTGACGGGTACTTCATTTTCCATCGAAGCTTTGTTTACTTTCTTGCAACAGGATCTTGCTTGTAGAGGAGCCTATACATTCGTGTGTTCCTCTACTTGTGCTTGCTTGCTTTCACTTTTATATGCTATAGTGTTGTGATAATGAGATAATAGAATATGATCTTCTAATCCTTTTCGACTCGAATGTTTTGTAAACAGCCGCGAAGGAGATCTGGTGAAAATGGTTGTCAGAAAAGTTTTGAGCGAGTTAAAGAAGGCCTTTCGGCTGGATGTGACCGAACATCTTGTCGGAATCGATAATGCTGTGGAGAGTATTTTGAGATTGCTGGAGAGTATTTTGAGATTGCTGGATGATAACTCTAGTGCTACCCAAATTGTCGGTGTTTATGGAATGGGGGGCATTGGTAAGACAACTTTAGCCAAGGTCGTCCACAATAAGCTCTCCGACCAATTTCAGCATCGTAGTTTTATTGCAGATATTCGAGAATCCTCGCGACGCAATGGCGTTTTTTATTTGCAGAATCAATTAATACGTGATCTGAAAGAGAAAGACCAAGCGTCTAATAAGGATGAAGGAATCAGCCTCTTGGGATCTAGATTTAAACGTAAGAAAGTCCTAATTCTTCTAGATGATGTGGATGATATCGAACAGATCAGAGCTTTGATTGGGAAATATGACTGGTTTGAGAGGGGGAGTAGGATAATAATCACCACAAGGATAAGGTCCGTTCTTGATGATGCCGAGGTGAACTGCCAGTACGAACTCAAGGAACTTGCTCAGGACAAGTCCTTGATCTTGTTTAGTAGACATGCCTTTAGGAGGGACTCTCCTCTGTGTGAATTTGAGTCGCTCTCTCATGCAATCGTGTCCACTGCCGGAGGGCTTCCATTAGCTCTCCAAGTTATAGGTTCGTCTCTTTGTGGGAAGAAGCAAGAATTTTGGCAAGAAGTGTTAAAGAAGTTGCAGAAAGCACCACATGAGAAAGTGCAAGAGAAGTTGAAAATAAGTTACGATGCATTGAACTATGCAGAAAAGCAGATATTTTTGGATATTGCTTGTTTTTTCAATGGATTTGATTTGAGAATTGTATCCTACATGTGGGATGCATGTGGTTACCATCCAAAGATGGAAATTGACATATTGAGTTTTATGTCGCTAATAAAAATTGGAGAAGATGGAAAGGTGCAAATGCATGACCAACTGAGATACCTTGGTAGGGAAATTGTTCATGAACAAGATTATGATGCGCCTATAAATCGAAGTAGGTTGTGGGTGTATGAGGAAGCCATGGAAGTACTTAAGAGGAATAAGGTAATTGTTACCTCTACCATTCTTTCACACTCGTTTTACATGAATTTTCTTGATTGGAATGAATTGTTAGACCTCAGAGCCGAAATTAGTCTTTATATTATTTCCTTGATATGATTAGGCAGTGACGTGTTTAGTATCTGTTCATGGTAGGCATTTCTATCGACTTGGAAAAAAGAAGAAGAAATCTTTAGTTTTAAACAATAAACTCCCTACTACTTAGTGGTTACTTGTGCCCTTAGTGTCGGTATCGTGTTTTTTTCCCTTGATTTGATCTATTGCGCGGATCCTCTAATCAGATAAAAGAAGAAAAAAGAAAAAGGAGTAAATAGCATAAGCATACGAAGGGAATAATTTCATCATTGAAAAACAGAAAATCACGTGTATGATAAAAAGATGGTCTGACCTGAGTGTCAACGTCACCACTATAGAATGAAGGCAAAGTGATATATATGGGTCCACTGTTAGCTGATTTGATGTAACATTTGTGAAGGGAAATCGAGAGGCTTGCGTTCAGGCCCTCCGTCTCGACGAAGACTACACGGGGAGTGAATTTTCTGATTTTTCCTCGGAACTGGAGAGGAAATTCACAACTGAACAATTTGAGACATTGCCGAAATTGAGGTTACTTGCAGTGCATGATGCAAAACTGACTGGAGATTCCAGAAACTTGCTTCCTCGGTTACTATGGCTTGCGTGGAGGGGATGTCCTGCATTTGTGGCCACCAGTTTTTGTCTAAAGAAATTAGTCATCCTTGATTTATCATGTAGTGACATTTCAGAGCTTTGGGAAGGTTGGAGTCATCTTAAGGTCAGAAGGAGATCATCTTATTTTGTCTTTTGTTTCTAATGACTCATTCTTAACAAAAATGTATTAACCATTTTGTTTTGCAGATGGCAAAGCACTTGAAAGTTCTAGATCTTGATTATTGCCATTATTTAAAAGTTACTCCTGATCTATCAACCTTCCAAAGTTTAGAGATATTTTGGCTTAAGGCATGTAGGATTCTGAAGCAAATTCATCCTTCTATTGGAAAAGCCGAGAAACTTGTTTCTTTGGACTTACAGGAATGTTGTGAACTCCAAGAGCTACCCCAAGAAATGGGTAAGTTGCAAGAATTGAAGGAACTTTACATAGGCGAGACTGCTATAGTTGGAATTCCTCCGTCTATAGGTTCTTTGAAGAAGCTGGAGGTACTTGATGCCGCTCGTTGCAAATCATTGGTTGGACTTCCTAATTCAATTAGCCTTTTAGTAAATTTGTCGACCCTTAACCTGAGTTTTTGCCCTAGGTTATGTAAACTTCCGGAGAGTATTGGATCCCTCGTGAAATTGCAGTGCTTGTCATGTGGATTTGATGATCTTTTCCATAAGATAACCGACTATAGTAAGTTGGACCGATTGAGTGGATTGAATTCGTTAAATTCAGGCATTTGCAATTTACCTGAATCCATTGGGGATTTGAAAATTTTGAAATTTTTAAATATTGCTTGGAATTTTAAATTGAGTAATTTACCTAGTACTATTAGCAAGTTGGGCAACCTTGAAGAATTAGATGCCTCAAATTGCAAGAATCTAGGAGGAGAAATTCATATAGATGGGTTGTCTTCATTAAAGATCCTTCGTTTAAGTTCAACAGGTGTTTCTGGCTTCCATGGCACATTCGATAAGGTTTCTTGTCTTGAGAAACTTATATTAGACAATTGCCATATGCTTCAATCATTGCCAGAGCTTCCTACCTCTTTAACAGTTTTGAAAGTCAGCGGTCAGCATGGCACATTTCCTCAACTTTCTCATTTAATCCACCTGGAAATTCTCACCGTGAAGGATTGCCCGTTGTTGGAATCCATGCCGGAGCTTCCCTCGGGACTATTGGAACTTTCTGTCAGCAATTGCGGTGAGTTGAAAGAGTTACCGAATTTGTCAAATTTGGAAATCTTGTCAGAATTATATGTTCAATCATGCGAAGAGCTGATGGAGATCACGGGTCTAGAGGGATTAAAGTCCTTAGCAAGACTTACTGTAATTAAATGCTGGAAGTTGTCCAACCTTGACGGCCTTGAACATCTAGAATCTTTGAGACACTTGCGTTTATCGTCAAGTGGTTCAATATTGAAAGATGATCAAGTTCGAGGCTTTGAAAAATTGAAAAACTTGCGGTTTGATTATCGTATCCCTGACTCGATTTGGAAGTTGGAATGGTTGACTATACTGAACTTGTCATGTTCGGGCATTTGTGAATTATCTAAATCCATCGGGGATTTGAAAAACTTGGAAATTTTGGATATTTCTCATTGTGAGAAATTGAGTAGTTTACCTAGTACTATCGGCAAGTTGGGCAACCTTGAAAAATTATATGCCTCAAATTGCAAGAATCTAGGAGGAGAAATTCATATAGATGGGTTGTCTTCACTGAAGATCCTTCATTTAAGTTCAACACGTGTTTTTGGCTTCCATGGCACATTCGATAAGGTTTCTTGTCTTGAGCAACTTATGTTAGACGATTGCCATATGCTTCAATCATTGCCGGAGCTTCCTACCTCTTTAACAGTTTTGGAAGTCAGCGGTCAGCATCGCACATTTCCTAAACTTTCTCGTTTAAGCCACCTGAGAAAGCTCACTGTTAAGGATTGCCCATTGTTGAAATCCATGCCGAAGCTTCCTACCTCTTTAACAGTTTTGGAAGTCAGCGGTCAGCATCGCACATTTCCTAAACTTTCTCGTTTAAGCCACCTGAGAAAGCTCACTGTTAAGGATTGCCCATTGTTGAAATCCATGCCGAAGCTTCCCTTAAGACTATTGAAACTTTCTGTCCACAATTGTGGTGAGTTGGAAGAGTTACCGAGTTTGTCAAGATTGGAATTATTGTCAGAATTATTTATTGACTCGTGCGGAGAGCTGACAGAGATTAGGGGTCTAGAGGGATTAAAATCCTTAGGATGGCTTACTGTATCTAGATGCTGGAAGTTGTCCAACCTTGACGGCCTTGAACATCTAGAATCTTTGAGAGACTTGCGTTTATCGTCAAGTGGTTCAATATTGAAAGATGATCAAGTTCGAGGCTTTGAAAAATTGAAAAACTTGGAAAAGCTAGCGGTAGCGGGCTGTGAGTCCCTTGTAAGAGTGGACGTTTCGCAATTAACACGTCTAGATGGTTTAGGTTTTCGTGGATGCTGCAAGCTACTCGAAATTAAAGGCCTTGAGAGATTGAAAAACTTGATAACGTTAATTCTCGCGGGGTGCCCTATTGATACATTACCAGACCTCTCGTGCTTGCATAACCTGGAACAAGCGTGCGTTGACAAGCGCTCGAACATACCTGATTTCGGGGAGTGAGGAGAGCCAAATATGAGGGCAACTGATTTTATGAGTACCGGCCTCAGTAAATTTTCAACATCCATCAAATTTCGAAGATTCGATGAAATAATGGGGGGTCAAACTCGCATGAACTTCTGGACATCGCAGAGCTCTGGGAATCAAGGCGTTCAAACTCTAGAAGGCATTCAGCGATGCAACTTATCAGACGAGTTAACGGTATTCGGGCACAACGTCCGGAACGATTCACAAATCCTCGGAGAAGGTAAATAAAGCAGATCACGCTATTCATCGTCTCTGTCTCCATCTCCCCCGCCTTTACGGCCCAAGTCTCCAATCTCAATTTTCAATTCTTGATGTTCAGGAGGTCATAGTTGAAAAAGCAGAGGAGATCGAGTTCGAAAACGGCACACGCAGCAGCGTCATTCTTCACGGTCAAATTCAGATAAGTGGAACCAGCTCCTTCGGTGGGCGATGATGCTTCGAAGAAGCACGACAAGCAGAGGAACAAACCGCGAGTCTTTTCGTGTGGTGAAAATTGCTGAGAGCTTATTCATCCACGATTCTTGTTCAAAGGGGCTTTTGAAGGACGGGTTGCACAAAGTACTTGAATCTGGTGAAGCCTCCGGTACATGGGCTGTCTCCAAGAGTTACAGTGAGTGACGCCGTGAAGTTCCCCTCTCGGTTGAGTCGCTGCTGGAATCGTCTCCGGTGACGGCAGGCTCTTCACTGAGGATGGGGGAAGGGGTTTCGAGTGAGGCCGAGGCACCTGCCGGAAAAGATCAAGTCGAGGACTCTTGGCTACGGCGATTGTTAGCCATCTCTTCTGCGGACATCATGATGCAGGTGCGGTTAGTAAAACGCCAACTAAAAACGATTTTACCAACGCACGCATAAATTAGTTAGTGATCAATTTTTTTCCCTTCAAATTATGCAAGCGTGCACTACAATAGAATTACAAATATGTCAATAAAAATAGTAACTGACAGATTTCTTCTATTTATAAAGATTTTCACCAGCTAAAAATGTTTACTGTTAACGTATTAACCATTTGATATTAGTGACGTACGAAGGAAGAAGCTTGATATTTAGTTAGAAGTTTTTTTCCTTTTGTCTCCTTTCCCTTTGCATAAAATTTAATCGTTTTCCATGACAATAGCATATTGTTTTTCCCTCTCTTACGTGATTCAAGCAACAGGGTAGCTAATGGAGGAGGACGGCATTATGCTTTGGGGAAAATCACTCTCTTGATGATGCCAAGAAGTCATCGGAATGCCTTCTAAGAACATTACATGTCATAGCCATCAAGTAAGACTGCTGATCTTAGATAACCTATCAATGACTATCACCAGTAAATCCGAGTTGTAATTTTCTCTAAGTACCAAGTTTCAAGATGATTTGCTTCCTTCCTTGACATCTATTTGGTTACGTTTATTCGCCTATGCAGATACTGTTGACTTCATTTTATCCATGGGGATGCTCAAATGAAAGAACAGTTTGCCTTAAATAAGCCAATATTGTACTCTCCAAGGAAACCCCTTAGCTTCAGTTATCTCAATCCGTTAAGAATTCTTTTCATGGTAAGTCATTAACATGTTTTTGATACACTGCTATATTCTCTTCACAAGATTCCCTGGCCAATTTGGATTCTTGCTGAGATTTACGTGTTGAATTTGACCGAGGGCTGAGGGCTGAATATCGATCAAATTCATTCCGTCTGGAAAAATGAGCTTCAGATTTTATGTTTTACTCATTCAAGCATTAGAAATTTTTTTACGCTATGCAATGTGATTTCTTCTGCTGATGCTCATTCTGGACCTTTGGAATAGCAAGACATACTATAGCATGCTATGTACGATGAAAGAAACATGTCTTTTTAATCTGGGACATGTAAACCAAAGAGAACCATATGTGGAGGTAGTTCTGCTGTGAGATTAAGAATGAAGTGACTGTGTAAATGGACTGTTTGTTTGTTTCGGCACTGGAATGAGGCAGAGCTGGATGATGTTGCTCTTGCTTTGTGAGAATTTTGGTGTCAAGACTACTCTGAAAGATTTGATAGTAATCGATTCTGTGGATAACAAATTGATCTCATGATGTTGCGCCAATTTGCAGGAGCAGTTAATGGCTTTCTTAGGGATAGTTTTTAAGTTCATTGAATTGATGCAGTTTATGAAGGTTGCGATTTATAATTATTGTTCTTGACATTCAGGCAGCTTGAGACTTTGGAATTGTATTTATCCAACTCCTGATTTGTTGAAGGATTAAGACTTGACAAGCAATTTCTCTATGAACCTGAGGAAAATATTGACCATAATTGTGTGATTCCTAAAGCGGAAGATTGAACATCCTGACATTAGTTATAGAGGACACATATGTGGAGTCTCAGGATTTCCGTTCAAAATTCTTTTGTTCCAGAGAAAATGTATTTTGATAGCCAGGACAGTTGCTGACTAGATGTCAAAAAGCTGTTTGTCAACGATTCAAATTTCTTATTTGGTTGCCCTTATGGTAAAATCAAGTTCTTTGCCCCTGATCATGATATTGTTAATTCAGTTATCTCAATCCCTTAAGAATTCTTTTCATGGTAAGTCATTAACATGTTTTTGATACACTGTTATATTCTCTTTACAAGATTCCCTGGCCATTTTGGATTCTTGATGAGATTTACGTGTTGAATTTGACCAAGGGCTGAGGGCTGAATATTGATCAAATTCAATTCCGTCTGGAAAAATGAGCAGATTTTATGTTTTACTCATTCAAGCATTAGAAATTTTTTTATGCTAGGCAATGTGATTTGTTCTGCCGATGCTCATTCTGGACCTTCAGAATAGCAAGACATACTATAGCATGCTATGTACGATGAAAGAAACATGTCTTTTTAATCTGGGACATTTAAACCAAAGAGAACCATAGGTGGAGGTAGTTCTGATGTGAGATTAAGAATGAAGTGACTGTGTAAATGGACTGTTTGTTTGTTTTGGCCCTGGAATGAGGCAGAGCTGGATGATGTTGCTCTTGCTTTGTGAGAATTTTGGTGTCAAGACTACTCTGAAAGATTTGATAGTAATTGATTCTGCGGATAACAAATTGATCTCATGAGGTTACGCCAATTTGCAGGAGCTGTTAATGTTAGGGATAGTTTTTCAGCTAATTGAATTGATGCAGTTTATGAAGGTTGCAATTTATAGTTATTGTTCTTGACAAGTCAGGCGGCTTGAGACTTTGGAATTATATCCATCCAACTCCTGATTTGTTGAAGGATTAAGACTTGACAAGCAGTTTCCTTATGAACTTGAGGAAAATATTGACCATAATTGTGTGATTCCTAATGCGGAAGATTGAACATACTGACATTAGTTATAGAGGACGCATATATGGAGTCTCAGGATTTCCGTTCAAAATTCTTTTGTTCCAAAGAAAACGTATTTTGATAGCTAGGACAGTTGCTGACTAGATGCCAAAAAGCTGTTTATCAACGATTCAAATGTCTTTTTTGGTTGCCCTTATGGTAAAATCAAGTTTTTTGCCCCTCATCATGATATTGTTAAGAGTTAATTAAGTATAGAAGTATAGAGTAGTATGTTCAATTCGCATTGTTTGGCGATGCGGATCTTGGGTCTTGAACTCTCTGGCCAATTTATGTTCTTGTTTCTGCAATTATATTTGAAGTCCATTGTCAATTTCCATTAATCTTCCAATTCTACAGGAAAGGAAAACAAAGGCACCTTACTATACTCTCTTTTCTTTTTCCCATTTGTTGCGACAGAACGAGAACAGACAGACAAACGGCAGGAAGGCAAAAAAACAATTAAAGAAGAAAGGGGTGATCATGAAGTGAGGTGAAGGGATCCAAGTTGATATATCCGTTGAACGAGGACAGAGATTCAGGGGTTGTGGAGGTATCTTCCAGCAAGCGAAGCAGCTTCCTTGACAAGAGAGAGGATGTCAACTTAGCATTTGCTTCCTGTTAACGTCCCCCTCTGGAGTTCTGCAAGTTGGCCGTGCAGTTACATTAAGTTTTGGCTGCATTCCTGGCTCAAATAGCCATCTGCACAACACCTGCCAGGTCCCCATCTATGAATGATTGATCAAAGTAAAGGATCGCCGCCGCTTAGTACATTTGACAAGCCAAAATATTTGTGAAGTTAATGTCCCGGCACGGTTTATGAGAAAGAGATAATCTGGGTATGCACTTTTTGTTATAAAAGCAAATGTCGATATTATAGACCAACATGAGTGCATATGCTGCCCCACAGTCTCCTCCCTCGAAACATCAGAACAGTAATCAAAGTTGGCTTGTGAATGAAGAGATGGTCTAGTGAAATTGTGGAACAACAGAGTTAATTTTACTCAATCTGCATCGTACCTTTTCATCTTTGTGAATCCAGGCATGTGTAGACGTATAAAGCTATCTTTCCCCTGTGAAGAACGTTTCCACGTTCTCCGTCATAAAATGCTCATGTAAAATGCAGGGGGCCAACGACTAGTTATATCGATCAATTCGAAGAGGAGAAAGTTGAATACGTCGATGTTGAAACTCACTTATTTGGGCTTGAACCCAGGCTTCGCGCTTCATGCAGCAAGCGTCGAGGCTGTCGCAGGGTCTCTCCCCCCGACATCCGCTGTAAAAATGGTAAACGCAGAGTTGAAATTTCGTGAAAACAGGAAATAGGAAAATAAGGAAAGTCTGGTTGTTTTGAACCAAATATATAATTAAGTTGGAAAATTTGTTCCTCGGGCCTCCATCGATGACCTTCCTTGACATCTTTGCCATTATTGGTTTCTCTCCTTATGGCGCGGAGGCTCCTGAGATGGAGGCCGACCCATATTCCTAATTCAGTGACTTGACCAGTAAAGAACTTTCCTGTGGTCCTTTCAGTTGAAAAATTTCGTGACTCTTGATTTTCATACGTAGAAAACAGAAAAGGTAACTTTGTGAGCTTGATTTCGTTTGTGATGGATAACTTGCACCCTTGCGACTTTTAGTGACTTTTAGTTACCGGAACATCCCATGCTTTAACAAAAATATATGCTTTTTAGCTTCGACTCGCCCTTACCTACTGCTTTGACGAATGGCCAAGAGACACGTCATCATTCCCTACTAGTTTTTTACACTGAGAGTAATCGGTGATTACAACATCCAGACGCTAAACTCCGAGTCTAGACAGTTAGATCTGTTGGGACCTATACGGGATTTACATGAATCTTTTTATCATTAGGAGTTGAAATTCAGTTTAGTGTGTGTACTCGGTATGTGTAAAAGGAGTAGAAAGCGAATCGTCACCCGTCAGCATTCCTACATGAAGGATCTCTGCCCGTTGGATTACAAAAGAACAAATCCCAATCGTTCATTGAAAAAGTGTTTGTGAGGTAAAAAATATTATATGAGAGATGCAATCAGCTCTGGGATGTGACATTTTTGGGACGGAGAATCGATCTCTTGAGAGACGGGAGAATTACCAAAAAAGTCCTAAACCTATTGCAATTATGTCAATTAGTCCTAAACCTTTTACAATTGTGCCAATTCAATCCATCTAGCCAAAATTGGCCGGCCGGCAAACGATTTTTAATAATTTTTTAAATTTTTTCGAATTTTTCTTCTTTTTAAAATTTTTTTTTCTTTTTTTTTTTTTTTTCCTTATCTTCTTCTTCCACCCGGCGTCGGCCAGCCCGGCCGGAGGCGAGGCCGGCGAGGTCGGCCTCGCCGGCCACTAGCGAGGCTCGCCCCTTCCGGCCACTGGCAAAGGCGAGGCCGCCGTCGCCCGACCAAGGCGAGGCTCGGCCTCGCCCGGCCAAGGCGAGGCTCAACCTCGCCTTGCCATGGCGAGGTCGAGCCTCGCCGGATCCGGCAACGGTGGCCTTGCTTTGTCGGGGTGAGGCTCGCCTTCGCCGGTGGCCGGCGAGGGCGAGCCTCGCCAACGACGGCGGCCTCGCCGGCCACCGGCGAGGTCGACGAGGCCGCCGTCACCGGATCTGGCGAGGCTTGACCTCGCCATGGTTGGGCGAGGCCGAGCCTCGCCTTGGCCGGGCGATGGCGGCCTAGCCGTCATTGGGCGAGGCTCGCCTTTGCCGATGGGGCGGGGGCAAGCCTCGCTAGTGGCCGGCGAGGCTGACCTCGCCGGCCCGAGCCTTTGCCGGCCAGCGCCGCCGCCGGCTAGAGGAAGAAGAAGATAGGAAGAAAAAAAAAATAAAAAAATCGAAAAAAATTATTAAAAAATCGTTCACCGGCCGACCGGCGTCCACGTTAGCGTTGGCCGGCCAATTTTGGCTGGATGAAGTGAATTGGCACAATTGTAAGAGGTTTAGGACTAAGTTGGCCAAAAAAAAAAAGTTTAGGACTAAATTGGCACAATTGTAATAGGTTTATGACTTTTTTGGTAATTCTCCCCTTGAGAGACCTCAGAACCCTATAACTAGGACAGTGGTGACTTCAAGTCTTTAACATGCATGGGTACATTGAGATTGAAAATTTTTACCATTTGAATTCGCGTAAGAAAAGTAATGTGAAGGAAATACATGTAGGATTGCTCAACCAAAATAAATCAATAGCCGTAATTGATTGGGTGAGAGAGAGAGAGAGGCTAGTCAAGACAAAACTCGAGATTTCTTTAACTACACATATGAGCAAAACATAACACGAGATTCTTTCTGATGCTAGTGCCAGCATCAAAATGGTAGCAAATGCGTAACCGTTGATTGCTCTCAAATTTCAAAATCTCTTTGGCACAAAATTTGCAGCTCAAGCATGTGATGATAGCTTCTCCTCTATTTGTTGCGGGTCAAGGACTCTTTCTCCTTCTTTGAACTACGGTTCCTACTTTTCATAAAGTTATCTCTGATCAATAATAGAACAGAATCCATTTGACATCATATCTAAAGGATTCTTTGATTTGAACCGAAGAAACAATGTCACTAGATCATAATCAAAACTGGCCCCAAACATTCTTTTGTTCGCAGGCATCTACACCAAGGGCATGTCTTGAAAGGAAACAAGGAAAGAAAGAAATGGGAAGAAGAATTAGGGCGTGCATGGAAACGCTCCAAAGAAGTGTTTCCGGAACACTTCTGTACGGATTTTGTTCCCGGGAACAAAAAAAGAACAGAAACGCGTTTGGTTGCGTTTCTGTTCTTTTTTTGTTTTTTTGTTCCCGGAACAAAATAGGAACAAAAAAAAGAAACAACAAATTCTTGTTTCTGACCTTGAGAAACACTTCTTGGACGCCCGAAAGGAACAAAAATGAAAAGAACAAAAAAAAACAAAACCGGAACACTTCGGAAACACTTCGTTCGTTCGTTCCGACCCTTCTCCTTCGTTCGTTCGTGCTGTCCTTCGTCCCCTTCTCCGTCGTTCGTCCTCTCCATTTTCCGGCGTGTCTCCCTTCTCTCCGGCGCCTCCCACACGGCCGACTCTCCGGCGACTCCTCACTCCGCCGACGCACCGGCTGAAGCTTCCGAATCCGTACGTTTCGGTGCTCCTCCTTCTCCTGGTCGACGAGGGCTTCGGCGACGGCTCGCTCGAGGCTCAAGCGGCGTTGCTCGCCCAGATCTGCGGCAGATCGGGCGACGGCCGCTCGCTCGAGCTGCTGTGGTCGCTCGCGGAGCGGCTCTCGCCGGCTCGAGCGGCGACCCGGAACTCTTATTTAATTCCACTTCGGTCCCTATTCCCGCTCCGGCGTGCTTTCGCTCCCGGCGTGCTTTCGTGTGGGGAGCTTCACGTTCCGTGGCCGGCGACGAGCCACCGACGGCGGCTGGCCGACAATCTTCCCCTCCGAGCTCGAGTCGCCATCTCCGGTCGTGTTCCCCGATTGGCGCAATGGCACATTATCTATTCTTAAGTTTTTTTTTTTTTTTTTTGGGATTTTGTCGTGTTTTGGTTGCGGTCGAAGCGCAGCGTGGCCGGACAGGAGGCGAATTAGGCGACTTGGTTCGTGTTCTTCCTTCGTTGTATAATGTCGGAATCCTCCTTTTTGGGTATGGAATTGAAGTTTCGATGGGTATTCGTCTCGAAACCGGACTGATTCGTGCGGAGGAAGCTGAAATGTGTCCGGGATGGACGTTTTAGTGTAGAGGAAGAGAAGAAGCTCAGCGAATCGGAATGCGTTGGTCGAGTTTGTGTTTAGTATTAAGCATTCGATGCTTTGTTGATGAGTGGGCTTTGACTCGATCCATCCCGACGGTGAGGAGAGTTATGGCACCCGCCTTTAATGGTTGAACCGGGATCCCAAATTGATGTCGGGCATTGTTCACGGCATCTTGCATCTGATTTTGGGAGGTGTTGTGGAAATTGGATTCGATGCTCGGGAGTGTTATGTGCCGGGCTACGTTTATGGGTATTTAACGGCATCATCTCCAATCTCGAGTCCATGACATTGATTAGCTACTTAGACCCCGTTTGTTCCTTTCACGACCTTGTTAATCCGAGGACGATTTGATCGTCGTCTCTCGGCTCCTTGGCGTGCTTTGTTCGGAAGCTGCAGGTTCTTGGAGCTGGTCTATGAGAGATACGATACTTTGTATGTTGCGAAGCCTCCGAAGATGCGTGGACTATCTTTTCATCGACGTTCTTTGACATACTTCTTTGTCGGGGCACTTGTTGTGCTGCTGTGGGTATTAGCAACACCTTAGGTTTTAGATGTCATGGTGATTGATGCTTAGGGTTGTATAATTGCCTTTACGGGGCTGAAATTTTATTTTAATCCAAACTTAATTGCTTATGATCTTTCTTATCACCGAGACTACCGGACTATTGATTATGATTTAGTAGAAACTGCGGTCTGCAATTTTTCAAGCAAATGAGCACACGTGGAGCTGATATGCACGGGTCCTGGTTCTACAAAATGAGAAAAGATTTCTAATTGAATGTCATCATACCAGCAGAGAGATTATTACTATTTACTTGATTCATCTTATGTCTAATAACCGACTATTACTGGTTTTGTAGATGGCTCAAGGATTTTATGTTATTTCTTTAAATTTGCTGCTTTAGGAGGCATTTCATGTTGATGAGTTCAGTGGTTTATAGTTTCCTGGATATGGATTCCTTATTCTTGATTCAAACGGCCCATTTGGGTTTGTTTTTACTTTGCTTGAGCTTGTAGATGAAAAGACTCCAGCATATTGACCTGCATGTGTCATGGGCTTTTTGTTTTCTAGTTGTCTATCTCTGCAACTTTAGTCAAGATCGGTGTAGAGAAAGATTATGGCACAGAATTGTAAGAGCATTGACGTCATCTCGGGTTATCAAGAGGACTTGGTGGCGGCGTATCTGTCTTATTGATCACCTTGTTCATAAGAAGACATATCTAACGAAGCTGGAATCCGTGTGGACCATCACTCTTTTTCCATCTGATGCAGAAAAAGTTAGAAAGTGACATGTGAGCACATGAAACATTAAACTCTGTTTGCATTGGATGAATTAGTTAATTGCATTCAATTCGATAGCTTCAGCCTTTACTATGAACCTTCAAATGTTTTTTGTTTACAAACCGAATAGCTTTTAGTTTGTTAGATATGTTTTCTTACTAAAAGTTTGGCAATGGCACTCATTAAAAAATGTAGATATCTTTTTCTGCGAATTTCTTATTTGGCAATGGGTAAAATTTCTTATTTGGTGGAATTTTTCCTCCTCGTACAATGCATGTGGTGTCTCGAGATATCTTTCTATAACATAGTTCTAATCATCATTTGTTTCCTTGTAACTTGAGTTTCCGCCTACCAGCTTATTCTAGGTTCTTTTCTCGCATTATAAATCAAGTTATTTAGTCCAAACTCACTCATTTACTCATGCTTTAAAACTAAAAATTAAAAAGTACTTGAAAAAAATTTGATACAAACTTTACTTACAAATTTTTTTTACGAAATATGCCATATGATCACCCATATAAAATGTTTGTCTTCACTCACCATGAACAAAATAAAATTAATAAGCATTTCATAGGAATGAGAATTCAATATTAAGTTTAAACTTTATTAAATAAAAGCTTTTTTAAAAAAAAAAAATTGGAAACAGAAATTTTTGTCATTTACCAAACGTGTTTCTGTTCTTTTTCTATTCTAGGAACAGAAATTGACTGCAGTTACCAAACGTGTTTCTGTTCTTTTTTATTCCAAGAACAGTTTTTTTTTACACTTACCAAACGCGTTCTTTTTGTTCAAAAATGTTCCCGGAACAGAAACACTTTTATTTTTATTTCTCGTTCCCAGGAACAAAAAAAGAACAGAAGTGTTTCCATGCGCACCCTTAGTAGACAGCATAAAGTAAGGGACGTGCGAGATTTTCTTCATCAACCCACCAAGAAAAGTGAACATGATTGAACCCTGACTCTGAAGTGAAGTTTGTGGAATGAGAACTTCCTTCCAGATGCAATCCAAAGCTAGAAGCAAATATATTTCCAGCAAAACCAAGAAACCAGTGTACGATTGCGGATCTGCAGCAGAGCTTCACCAGTTATCGTGTTTTTTTTTTTTTTGGTAAAGGCTTCACCAGTTATCGTGTTATTCTCCAAAAACATCAAAATGTCGATTTTCATCACCGAGACATCGTCCCTCAACTTCTAGCAACTCACGACGTTAGTGGATACGGTCTTTGTATTCTGTTTCTGGCGGGTGTGGCGGCTCAAAGTGTGGAACAGCTTTCTAAGGCTTCACTCTGATGAGCCCGTCATGTACGGATGCGGTGTTCGCGCAGCTTCGCTCTATGACTTTAGCTGCATGAGTAAACATGAAGGAATGAGCACAATTGCCCAATACCCATGATAAGTAACCTTATCTTAGCCAACGTAAAATATAGAAGCAAAATGGGAACATAAGAACACCGATACACATTAATCAATGAGTTTTTTTAGGCTGTGCATTGCGTTGAGAAGATAAAATATGCCTCACTCCCTTTTCATCAAAGAAAGGACGATCAGAAATTCCTGTTTCCATTCAGCCTTATGCCTAAACAAATGTCATTTCATGAACGAAGAGGAAAGAGTTGTCATGCTTTATAGATGCGTTCTCTCAAAAAAGTAAAATATTTTTAAATATGGATCAAATTAAATCCATAAAGATTATAAAATGGTTGTTTGTTGATGTTGGACTGGAAAATAAATGCCTAGAAATTAAATTGCAGGAAAGATAAATTTACTGGAATTTCAAAGGTAAGGATAATTTATTTATTTTTTATTAATTTTACAAAGAGTATAATGTAGATATTTATAACCTACCATTGATAATTACATACAAGCAGTTTTTTATTTTTAAATCCACCAAGCAGTTTTATTTTTTACCGTGGCATGACCGTCAATTCAGCGATTTTCAATCAAAATTAGTTGAAAGAATTAAATTGACAAATCATGAAAAGTTTTAGGAAGATTAAAAAGTTCAGGATTAAATCAACCGTCATACATTAAGTCTATGAATTTTTTGGATAGTTTTCTCAAAAAACATATATGTATGGCAGAGCCTAATTGTTTTGATCCAAGCAAATTCCTATGGACTAACCACCCAGTACATTTCAATTTCCTTCATACCTACGTACCTAAACCTAAACCTAAATCCGTTATAACCATGAAAAACGATGGTGCATGGGAGACAATTTACTCTGACGTGGAGTCTCCTGTCGTATGATTTGCAAAAGGAAACAGAAAAATCATATGATTTCTCCTGCTTATTAGGTTTATGTTGCCTTTCAGTCTTCACAATATTGTACAACATTCACAGATGGCACCAACTTGTCCGCCTTGTTGTCGTCTCTACGACGTCTACGTTTGTCTACGTAAAAGGGACAACGTTGTGATTATTGATGTCAAAGAGTAGTTAGCAAAGATGATTTCGCAAATTTATGTGATAAGATTTACGTTGGTCGTTTTAGCACATTTATCCATGACCAATGCACCATTTGGGACACCACTCAATGGGCCAATTTTCCAAGGGCAATATCTTCTTCAACAATTCTCTTTAATTGATAGATTATAAGTTATAGACATTGACCATATGTAAAATTTTTTAAAACTAAATGTAAGTGATGTTTATGTTTATAACCCACCAATCAAAGGTATAATCAAAGGGAATTTCCTCTAACAAGGTTATAGGAAAATATGGCACATTTTGTAATCATAAAATTACTCTTTTGATGGTAATTCCATTATATCCTCTAATGAAATACCTTCACTTGCGATGATTTTGAGTTTTCATTCCTTAATATCACACTGAATCAATTAAGTACATTCTCCCCTCTCTAATCATACCCGGAATCCATAACAATGGAGACCATTGATGCTCACCTTATAAAGGATCTATCTTTTAATATAGGATGTATATAATTGGACAAATGATTTTAGATTATACATATGTAACTTATTTACCCCTTTAAAGGCATGTGCATGGCACATGTTAAGTGAAAAGATTTACGGGATAAAAGTATAACATGGTACAAGTTCGGGTTTGAGGGAGGGGGTATGCAACTTTATGAAGCTCAAAGTTTGTTGTGCACCGATTTCAAAGTTAAAGAGGGTAAAATAAAATTCTCCCTAAAGGTAAGAATGAGGTTTCACACTCATGGAACCTAAGAGTGTGGTGATAATTTATCTAATTATAAGTGATTTTCCTCATTTTTTAAGCAATGTAGTTGCATTTAATCATGGCCACTATTTTCCTCCATATCTAGTTGGAGAAAATTTCCTCAGATCATATCTTTGATTGGTGTCATATTATGGATTGCGATTTTAACTAAAATTAAATGTGAGCAGCCTTCATATTTGTAACCCACCAATCAGAGTCATAGTAGAGAATAAGGAAAACATGGCCCTTCTGACTAGCAATCTATAATGTAAGTATTCTGCTGCATGGAGAGAGAGCGTCTAAGGAGTTGGCATGTTCTTTATTGATCTCCAAGTCATTTTCCTTTTATTTTCTCCTTTTTGGTTTAATTTCTATACCATGTCATATTTTGTGTTGCTTGCTTCAAAAATTGCAAATTGGCTCAAGGAAAATTAAATACAAGTGGAACATGATGTCCCATAATTAAACTATTTATCATTATAATAAGTTGTCTAATTAAAAAAATTGCAAAACCAATAGTACTGTTGACACCTATTTTTAGCAAATCTAGAAAAAAAAAAATTGCATCGGAACAAATAAAAGGAAAAAATGAAAAAATTTGGGAAATTTATTTGATTGAATTATGCAAGGAAATATGGAATTCGATGGATGTCCGGATTTTGTTAAATGCAGAAACAATTTAAAAATCAAATGAATAAGGGGCAAGAATTTCTACAAAACGGAATAAATTAGAATAAAATCGGGCGATTGCGAAATCACGCTCTGATTTGCAGCTCTGATTTAATGCGATAGAAGATGGAAACTCGAAAAAATGCCATACAAGGTGGCCGTTCGGAATTAGTATAAAAGAGAGTTTCATTTTTCGTAACTGGGGGTGCGAAAAAAAAATTGAGAGAGAAATCCGAAAAAAAAATTGAGAGCAAAAGTGAGGGTTTTCTTCGGTTTTAGGAGAGAAAGGGAGGCCACTCAATTGAAAGCATACGGCCGCAATTGAGAAAAAAAAGGAGCTGCAGCCTAGAGAGAGAGCGAGAGAGAAGAGAGAGAGAATCCTCTCTCGGCCGAACCAAGGAGACCCCACGTTATGCAAGACCCCTTGTCGCGGTGCCGCACCTGAGCCGCCCGTGTTGCCGCCGCACCGTCCTTGCCGCATCGCCCCTAGCAGCAACGACAGACTTGCTGCTGTGACTTCGCTGCTACCGCAACAAGCCGCCAATCCGGTGCCGAGCACCCATCATCGTATTCAACACCAGGCTTCAAAAGGGGTCCACTTATCATCCCCACGTCCCATTCCTCCGTGACACCTCAGTCCATTCAAGCCAGCTCTGACGTTGAAGTTCTACGGCTAAAACAGCCAAATTCGGTCATCGCAAGCCCCTTGCACCGGGCGATCACGCTGTTGTTGTGGCCTTGCCACACGACGGCGCTGTTTTTCTGGTCTCGCCGTGCGGACAACGAAGCTACTGTTCCCCCATCTCGACGCGCTGCCCCTGTTGATTCCATGCCATCGCTGCACGTTTGTTGCACCGCACCGCGACCCTTCGGTGATGACTCGGTACTGGTGATCACCATCGAGGAGCTGTTGCCCGTGTCCCACAACGACAACATCGCCTGCCCGCATTGCTCCAAAGTCAAGTTCCACTCCCGCGAGTGTTTTCAGAGTCCTGACGATTTCTCCGAGTTTGGGCTGCCACCCTCGACGCAAGCCGCATCCGTGTGGCCCATTTAGTCATCCGCGGAATCCCCAACGACGCATACTGGTCTTTCTTTGCAGGTGGAGAATCTATGGTCAAAGGTTGGAAATTTAGTGGGATCATCAAAGGATTAAAGGATCCCACGGAGCCAACAGTGAAGAACAAACCTATTGAAAAGAAAAAAAATTGTTTGTGCCTACGCCCAATCACCGACGCGTCCCTTGTCGAGCTTATAAATTTTTGTTTCGCAGGACTCGTGAAGCCCATGACTTTCAAGCAACCGAGCACCGCCACATTGCATCGCGAGTAGTCATTCGAGGATCGAAATTCGGAAACCAATATTCGAATTAGGTGAAAATCTTAACTATTTTGATTTTTGAAAACTCCATTATCTCATTTGAGATATTTGTTGATGCATATAATGGAAATTCCAACATATCACCTAATTCACAACCGCGCCGGATTTTTTATTTCATCTATAAGGCCTTAGATGAAATAATTAATTAAGCGGGAATAAAATTGATATTTTGATCTTTAAGGCTTAAGATCGATTTATCGATTTTATCAGCGAAATATTATCCCTTGATCTGAATGATGTGTGATATCCTTGGTTTAGCTTGTCATGATCGCTTTGTTTATCTTGAAATGTGTTTGGGTTATAATATTGCATTAGAATAGGAATCTAATTTCGAATTTAAAAATCAAAAATCAAAAAAATCAAATCAATCAATTTAGGTTGCTAGATTTTTAATTTGGATTGCATGCTTAATTATTTGGCAATTATTAATTTCGAAATTAAACGAAAACAAAAAAAAAAATCATCATATACATGTCATGTAGTGTTAAAGCATATTTTGCACGTCATTGCATGTTAGAATTAAATTGCACTTAGTTTAATTCTAGATAATAATTTTTCGTAATTTGTTATAAGTTTAGGTATTTTTTTAGATATATTGCATTTTAGGATTATTTAGGTTAAGATAATGTTTTGGTTTAAATTAGGATTTGGCTCAATCTAATTCCTAATATAAATTAAATAGAATCTTAATCTAGTTAAATAAATTTTCACATTTTTCCTAATTCCGATTTTTCATGAAAAAATACAAAAATGACTTAGGATCATTTAGTTTTAATCCCAAGGATAGATTGCATTTTTTTTTTTTTTAAAATGTCATTGCATGTCATTTAGAGTTAAATTCATGAAATGCATGTCAGTTAATGATCATTGCTAGATTCATTTAATTAGAAATTGCATGTCATTAGAATTAGGTCATTTAGTTAATATTGCATTGCATATTGCATGATTTTCATTAATTAAGTGAAAATAAATAAAAGAAATTGCGTGTTAATTAGAAATCATATTTAAGGTTGATGATGTGAATTTTTAATCTAACAATGCAGATGCTTTCGTTGCTACAAGGTAAGTCTTCGCATTTTTATTTCACTGCTTTCTTGGATGTTAAATTGGTGATTTGTGCACCCGCATGATCACCTCACATGTTAGAAAATAGATTTAAAATCAATCCGAACTGCGCCCGCAAAAACATTTTTGAAAATTAAAAAGAAGTGGTACCGAAAGGGCATTAGAGAAATCTAATGTAACCAAGTCTCCGTACCCATAGTCTCAGTTCGTAGGAGTAAAGTGAAACTCCCGTTACTTTACTTGGGTTTCTAATTGACCCACCATAAATCGATTAGTGGCGACTCCTAATTAATAACCTCTTACATGTTTAAAAACTTAGACTTAAGTCGCGAATTGGTATGGGCTTGGGAGAGCTTGAGCTAAGTGTAAAAGCTTAGCAGTCCATTAACCTAGTTTTAGGTGGTGCACCCGAAAATTAGGTCGCGACAGCTTGGCGACTCCACTGGGGACTTGAGTTAAAACATGACTTAGGCCAATTTTCTTTATTTTAAAAAAAATATTTTTATTTGGCAGCAAGGATTCCAGGTACGTCTCTAACATTTATGTGTTAAATGTTTTTACAGATTGGGAGGTATAAGGAGAGTAGTGATTATTAACCCTTGTCTTGCAGATTGGAGTTAAGGATGAATGTTTTAAATTCAAGCTATTGAAGTGCTCTTTGATTTAAACTGTTGTGCATGCTTTACATCTTGTACTACACTTTTGCACACACAACCTGCTGCCGGACCTGGGCCGCACTAGGACACTTAGGATGGTATTGAGTTGGATACGACTTTGACCGCGAGGCCGCGTAGTAGAGGTTGCCCAACTCAATCCCGAAAGTTTTTCTTGGTGTCAAAAATGTTTACCTTTGCCCGCGAGACTGCGTTGCATTGGGGTATCATTCTTGACTGAGCCGGAGTTAGGAGGACTTGACTTAGCATGCGAGGCTGCAACTAAGTCATCCCACCCTTTTAACTCCACTTTGCTAAGCCGTCTAGATAGAAGTCGAGCCTCACACTTCATGCGTGTGTCTATGTGATTGTCGTCCCTTCTCGGTAAAAGTAAATTGTCTGAATTTTCAATTCACAATTTACTTACTTCATCGCAATTTTCGTCGGTCCCTAACAAGGTTTCGCATTAGTCTTGTTTTGTTAGGGAAAACCGGCGTACTGTTCACTTTTGAATTTTAAGATGATGCCATATGGTCTCGGAAGAATGGGTCAAGGCATTCGAAATCCCACTGAAGCCCCTCAGAGGTCCCATTCTGCTAGATCAAGACATCATAGAAGAGGTGAAGAAAACTCTGGAGAACAAAGACGGGAAATGCGGAACTTGCCACCTGACCAAGGGCGAGGGAGGCAAAACCCACTGCCTCCAGGCATTCATGAGATATTCCCCGGACCTCCAAGAATAATGCAGGATGAAGCGGAAGTGATACACTCTGGGGCAGCCTAGTGGGAAGTTTGATTACTTGGTGAAGTATTCAGCCCCTCCAAGCTTTTTTATTGATCCTCGCGAGATAGTTCCAGATGGATGGGGTGGCATGGATGATCCGACACCCTTGGAGACAGAGAACCCTGATGATGAGCTGGAAGGATTTGCAAGCTTATTCGACGACCTCATCATAGAAGTCATTGCTGAATGACCCCCTAAAGAGATGGGCCTTGGCCCACAAGAGTAACTCTTTTATTACTTTTGCACATTTCCCCTGCGTGGGAATTTTTATTATTTTCTGAATGATGTTTTCAGTTTCTTTTAGTAATTGAGTGTTGCATTTTTTACATTCAATAAATGTAATCGATTGATGAATTTCAATGAAATTACAAATTTTATTTTGAAGGCATGATGAGGTACATCAAACCAGCCCGGTGATGATATCCAACCGATAAAAGAAAAGAAAATCCAAGGAGAATTCTGAGGCCTGGGCTTCATCATGCTTTCTCGTGTCAAAATATTTTTTTAAAAAAAATACTTTTCCAAATGCTTTTCAAAAAAAAAAGTTTCAAAAAAAAGTAAAACTTGATTTACTCTATTTGTCTTTTTGACCCATCTACTTTTTGTTTCAGAGACAGTCTTGTAACATGTAAAGGTGTGGAAATGGTCCTATCCAATTCCGGAGTCTAGGGGCAAGTTCACTCCAAATTACAAATGGCCCGTATGTGGTAAAAAAAAAGATACTTCCTGGATGTGCCTTGATCTTGGCGAAGTACATGGTCACGAGTGTTCCACTCCGATTAATTCGATGTTGTCAAGAAGTATTATCTCGTGATAGAATTTGCCATGTCATATTTTGAACTGAGCATTTCTATGATGAGTAAATTACTTCAAATTTGTTGCAAATTTTGCATATTTTCCCTGATGAATTGTGTGAGATGAATTGAATGTATCAAATGAAGTACTTTGGAATAATGAAAGGCAAGTTTTGTTCCATACCCTGTTTCATACACTAACCCCCAGTGAGTTGTGTGAAAAATTCCATGCCCGCAAGGATGAGGGCTATCTCGCAAAGGGTACGTCAACCAAGGTGATGAGAGGCATTCTTTTCTCTATCCTAAACACTACAGGTGATCCATTGCTCAACCCCTTTGAGCCCCATATACTTATGGAGATTCTTTTAAAATTACCCCTGTCAAGGATCATCCCATACTGGGGCAAATTTAAAATGAATGATAGGAATCTTTTTGCTCACACTTGCATCAATCTTTGAGCATTGCTTTTGCAGTGTAACTTTCGCGGTAATTTAAGTGCCTTAGGATGACGAAGAGCAATTCTTTCTTTATCCTACACACTTTTGACTATTGCATAGCCCACTTGAGCCTATAAATTCATTTCATGTCAAACCCAGTTGATGATCATCCCCCACACTGGGGCAAGGCAAAAAGAACCATTCAAGTAACATGGTTTAGAATGCTGCAAAGGATGGTTGTGCAAGTTCAAAAAAATAAGTGCAAAATAATGGGGCATGAAAAAGCAGTGTGCCTGGTTAAAGCAAGGCCAATGTCAAGAAAAGAAAAAAAAATCAAACTCTTGATATAGTAAGTTGTATCCCCAACAAGGTGGTACTAAAAAACTCTCAAATGTTATGTCAATCAATGGAGTTGTGATAAAAAATCTTCGACAGTGGAGAAGGAAAGTGGTGGAAATGTCAAGATGATCACCAACTTTAACCCCCTTAAACACTTTTTGAGCCTAATGATCCTTTCATTTCTTAACCCATGAACCAAGCCTACGTTACGTCCCTTGCAAAGTCTCTTCAGATTATGGCACTTGAATTAACCTAGGGGTTCACATGTTTTAAGCATCGCTCAAAGAAGTGCGAGCAAGATTATTTCTTTCTCATTTTGCAGGGTTCTTGATTTGTAAAACCAGAGATGATTACAGAATATCACTCATTCTTTCGAAAGCCTCGACTCAAAGAGTCCCTTTTGTTAAGCCATTGACCAAGCTCACATTACGATCCCTGTTAAAAGACCTCTCAGATCGGTAAGGTCGTACCACTTGCGAGATTGTACAAAACCTTGTCTTGGCATGATGACAGCGAGATAGAGTGACTGTCAAAATCCTGCATCAAAGGTCAGGATGAAATAACCCTTTTAATGAGGATGAGCGCAAAGCCCTATCAGACTGAAGGATCCTTCATTTGACACATCCATAACACTCATGTATTTAGATTGGAATATCCTTTTGAAATGCTTCCCAATGAAAATTAGGCAATGCAAGATTGATAGAAATCATCACGCATGAACCTTACTTGAATTAATGCATGTCTGTGAATGCATATTGCCTCTCTTATAATTGTGTTTTGCAGGAGACATATCCCCAAGGAACAGAGATGTCATCAGGTAAGTCTATCTCTATCCATACTTTAAATACTTGTCATTGTACAAGTATTCCTTTTCAAGCACCGACACTCAATGGAGTTGTCCCCCAAAGATTTTTCCTCCAGATTCAATCTGATTAAGGCGACCGAAGAATGGTTCGGGTCCTGGTCGGATGATTTCTGTCGCAAGGCTGGGCGACCGAAGAATGGTTCGGGTCCTAGCCAAGCAAAACCTCCGTTTAGGCGACCGTAGAATGGTACGGGTCCTAGACAACACTAAAGATTTTTCCTCCAGATTCAATCTGATTAAGGCAACCGAAGAATGGTTCGGGTCCTGGTCGGATGATTTCTGTCGCAAGGCTGGGCGACCGAAGAATGGTTCGGGTCCTAGCCAAGCACAACCTCAATTCAGGCGACCGTAGAATGGTACTGGTCCTGGAAAATCTTTTTTTCATTTAGGCGACCGTAGAATGGTACGAGTCCTAGAAAACAGATCCCTGTTTAGGCGACCGTAGAATGGTACGAGTCCTAGACAACCTTAGTTCAGGCGACCGTAGAATGGTACGGGTCCTGAAAATTCATTTTTTTCGTCAAGGCGACCGTAGAATGGTACGGGTCCTAGACAACCTCAATTCAGGCGACCGTAGAATGGTACGGGTCCTAGAAAATCTTTTTTCATTTAGGCGACCGTAGAATGGTACGGGTCCTGGAAATCAAATACCCGTTTAGGCGACCGTAGAATGGTACGGGTCCTAGACAACCTCAGTTCAAGCAACCGTAGAATGGTACGGGTCCTGGAAAATCTTTTTTCATTTAGACGACTGTAGAATGGTACGGGTCCTGGAAAATCATTTTGTTTAGGCGACCGTAGAATGATACGGGTCCTAGGAAAGCAGTCACTTTGTGAAGTCATGTTACTATTCTGGGCGACCGTAGAATGGTACGGGTCTTGGACATGTAACACCAATCTATCTTGACTTACTCTACCATCTTCAAAGGTAAGTGTTGACACCTAAATTTTACAATTTTATTATGTACGTGACTAGGAATTAGTCTACTTTTTACCCAAAAAAAGATTAGGAATTAGTCACTAAAACAAAAACAAAAACAAAAAAGAAAAAAGAAAAAACAAACAAAACAAACAAAAATAAAAACAAAAACAAAATCAAAAAAAAAAGAGAGAAAAAACAAAAAAGAAAAGCTGACAGAGAACTCGACGAGAGAGGGATAGCAGGAGGAGAGAGGGAGAGAGAGTTCGAAACGAGTAGCGGAGGGGGCAGCAGCACAGAGAACTCGAGAGAGAGGGAAAGGGAGTTCGAGGGAGGAGCAACCAGAAAGAAAAAAAAGAAGAAGGGGAAAACCGAAAGGAAGGGCGGCGGCACCGCGCCCGCTGCCTTTACGCTGCCGCCGCCGCCGCTCGACCGATGCCTGACACCCGCGTCGCTGCCGCCCTCCTGCCCGTCGTCGTCCGAGCCTCCTCCGAGCGAAGCTGTCTTCTACTCCCTGCCTGCTGCTCCGCCCGTGCCTCTCGGACCAGCGACCCGACGCCGCTGCTCGCCCTCCTCGCCGCTTCAACCTAACGCCGTTCGAGCCGAGCCGCCGCCCTCCATCTTCCGTTCGAGCCAAGCCGCCGCCGTTGCCGCTGCTCCCGACGCCGAACCGGCCGGAGACAAACCGGATCTGGGAGTTGATCGAACTCCGCCGGACCACCGGAGCCGACCGCCGCCGCCGTCCCGCTCTAGTCGCCGTCTCGAAACCCCTCGCTGCAAACTGGTGCTTTGTCACTCACCCATCACCGCCCTCAACCCGACACCGTCCGAGCCGCCTCGCTAGTCACCGCCGAGCGAGCCCCACACCGCCCTCGCCACCGCCGCCACTCCCGGCCGTGTCTCCGCTGGCCACCGCCGTGCCAACGCCGCCGCCGCCGTCGTACCGCCGCTGTTGCCGTCCGAATCACCTTCGCCGCCGCGCCGCTCGCTAACGCCGCCAGAAACCCTAGGGTTTCGGCCAAAAGGAACGGGTCGAACACGGGTCGCGAACCGGGTAGGGTTTTTGAGCTATTTGGGTCGGTTTTTAGGCTTTCGGGCTTTTAGGAATTTTTGGATTTGTGGGCTTGGGCTAACTTAGGTAGTGGGCTTCTTTTTTAAATAGAAAGTATTATACCAGATTGGGCCCGCCGGTTAGGCCCAATCCGAGCCAAGGCAAAGCCCGACCAAGTCGGGCCTTGTTTCCCAAGCGGGCCGGTTCGGCCCGGCCCCCCATTCGGACCGAACTCGGGTACGGTCTCCGACCGGACTCGATCTGCGTTGACCGGGTCGGGTCGAATCGAACCCGACTCGGTTCACCTTTTAAATTAAAAATTCAAAAATTAAAAATATTTTCTTTAAAAATTTAAAATTAAAAAATATTTAAAAAATCCAAAAAAAAAAATTTAAAATATTTTAAAAAAAAATAATGTTTTTTTAAAAACTAAAAATTAATTATTTTTCTTTAAAAAAATTTTAAAAAATTAAAAATTTCAAAAAATCCAAAAATGATGGGGTTTGATCATGTA